>OX638298.1:66431267-67025097 GCA_951812265.1 Taphrorychus bicolor | reverse complement strand
AGAAATACCTGCTTCCCACATATTTTAACTACCTAAACCAAGTACTTTAAAATTTTATTTGTTTAAATTCCACAATGTATTCGATGGTCTAATCGGCATAGATAACTTAAAGCAGTTACAAGCCAACATCGACTACGATAAAGGCTATTTGATTACACCTCACACTAGTATCAAGTTGCAATTTCATAAAACCGGACTGCAAATAAATAACGTTACCGTTGCAGCGCGTAGTGAACAGGTTATTAAAGTCAAAACAAACATCCAGCAAGGCGAAATAATCATGCCTTATCAAAAAATGCACAACTGTGAAATTCCAAACAGCATCACAATTGCCAAGGACGGTTATGCTTTAACCACGGTCTTAATAATACGTGTAATCCAATAACCTTAGACATCTCGGAACCTTTTAATGTAGATAAATACGAAGATGATATTACTTATGCTGATCGTTTCGATCTTAATTATCTGCAAGATGAATTTATTACGTCACAAAAATTAGATACCTCTAAAATCCGCACAAGCCATCTTAATCAGGAAGAAAAAGTAAAAATTCTCAGTTTATGTGAGCAATTCTCAGATATATTTTATTATGAAGGAATGCCCCTTACATTCACTAGTAAAATAAAACATTCAATTAAAACCTCTGATGAATTGCCCGTTTATGCAAAAGCATATAGATACACATTCGTACATAAAAAGAGGTAGAAACCCAAATGAAAAAAATGCTAGACCAAAATATTATTCGCCCTAGCAATTCTCCTTGGTCCGCACCAATTTGGGTGGTGCCGAAGAAAGCCGACGCGTCTGGAAAACAAAAGTGGCGCGTATGTGTCGATTTTCGTAAACTCAATGAAAAGACTATCGATGATAAGTACCCCCTGCCAAATATAACAGATTTATTGGACAAATTAGGAAAATGCCAATATTTTACGACCTTGGACCTTACCAGCGGTTGCCATCAGATAGAAATGGAAGAAAGTGATATACCAAAGACAGCATTTAGCACAGAACAAGGACACTTTGAGTACACACGTATGCCATTTGGACTTAAGAATGCTCCGGCAACGTTCCAAAGAGTTATGGACAATATATTGCGAGGTATTCAAAATGAAAAATGCTTGGTATATCTTGATGATATTATTGTTTTCTCCACTTCCCTACAAGAACATTTGGAACGCCTTAAGGCAGTGTTTAATAGGCTGAGAGAATCCAATTTCAAGATCCAGTTAGACAAAAGTGAATTTCTTAGACGTGAAGTTGCATATTTGGGACATATTGTAACACCAGATGGAGTAAAGCCAAATCCAGACAAAATTGAAGCCATTAAGAAATACCCGATACGACAACAACCAAGCAAATCAAAGGTTTCTTAGGACTGCTAGGCTACTATCGCCGATTTATAAACAATTTTGCTAAGTTGACTAAACCTTTGACCAAATGTCTAAAAAAAGGCTCCATAATCGAACACAACCAGGAATTTATCGATTGCTTTGAGACGTGTAAAACTCTTTTGATGAATGAACCGATCCTCCAATACCCGGATCTGTCCAAACCGTTCAATTTGACATGTGATGCTAGCAATGTGGCACTTGGTGCCGTACTTTCTCAAGGACCCATAGGCCAAGACCTTCCTGTGGCATATGCATCAAGAACACTGAATGAATCGGAGCAAAATTATTCAACAATAGAAAAAGAATGCCTTTGCCTGGTCTGGGCTACTAAATATTTTAGGCCATATTTATTTGGTAGGAAATTTAATATTGTGACTGACCATAAACCCCTTCAATGGCTTTTTAGTTTAAAAGACCCTAGCTCAAAACTTCTAAGATGGAGGATTAAATTAGAGGAGTTTGACTATAACATCACCTACAAGAAAGGTAAATTAAACACTAACGCCGATGCCCTCAGCAGAATTGAATTACATACTAAAGAATCAGACGGGTTTTTAACACTTAAGGAATACATAAACGACTTCAATAAAAGCTTAGAAAGAGAAAATACTGAAAGTATTCAAGTGAATGATCAAGAAAACGACAACCTAGATCAGATGTCGACAATGGCTCAACCTGACCTAGATATCCAAGAAGTCGTTGAACCAGCAGAGCAAAATGATTATGACGAAAATGACGCCGAGACGGCACACACCAATGATGAGCAAGACCCTATCGTAGGAGTACCTATCATAGAATCAGCAGTAAATTACGGGGCAAACCAAATAATAATTTCACAAGTATTTCATTCCCCAGCAAAAACAAGAAGAGTTATTTTATTTGAAAAGAAAAGAAGATTTATTGTGCAATTATCTGAGAATGATTTTGAAAACGATATAATGCAGTTTATTAAAGAAAATGTTGTTCCTGATAAATTGTATTCAATCTACTTTGAAAATCCGGATACATATGCACCTTTCTGTGAAATCATAAGGAAGAATTTTCGATGGCCATCCTTGAAATTCAAAAGATGTATGATAAAACTAATTGATGTCGTCGACAAAAGAGAAATTCCAGAAATAATACAAGCTTATCATGAAGGAAAAACCAATCACCGAGGTATCGATGAAACGGACCAGAGGATCAAAAACAAATACTACTGGCCCAACATAAAGCAGTCGATACAAACTTATATTAATGAATGTGAAATATGTCAAAGGAGCAAATACGCAAGACACCCCATCAAAATGGAGATGAATATTACCCCAACTGCGACCAAACCATTTGAAATAATTCATCTGGACACATATACTCTAGAGAAAGTTAAATTTTTGACTATAATTGACAGCTTCTCGAAATACGCGCAGGCTTATCCTCTTAATTCCTTAGCTGCAACAGAGATAGCCGATAATTTAATCTCATTCTTTTCACACCATGGAATTCCAACTAAAATTGTTGCTGACAATGGAACAGAATTTAAAAATACCATCGTAACAGAGTTATTACAACTACATAAAGTAAAAATTCATTTTTGTTCCCCGAATCACCCACAATCCAATGGTGTCATTGAGAGATTACACTCAACCTTGACAGAGCATATAAGATTATTAAACAATCAGGAACACCTCAAAACACCTATAATTCAAAAAATGAAATATGCAATCCTTGCATATAATCATAGTGTCCATTCAACCACCAACTTCAAACCTATTGACGTAATAAGTAGACACATCAACCCCGAAGATCCTTTTAATCTTAAGCTAGATCATATGTTAATGACTAATTATGTAGCTGACCATAAAGACAGAACAAAACTCATGTACTCCAAAATCAATCAAGAACTTATTGATCGGAAGGAAAAAACGACAGGAAGACTAAACGAAAAACGAGACAAACCATCCTTGTTTGAGACAGGAAATACAATATATGCTAAAAAACACACTAGACAAAAATTAGGTGACACTTTCCAACCACCTACACAAATAGAGAACGTTGACACCTCTCGCAAAACAATTACTACCGTAGGTCAACGAAAAATCCATATGGATAACCTAAAACGACCTTTTAGAAACAAATATAGTTTTGACACATAGTTATAAGCAGAAAAATGTTAGGATAGATTAGTTAGGAGGCTTAACGCAAGGTGCTTTGCACTATTTACTAGTTTCTAACGCTTAGTATTATATTTCAGCTTTCTTGCCGACACGCTTGGGACTCAAGAACAAGTAACGATAAGAAAAGTAGACGATAATCCTGGTCTTATACCAGTGAAAATAGGAAATGCAAAAGTTATAGACTATACCTACTCTATGCTGCATTATTATGACTTAAACCCCATCTTGGACCAAATAAACTCATTACGCGTTAGATCTGGAAATTTAACATCATTTTTAGAAGAATATAAAGCATACAAACCATATGCTGATGAACTTAAAAATTTCGTCGAGATACTGAAAATGGTCCAAGCACGGGTTGAATTAAAATTAAATGAAATAATTCCACAATCTCAAAGAATAAAAAGAGGATTAGTAAACGGCCTAGGTTCGATATTCAAAGCAGTCACAGGAAACCTTGACGCATCCGACGGAGACAGGTACGAAAAACTTATCAGGGAATTGCAAGCGAATCAAAATAATTTACAAGCAAGCATTTTGAAACAAAAGTCTTTGTCAGTTAACGTAATAGAGCAATTTAACTATACATTGCAACAACTGTATCGAAATGATAAGCTTATTGAAGCAAAAATCAATCAAGTATTACCAATTATTAACAACACTGTGTATAGTAGAAATTCTATATTCCTAAAGGAAATAATCAATGAAATTATCAACATGTACGAGGTGATTAATTCCATTCTTCAAGACATGGAAAATTCGTTGGTATTTTCCAAATTAAAAATAATGCATCCCAGCATTATAAAAACTAGAGACCTTTATTCTGAGTTAATAAACTTGCAGAAACGTTTAGGAACGAATCAAATGCCTCTACCAGTCACTATAGAAAATACACCGTTGTTTGAAAAAATCATTGATTTGGAATGTTTTGTGCTTAATAATAAAGTTACATATATTCTACATATACCAATTGTACACAGTCAATCTTTTGAGTACTTTCACTTATACTCAATTCCCGTATATACAAGGAGTCTGTTTAAGGTTGTTATACCGCGAAATAAGTTTCTGTTGATAAATCAATTGCATTACGCCTACTACGGAGAAGAATGCCGGGAGGTCCTACAGAAGCTGTACGTGTGCCACAAAGAAGATTTGAGGGCAATACAACAAGATGCCCCTTGTGAAGTAAAGCTACTGCATTCTGACAAGGACACCTCCACCTGTAAACAGATCGAAACAAAAGTAACCGAAGTAGTGATTAATCAGTTAGGTCACACGGGTCAATGGATTTTAGTTTGTCCCAAGAAAGCGACAGTTCGAATCTCTTGTCAAGGACAGACCGAAGTAAGAAATCTAGTAGGCACATTCCTATGTCAACTACCAATAGGCTGTGGAATAAGTGTCAATGACCGATCTGCATATAACGACATAAGTGTCACAAAACAGGGTAACTACCAACCGATCCTGTTTCCGGATTTATCCCTCCATGACTCAATGCTACCTGTTTTAAACTTAAGCTTACACCTGCCAGAGTTGAAGCTTGACGAACTTCATAAGTTAAAAAATGAAGATTCGGAAATGGAAACTAATTCCCATTTTACGTTTAGCGATATCTCCACTACCCCAAGTATGTGGACATTGCTTGTTTATGTTCTGATAGCAGTTTGTTGCCTGATAACTGCATGGAAGAAGATAGTGGTACAAATGATGCTACGCCGCAGCAGAAGCCAACCTGACACCTCAAAGCCAGAGTGTTCCGGAGTACCAGTAGATGTCCAACTTCCTCGTCTAGCCTAGAAGTCGGAACTCAAGGAGGCAGGAGTTATTTCATAGCAAAGTGCTGAATTTATTATAAATAAGCTTACACTGCATTTATTAATATAAATAGCTTGGGCGCATCCTTTGTGAGTCAGTCAGTTGCATATTGCTTAATTGTTCGCATTATTGTATAGTTTTTAAGTAATAAATATTTTTAAAAAGCTACCTCGGCTTTTCGAGTTGTTAATTTATGGGAAATACACGTGCAAAAACCTGAAAACTTATATGCAAAATTTCGTTAATGGTACCTATGGGTTTGGTACCATAAGTAAGGTTTCGACCCATGACAACTTACAGTCCATTCCCTAATGAATCATTGTAAAAAATTTCAGCTCTCTAACTTTATTCGTTTCAGAGATATCCTCATTTTTTAATTACCCTGACTAGGGCGGCCATTTTCTTTTTAGCCTCGATCTTTTATTTATGACGAAATCAATATTGTCCCATTGAAAAAGCGTTGCACAATGTATTTCATATGGGAAATACACGTGCAAAAGCCTGAAAACTTATATGCAAAATTTCGTTAATGTTACCCATGGGTTTGGTACCGTAAATAAGGTTTCGACCCATGATAACTTACAGTCCATTCCCTAATGAACCACGGTACCAAATTCCAGCTCTCTAACTTTATTCGTTTCAGAGATATCCTCATTTTTTAATTACCCTGACTAGGGCGGCCATTTTCTTTTTCGCCTCCATCTTTTATTTATGACGAAATCAATATTGTCCCATTTAAAAAGCATTGCACAATGTATTTCTTATGGGAAAGCCGAAGAAATGGCAAAAAAAAATAACTACGCCCATGTCTGCCGAAAAAATACATTTTTGCCCGAATTTGTAACCGCCACTGTCTGGGCAAAAACCGCGTGGTCGGACTTCGACGTCATCAGCCAAAAATGAATCCCGACACAAAATTTTCAAATCCACCAGTCTTTGTGAAAACGACCTCGAGGACTGGGCATTTTGCCAATAATCTTGCTAGAAATGTTCAAATTTTCCCCGGCCAGACAGTTTTCCACGCTTCTCGGCCGATTTTCCTTAGTCTGAGGCTTTAAAGTTAATGTTTACATTTCGGAAATCTCAGCTGTCAGTTGCAGAAGGGCGCGGCCGCCGAATGCTTCCGATTACTAGTTAGTGGCTGGCGAATCGGAACCATTCGGGATTTTCGGCCAAAGTTTGAAAAATTTTGCACAGTTTGTTTCGAAATTCAATTAAGACCATTTCGCGACGTCTCAGCTAAAAGTGGTTCCTAAGTCCCAAAAAGAAAACATTCCAAGGTATCCCCTGGGATAGAAAACAAATCGATTAAATGCACGGTCACCGGACAAATATACCTCAAAGTGGCAATTTGAAATTTAAAGTTTAAAAATTCATCAAAATTTCAAATTCAAAGTTAGGAACTTGATTTTTGGCACGATCAAGGGCCCACGTGTGGACTACCTCTCTGAATTATTTCAGATTTTTTGCTGTGAAAATGTCGAATCTACAGGGTGAAATGTGAGAAAAGTACACCAAAATTGGCAAAAAATGCGGCACCAAAAAACTTTTGTAGCTCACCCGGTATAAGAGCTAGACCAAAACTAATAACTGATTTTTTTTTCTCTCCACGTCTTCTAATCGCCCATATACAACCGAAGCTGGACCGCTCCATTATTTTCGTAAAAATCCCAAAAAACTACCTTCAAATTTTGGACACCTTTCCTTAATTGTCTTTGGAAATTTTTATTGAACACTGTATTAAAGTGACACCTTTGGCGGGATAGGATTAAAAGTAGCCACGGATATGCCCTTTCCCCTGGTACCATCGTTATTGGGCCGATCGTCTAACTAAGGGGGTCCAGAAGGCCGAGAAGTTGACCTTTGCAAAAAAATTTTCAAAAAACCGTCCCAACTTTGCGATTTTTTGTAGATTTACATGTATGAGAAAATCTATCCATGGGGAGCCCCATACCCCACGTAGCCCCGGAGTTATGGTAAAACCGATAATGTTTTGGGTATCTAAAAAAACGCATTTTTAAGTTTGGTACGCCACTGGTCAGTCCCCCCCCCCCCACACGTGCAACAACATCGACCACATTTTTGAGAAGCCCGTTCATTTCTGTACATAGGCGCTACACTACAAAATCCCGTCAAATGAGCAGTTAGAAGTTATAAGCGTTAGAAGGGAAAAAATCCCAAATATCTAGAACCAAAATGTCTCCGTTGGCTCGCCTTTATAATTGATTTTGGGTTCGGTTTATCTAGTGAAAACGGTTTGATTGTAAATAGAGGGTGTCTCATTTCCAATGGTTATTAGACATCCTACATATTATTTGACAGTAGTAGTTAGAAAAAATATGGTTTTGAAGTGATGCTTTTATAAAGTGTTTTAGATTTTTCAACAACTAAACTACTTTGTATTTTTCTGCATAGAGTGGTGAGGTTATTTTTACACTGGATATAGTAGCTAGGACGCTAACTTCTTCACTTTGTCTATTTGATTTGATGTAAACTTTCCCATGAAGTTATGAAATTATCAGTAGTTTAAAGTTTAAAATTCAACTCTAGCCTACCCTACTCTCCCAATTATCTGAGATAAAACTAGCTTTTTAACGAACTAGACTTTTTGTTTGTCTTTCTCAAACAATCCTTTCTTATTATAAGCAGGACTTCGTTCTGAAAAAAGGGCGTGGATCATTTAACGTGGTTCACTCGGTTAGCAGCATTTTTATTGCGCTTTTTGAAAATTTGATAATTTGAAATTTATTTTCTCGTTTTTGCTGCAAAGTTTACAATGAAAGTAAAGAAAACAAATCTTTGTAAATGTTTTCTTGCCTTATGTTGTCACTATTTAATTATTTTTTTCTCCAATTCTTTTTGCACCAGTATGTTTAGTTTTATTACGTATTTTCACGAAAAATGTAATCAGAAACTATAATTACCGTAATGCGAAAAATATATTCTTTGCAGAGAATCTTTGATCAACTGCAACGAAACCGCCATCAACATTGTGTCCGTTTTGTCGATTTGGCAAACTCGTTAAACTTACTGTCGTATTTAATCGAGAGTCATAACATTGAAGTTTCAATAATTTTTGGCTAAGAAGATAGGGCAAGAAAGAACTGAAGAAGTCCATTCAGATTTACCACCATTATCTTAAAGTAGCGTTAAATTATTAAGTAAAGACCCAAATACTTTCAATCTAACATATGAAAGTAACAAAGAGGCAAGTTAAGGAATGTAATAAAGAGTCAAAAAGAAAAAGAGATGAAGGATGAACACAGAGAGCAAAGGGGAGGAGGAAGAGACAAAGGAAGATGTTAATACTTTACTTCGTATCCAGAAGAATGCCGTGTGTAAACGCGGTCGCAGTCCCAAGGAAAATTAAGCAAGCTTTCAAGAGGTATATTTCAAGAGGTATATGTTAATAAACATAAAATATTAATAAACAATTATACAAAACTCTATCTTTCCAGGGCTCTCGTCTCTTCCATCGGACAAATAAGTTGACTCCCTCATCTGGATCGCTAGTTCAGGTTAGTTCAGGTTAGCCTGTATCTCATCCGTCTGGATGCGTTGAGATAAACACAGAACAATACCAGAGTCCATTTTAAGGTAACAATCTTCTTATTATTTATTATCGATCTTAGGACTCTTCCCTACATAAAGTTTTTACCATCCCTAAGAAAAACTGTAGATTTTGTGATCAAACTAGTGATGTGCATAACTCAGATTACATTTTAAATAAATGTCACTTATTGTAGATGTGTAATTAAATATTGATTTTAGACATAAAGCTCCCAATAAAGAGGAAGTAAAAAGAAATACTTTGAAAGGCAGAAATGTCTTATTTAGAATTAATGGAATTAAGTTACTGATTTCTAGTTGTCCATAAGACTCAGCATCGAGTTTTTTGCACAAACAACAGATAACTATTAAACTCGTCAAGGTTTTGCTCATCTCTAGCCAAAATTCTAAATTTAATATGAAACTTAAATTTAAAAATCATTTTTCTTATCGGAGAAATTGTATAACGAAAATTTCCTATTGCAGAACTATAATTATCTATCGAAAAACCTGTTATAGATTGTAATTGAGCGACGGTTCGTACACCTAATTTTAAAGTCACACAATTTTTAAAGTTGCCCGACAACTGTTAATCCTTCCAGCTGGTGTATAATAGTTAATTATACAACAAGCATTTAATGAGAGTAGTTGTTCTCGAGGGTAACGTTTGAGCCCGAGAGAATAACGCTCATTCAATGCGAGTAGAATACTACACTTTATCCACGACCAAGATTCCGGGTTTTGTCAAAGATGATAGATTATAGGTGCAACAAAGATAGTTCACAATTTTAAAATCACGACTGGTTTCGCCAATCGACGGCGCGGCCGTTGATGCGTCAGATAGATGACGGTCTAGTCGGTCGTGCATGTTCATTTCAATGCTACCAGGCTGGACGGTAAGTTACTTCATTTTAAGGCCTGTTTTAAGTATTTTTCAGTAAATAGTACATATTTTTGTGAAAAAGAGACACTTTAACCCAGTAAATAGTCGAACGTTGTTTCAACGTAGAATCATCGTTTGGTCCGTTGATTTATAGTTGTCACGTTGATTTTAACGTGTTGATTTCAGGTTGATATAAGCGATAGTGCACAATCATGATTTTCGACGTTAAATCAACGTTGTTAAAAAGTGTTTTGGATGTGTTTTGATATTGGTTGAATTTATCCTGTTGATTAAACATTGCAAATAGGTGACAGTAACTAAACCGTCACGAATGCGCGGTTGCGAAATGTCTTTTAAAACTTAACATCATTTGTTCGGTTGATTTGTAGTTGTCTCTTTGATTTTAAGCTGTTGATTTTTGGTTGATTTGATTTTGGTTGAACAACCAAAAAAACATGTTTAAAATATTTTAAGAATTTTTTTATGATAAAATTCAATGTTAAATACGTCAACAAATGGACGTCTTGTGTATGTGACATGTGACGACGTAGTGTGCTACCTGGGGTCAAACACTTTTTTGTATCTGCTTTTAATTAAACATTAACGCTCTGTATAATTTTAACAGCATTTTTGGTTTACAGTTTTTGTCTTAAACTAAAATTAAAACTCATTAAACAGGTTCACTCATTTTTATCAAATAAGTTTTAACTGGGTTCAAAATTCAAACCCTGGTAAAACTCATTTGACATAAATTATATGCATGTTAATGGAAAAAAATAGATAAAAACGTTGATATAACGTTTTATGTAAGGTTGATAGATACGTTGAATAAACGTTTTAAGCCAGGTTGATTAAGCGTTTTAAGAAAACATACATTAAACGTTTTAACCAAAGGTAGATTAAATGTCTTAAGCGAACGTTGGTGAAACATTTTAAGAAAGGTTGATAAAAACATTGATTCACCGGACATAACTACGTTGAAAAAACGTTTGGTTACAGTTTTTTTTAACGTAGCATCAACGTTCAACTGTTTACTGGGAACCTACGTTTGTCTCAATACATCCTAATAGAAGAATAATTATTTGAAGGAACCAGTGGTAACTACCGATTTCATGAGATGTTGTACAGAGCAGAAGCAGACGACATCCACCAGCGTATTTTAGATCCAATACTGTATGGCAGATGGCTCTCAGTTCGAGAAGCAGCCCATATTGCTCTGTACCTCGCGAGTTATCGGAACCAGAATGAAGTGAACCAAGTACATCGGTGACCACCTACACTCTTACCGATTTCAGTTGTTTAGAGCGGTTTACTTTTTGAGTTCCCAGTTGCCTACGACATGTTTCGTTTCCATGAAAACTCATTATTCACTTGTGGATAATGCTCATTATTCACAACTTAATAAATATTAGCATTAATCTTGAGAATTTACAATGTACTCGTTGAGACTTCAGCTCATCTCTAGCTGACGTTGTAAATTTCGAGATAAATGTTGATAATCATCGGGAGAGTACAAGGACAAATCGGGCACACTCAGGAGTATGTAGACAGACCAAGGAAATCTATCCTAACCCGGATAAATCCAAAGCCTCGTGGCTACTTGGGAGAAGTGGGCAGTACCTGGGAGATCTTATAGGAATCCTCACTGGCCACTGTAGACCAAACAGACACATGCACCTGCTAGGAATGGCGGAGAGTCTACTGTGCTGTATGTGGGCGCGACTGCGCCATGGGGTACTGGGAGCCGCCTTCCTCTATCGAAAGGAGCTGCCGACTCTGAGATGGGACGAGATACTCTCCATTAGAGGAACGAGTCGACTCGTGGAGGGAATGAGGGCCCAGGCTGAATAGGGATCGGTGGATCGGGAGACTGTAAAAGGGGCTTTTAAGGCCTAGTCGAAAATATAAGTTCCGTTTTTTCCTTCAACTAAATTAAGTTCGCTCTCAGTATAAAATCACTGGCAATTACTTGTAGAAGTGTAAGTTAATCATTATCGATACATTTGTTATCGATTCTAAGTCGTAAGTTTCTTTAGCGCAAAAGTGAGTTGATGATTTAAAGATGAAAGGAATTTCTGTTAGACTGTAGGTAGTAAAGAATGTGATATAGTATTTCAATTACAGATTTTTCTGTTTCAAATGACTCAAGCTCAGGTCAGTAGTCGTGAAACTATCTGTAACTAATCTGGAGGGCTTAAGATCATCCAGATAGATGAGATCAGATACAGACTGACCTGAACTAATGATTTCTCTGCACCTTCCGGATGCTGTCATTGCTGCTCTGACTGAGGCGATTAACCACTCAATTCATTAGGGTCATCAACTTGAACTAACCTTAAAAAAAAGTTTTGTGTTTTCTTCACAGGTTGTTGGTTTGGTTTTTGACCGATCAGCAGCACCTCAGATGCAATGTTTGTGCTGCGAAGTGATATCTATTTGGACCTTAATGGGGAGGAGGTTGCTGCAGCTGTGTTCTGTGACTTGACTAAGGCTTTTGACTCTGTCAGTCAAGGGGCGCTACTAGTGAAACTGGAGCGATGTGGCTTTCGGGCTGGTACCTTCCCTCGGTTTCCTTCCTGTCTGGAAGGGAGATTTCCTAGAGTTTTGTTTGACGGTCCTGTTTCTGGTGAGGGGTGCCAGTGTACTTGAATTCCTCAGGGTTCTATGTTCGGTCCGGTCCTGTTCCCCATTTATGTTAACGATTCGCCATTGGTTGTGCGCCATGGTAATTGCGCCTCTTGAAGAGGACGTGGGAGTCTTAAAAACTCAGGTGAAACATGACTTGGGGAGGGTCAATTTGCTTTGCCTTAGCCTCAGTAAGACCAAATTATTGATTTTTAAGTATGACATTGACATGTGTGAAGACAACGGCATAATTGGTGTTGTTAGTTATTGCTTCTACCATTGTATTTAAATCTAATAGTAAGTCAATGGCACTTATGATGGTGTTCACTAGATGTCATTGGAGCCTAGTGACATCATCATTTTAGACAAATATTTCAAGGCCGTTTAAGTTCCGGCGTTGTTGCAATTGTAATTTACATACTGACTTCACGTCAGCTAGACAAAGATCTCCGAAATGTTCCTTGCTCTCTTTCCCTGCAGTCATATTTGTCATAGTATGTCACAGTATATTTTATTATTTACAATTCATAACTTCTACATTTTTATGGATATTGGAGAAAAAAAAGCTCGATATTTGGGCTAATTAATGAAGCAGCCGATAAATAACTCAATAAGTACCAAAATGCCTTCGCCTGCTGCCGTCACTTAAAACAGTGGTAAACAGAGAAGTGAGTGAATCTAATGGCGCGAAAACCCAGGGAATCTTATGGATATTGGAGCAAAAAAGCTGGATATTTCGGCTAGTTAATGAGGCAGCCGATAAATAACTAAAAAAGCTGCTGCCGTTACTTAGAACAATGGTGAACTGAGTGAACCGAATGGCTCGGAAACCAAATTAATCATATGTGACAAGTTTCAGGATGTCCCATACTTCTTACAAAGCAGAAAGTTTTTTACAAGCAAATCAACACAAAATTAAGATATTATAATGTTAAAGACTAGTAGGACAAATCCTTGTAATTTCAGTTATTATAGGCTAAATTCATGATAGTATAAAACAAAAGCAATCACTGGTTTTCCAGATGGTTCACCTGTACCTATATGATACTAGGGAACTAGACCTATGGAGATTTGGAGGATCAATGGACAAGATGTAACACTGCAGCAAAGAAATGTCTTTCATACAGGAATTTCCATGATTGAAACAAAAAGAGAGACTTTTGAGAGGAATAAAATTTGGCAAGCTATTCTATAGTTGGTCAAAATTCAACACCTCTGTTTAAATACCAAATTCTAGATTACCTATAAAAATATTTTTTAGCTACGCATATGCGGTAAGGTACCTTTTATAATGTTTCCTGCTGCTTATGAATGCTTCCTACTTACCTAGAGGGCATTTGACCTAACAACTTGAGCCACTTTAACTTGAAGAATAAATTTTTACTCTAATTTTTTTTTGTTTTCAAAGAGCAAATTTTTTAATACCTATATTTAAATATTGGCAGGCTTACAAAATAATTTCATATACAATGTAATTTAAAATATTGTATCTTTACAAAATTTTTAATCAAGGGTAGTACCTTTCTCCAGATGGCTCGCACTTGAATTTGCATTCCCTGTGAGCTGAGCAATGACGGTGCATATCCAGCATCCCATATTGCCCACGTAGTGCTGAGATTTATATACAGATACCTCCGGTACCAAGGAGTGTATCGCATTCGTAGTACCACAGATTTTAATCAAGGGTAGTACCTTTCTCCAGATGGTTCGCACTTGGACTTGCATGACCTGTGAACTGAGCAATAACGGTGTATATCCAGCATTCCATATTGCACACGTAGTGCTGAAATATATACTGATAGCTCCGGTACCAAGGAGTGTATCGCATTCGTACAATCACAATATTCACAATCCATTGAGGTCCTTCATGCTGGGATCTGAAGCCTGGGTTCCCTGGCTGCCCCATTGTAACTACGGCTCTGGGCTCTGGGTGTAGGATAAGGTAAATGGATAGGGCGATAGTACGTAATAAAGGTCATCCTTTCTCATTGTTCTTTGTGGCCGCCAATTGCCAAAAAAAGAAAGTAAAATAACATAATATTACAAATACTTATACCTACACTACATAACTAAACTTTAATAAATAATAATGACAAACGAAATGGCATATCTTTTTCTCTACGTCTGCAAAATTACTAGTTTTTATAATGACTATATATTTATAGAATATATCCATCCTTGTTCACCCAATGAAGTAGAAATTTTGTTTTTATTTGTATAGAGTATACAGCTGTGGTTATTTTTACTTTTGCCGTGACATTTCCACCGTTGCCAAGTTTATGGTTCCCATGAAGTTGACAGGATTAATAGGGTCCCCCATGGCCCTCTGACAGAAAGGGACCGAACTATCCATTCATTGATTTACTTGGGATTCATATACAATGCTTGTACTTTAGGTTAATATAGGGGGGGGGGGGGCATTGAAACTTGATGGTCATATTCGGGATCTGTACTCCAGTGCGTCGTCGGCCTGTTGCGCTCTTCGCACCATCAGAGAGCGCTTCAGTCGCAAGATGTGTCTATTTTGCAACAGTTGAGTCGCATCTGAGTTATGGCATTTCTTTTTGGGGAGCTTGCTGAAATGGTTGGTTCAACATGGTTTTCAGGATCCAGAAGCAGCGAGCTTGATGCAGAAATCATCATGGAGTCATTTACACTCTTTCTGACGGTAGAACTAGGAATAGATTCACGATTTCATCCTATGCCCTTGCTTGAAACTCGTGTTTCTATCGTTCCATAGAAATATTCCATTGCCCTTCAGTGTTGCGTGAAATTTCTGTTTTTTTCATTTTTCCGACGCAGGCTGAAATTTCTTTTTATGGAAAAGGCTTTTTGCATACTTGAGGAATGTTTTGCTCTGAGACCTGACTAGAGTTAGCGGTTTTATTTTGTATGATGTATTAACTATTAAACTTTTTTCATTATCATTTGTATTTTTTGTCTGACTGGTTTTAACATTAAATATGTTTATTTCCTCATTATGTAGGTTTTATTACTATTTACTGTGAAATATTTTAACTTTTTAATTGTATAAGGCAATGATTGATTGAACTGAACTAATGTTATTTTGACATACCCTAGATGCTCCGAGATACTGTCCCTCATAAGACACTCTGTATAAAATAGAGTATTCTGAAAAGTGTTGAGATTGTGATTAATCCCTGTTTAGACATAAGAGTGCAATTTTTCCTATAATAAACTGAAATTGTTCGATTCACAAGAATAAAACTGACATGATCCATTCCGATGCCAAAACCTCACTTCACCTTCCAATAGCAAGGATATTGAAACGTCTCTTCCAGCACAAGACGTTCCTAAAAAAATAAATTTGTGGAACCAACTGTGGGCAAGTAAAAAAAAACATTACATGAAAAATTCCCGTCTCACAGAGATAGATCGAAATTCTGCTTTTTAACCAGGCAATCTTGAAAATTAATGAACGCCATCCATTTCATGCTCGAGAAGCGGGTGACTGACAGGGCATTGTTATCGCGGGTAGTGTTGTAAAAATAAAAAGTTAAAAATATATTCACATGGCCGTTTTTGACGAAATAAAAAAGAAAAAGATTTGCTAAAATATCGAATCAAGTTAACGATGGTTTTCAAATTGAAACTATATAATAAAATTTTGATACCAATTTATTTAAAATTCCATAGTTCTTAGAGTAAACTTGTTATTTCCAACTATCGTGCGGCCAGGTAAATTAACACTGGGTACATTAATGGAAAAAGCTAAAATCCCCTGGCGTTTCATGTTCCATTCTGCCTTTCAGTCACAGAGGTTTTTAATAGTTCTAATTATCTACATTGTTTATCAGTAGTGATGAGAGACTGTTTTAGTACATCCTGACAGAAGGGGCCAAGAAATATTAAACACCGGGCTCTACTACACCTTATACAGAAGATGATTTATTAAATTTCTGGGCTTGAATAAGAGTCGACCCAGTGAACAACTTCACTGATAGTAGTGCATTGATGAGAGTAAAAGGCTTTCAAAATGCATTTCTTAGTAAATAGATATCCATGACCTCATCGCTTTACTAACGTTATTTGTTTGTAATTTTAAAATGTCCAAATAAAACGTACTAGAGAGAGTATAAAACCGTTTTGAATAGATTGAATGATTATATGTTTAAAGAAAACTCTAACTCAGAAGAATTCGGTTTTATAGAGGTAAAGAGTGCTTAAGAGATTTCAATTCTTACTCAAAAACAACATCGTACTTTCAGAATAATAAAATGATAAATTCCTGCTTCAGTATTTCAGCCGCATTATCTCCGACGACTTTAAAAGACAAATTACCGATAACTCTTAAACGGTGGCGAAGATAAATTGCTGTGATATCAGCATGGCCTTAGTCATTTTAGGAACCGGTAATAATTTATCGTTTGTCGGTAGTTTTTAAGCACTCAACCACACCAATCTAATAAATAATGCCGCAAATCGCAAAAGTTTAGTATATTACTATCCAAAGAGGCTACCGCAATAAAGTCCCAGGCGGGAAGGTGACGTCATTTTGACGTATTTTTTTGGTAAGCATTTGTGACCAATGACATGTGACCATGGTCATGAGATGACATCGAAATAATGACGGGCGTAAGTCACAGACCGATGACGTTAGTTTGCAACGCCAAACGACGTTACTTTGTGACGTCAAAATCACGTCACTTTGCGACATGAAACTGACGTTATTCTAGGTTATTTGCTACGAACGGTTTTTTTTCGTAGTTATGTATTTTTCCTACGACAAAGAGTTAAAAAACTTCTAGAATCCAAATTTTCTTACTACCTTTTTGACTTTGACTTGGTAACAAGAAATAATAAGCTCTAAAAGTAACACACATTTAAAAAAATTGGCTCTAGTAACAGAAAATTTTAGCCCAAAAAAACACGAAATTTTTAAATTTAAACAAAATTTTTAATTTTGACGTAATTTTGGTCTGAAAGTAAAACAAATTTTTTTTAAATTTGAATGTAGTAACTCGAAATTGTAGTCTAAACGTAACAGAAAAAAAAGAAATTTTTACTTACCGACAAGAAATTTTGATCCAAAAGTAATCTCAAATTTTTAAATTTTTAAACTTAAATAGTAGATACTTAATACAAGAATTTTATCTAAAACGTACCATGAAATTTTTTTATCTTTAACTTGATAACAAAAAATTTTGGTCTAACAGTAACACAAAATTTTGACATTAGTAAAAGGAAATTTCAATTTAAACGTAACATAAAATTTTTAAATTTTGACAGTAACACGAAATTTTGGTCTTAACGTATCACATAATTAAAGCATTTTTACTTCGTAACAAGAAATTTATCCACAGGTAGCATCAAATTTTTAAGTTTTGCTTTTAGTATGGTAAAACGGAATTTAAAAATTTCTACTTTCTAAAGTTCTACTTAGCAGTTGGAAATTTTTTCTGAAAGTAACACAAAATCTCAAAATTTTACCTTCAGTTGTTAGTCTAAACATAACACGAATATTTTAATTTTGATCTTGTAACAAGTCATTTTGGTTTAAAACTAACCGAAATTTTTTAAATTTTGACCGTAGTAACAGGAAATCTTAGTCTAAACATAACACAAAGTTTTTGAATTTTGACTGTAGGAACACGAAATTGTAGTTTAAACGGAACAAAAAAAGTTTTTTTTGACTTAGTAACAAGAAATTTTGATCCGGAACTAGCATCTAATTTTTAAGGTTTGACTTTAGTAAGACGAAAATTTAGTCTAAAGCGTAACACGAAATTTTTTATGTTTAGTTTGATAACAAAAAATTTTGGTCTAACAGTAACACAAAATTTTGACATTAGTAAAAGGAAATTTTAATTTAAACGTAACATAAAATTTTTAAATTTTGACACTAACACGAAATTTTGGTCTTAACGTATCATATAATTAAAGCATTTTTACTTAGTAACAAGAAATTTTTATCCACAGGTAACATCAAATTTTTAAGTTTTGCTTTTAGTATGGTAAAACGGAATTTAAAAATTTCTACTTAGCAGTTGGAAATTTTTTCTGAAAGTAACACAAAATCTCAATATTTTGCCTTCAGTTGTTAGTCTAAACATAACACGAATATTTTAATTTTCATCTTGTAACAAGTCACTTTGGTTTAAAACTAATCGACATTTTTTAAATTTTGACCGTAGTAACAGGAAATCTTAGTCTACACATAACACAAAGTTTTTGAATTTTGACTGTAGGAACACGAAATTGTGGTTAAAACGTAACAAAAAAAAATTTTTTTTTGACTTAGTAACATGAAATTTTGATCCGGAACTAGCATCTAATTTTTAAGGTTTGACTTTAGTAAGACGAAAATTTAGTCTAAAGCGTAACACGAAATTTTTTATGTTTAGCTTGATAACAAAAAATTTTGGTCTAACAGTAACAAAAAATGTTGACATTAGTAACAGGAAATTTTAGTTTAAACGTAACATAAAATTTTTAAATTTTGACAGTAATACGAAATATTGGTCTTAACGTATCACATAATTAAAGCATTTTTACTTAGTAACAAAAAATTTTTATCCACAGGTAACATCAAAATTTTAAGTTTTGCTTTTAGTATGGTAAAACGGAATTTAAAAATTTCTACTTAGCAGTTGAAAATTTTTTCTAAAAAAACTTTTTCTCTAAAACGTAATACAAAAATTTAAAATTTTGACTGTAGTAACACGAAATTTTAGTCTAAACGTGTCTCATGATTAAGGCATTTTTACTTAGTAACAAGAAAGTTTGATTCAAAAGTAACATTACATTTTAAGGTTTCAACTTTAGTAAGACGAAAATTTAGTCTAAAGGGTAAATCGGAATTTAAAAATTTCTACTTAGCAATGAGAAATTTTGGTCTGAAAGTAACACAAAATCTCAAAATTTTGACTTGAATTGTTGGTCTAAACATAACATAAATTTTTAATATTTTGATCTCGTAACAAGACATTTTGGTCTAAAAGGAACAGAAAATTTTAAAATTTTGACCTTAGAAACAGGAAATTTTAGTCGTAACGTAACACATAATTTTTTAATTTTGTCTGTAGGAACACGAAATTGTAGTCTAAACGTAACACAAAATAAAAAATTTACTTAGTAACAAGAAATTTTGATCCAAAGGTAGCATCAAATTTTTAAGTTTTGACTTTAGTAAGACGAAAATGTAACTTAAAGGGTACAACGGAATTTAAAAATTTCTACTTAGGAATGAGGAATTTGGGTCTGAAAGTAACACAAAATCTCAAAATGTCTGTTTGTATTGTTGGTCTAAACATAACACAATTTTTTTTTTAATTTTGATCTCGTAACAAGACATTTTGGTCTAAAAGTAACAGAAAATGTAAAAAATTTGACCTTAGTAACAGGAAAATTTAATCTAAACGTATCACAAACTTTTTAAATTTTGACTATATAGGAACACGACTGTGAACTAAACGTAACACAAAATCAAAAAAGTTAACTTAGTAACAAGAAATTTTGATCCGGAAGTAGCATTTAATTTTTAAATTTTGACTTTAGTAAGACGAAAATTTAGTCAAAAGCGTAACACAAAATTTTTTATGTTTTACTTGATAACAAAAAAATTTTGGTCGAACAGTAGCAAAAAATTTGGACATTAGTAACAGGAAATTTTAGTTTAATCGTAATACAAAAATTAAAAATTTTGACTGTAGCAACACAAAATTTTAGTCTAAACACATTAGTAACATTACATTTTCAAGTTTCAACTTTAGTAAGACGAAAATTTAGTCTAAAGGGTAAATCGGAATTTAAAAATTTCTACTTAGCAATGAGAAATTTTGGTCTGAAAGTAACACAAAATCTCAAAATTTTGACTTGAATTGTTGTTCTAAACATAACCTTTTTTAATTTTGATCTCGTAACAAGAAATTTTGGTCTAAAAAATAACAGAAAATTAAAAAAGTTTGACCTTAGTAACAAGAAATTTTAGTCTAAACATAACACATAATTTTTGAATTTTGTCCATATGAACACGAAATTGTAGTCTAAACGTAACACAAAATCAAAAAATTTTACTTAGTAACAAGAAATTTTTATCGGGAAGTAGCATCTAATTTTTAAGTTTTGACTTTAGTAAGACGAAAATTTAAAACTGTTTGCTTGGCAACCAGAAATTTTGGTTTAAAAGTAACTAAAAAATAATTTTTGCTTAAAATGTTAGTCCAAACTAATTTTTTTAATTTTGACTTGGCAACGAAAAATATTGTTTTAACAATTACACAAAATTAAAAAATTTCGACATTAGTAAAAGGAAATTTTAGTCTAAACGTAACGCAAAATTTTTAAATTTGTAGATAAAACTGTAGAAACACGAAATTGTAGTCTAAACGTATCACAAATTTATAAAAAAATTGTTTAGTAAAAGAAATTTTGTTCCGAAAGTAACATCAAATCTTTAAGTTTCGACTTTGGTGACATGAAATTTTTGCTTAAATGCACGAAATTTTTGGTCAGAAAGTAACATAAAATCTTAATATTTTGACTTAAAATGTTGGTCTAACGTAACACAAAATTGTTTAATTTTGACTTAAGGTCATGGTAATAAGAAATTGTGGTCTAAATGTAACACAAAATTTACAAACTTTGACTTTAGTAACTGGGAAATTTAATATTACACGAACATTTGGTCTAGAAGTTAAAAAATTTCTCATAAGTTTGACTTGAATTGTTAATCTACAAAAAATTATTTAATTTTGACTTAGTAGCACGAAAATGGTGGACTAAAAGTAACAAAAAATTTAAAAATTTCGACTGTAACACGATTTTTTTAAATTTTGGCTTGGTAATAAGAAATACGTTGATCAAAAATTAATACAAAATTTAAAAATTTTAACTTTGGTAACAGAAGTTTTTCGTTCAAATGTAACTCTAAACATAACATAAAATTAAAAAATGTTTACGTAGTAACAAGAAATTTTGATCCGAAAGTGATATGAAGTTTTGACTTTAGTAACGCAAAAGTTTAATCAAAACCGTAACACGAAGTTTTTAAATATTGACTTTGTAACAAGAAAATTTGGTCTAAAAATAACATATTTAAAAATTTTGACTTTAGTCGTGAGTTTAGACGTTTAGTGACGTGAAGCGGTTACATCCCAATTTTTAATACTTAAAAGAATGATTTTATCAATATTTTGTATATTTATATTAGAGTTTTTTGCCAAAGAAGCTAAAAATTTTATTTTATGATATTGTCATCAAATATATTGTTTTATTGCAAAAGTCAATTAAATATGTTAAGTGCATATTTATTAGGTACATTATATATACACAAAAATTATTCTACTAAACATAACGTTATTATGACGTCACTACGAATCGTCATTATCACGTCGAAAAATTGACGTCATTTATTTGTAATTTTTTCGTCAGGTGACGTCGAATAACGAATGATCACCAAAAGTCGACGTTATAATGACGTCATGTTCCCGTCTGGGGTATTACTTTTTGCACTTGTATCTTAAATAGCTATTATTAAACATGGAATTGTTAGTTAGGATTTGTGTGCAACGTTCTGAATGCTAATTTAAATTTTACACTGAGTTAAGGATTCACAAATGATTATCTTTCAACGAAATTATAAAGCCACTAAAGATATAATTTTTGAGTTAAATCTTGTGGAGAGTGTTACGTAGGTGTGCTACACTAACACCATATAATATAGAATCGGAAAAAACAAATTACATTAACCCCTTTCTCGGAAACAACAATAAAGGAACGGTGTGGTTGGTTGCCAGTCTGGGTCTGTTTGTCGAGAGGGCGAGGACATCTATGACTATGCATCTGAACTTCCAACTGGATCCATTCTTGTCCTATGGGCTCCGGGTCTGATAACAATCGATGAGCGGCAGATGGCGCTTTAGCCGAACTAATAAATATGAACAGTAAGGTCTGACTTTCAATTTTTGTCAAAAGGTCATACACCAACAACGAGCCCATTCCCAAAGATTAAAAAAAAAACACAAATACCACTTACAAATCCTACTGGGACCTTAACAGGTTTTAAATTGTCGTGCCTGTTACGTGTGGTCTGGTATTGTCAATAACATATTCTTTTATTAGCATAAGTTTTAAATTGACTGCCTCTTGTTGGATGCTCCTGGGTTGACTTGGTGCGATGGCTCCTCACCCTTCACTTCCCCTCATTTGACGAGTAAGTTTAAATTTACATTTTTTACACAACCTATGTTGGAAGCTAACACTTAAGTAAAACTTAACGACGATTCAGAACAACTGGAAATCTTGGAAGGGGAAAGTTAAAAAAGAAATTTAAAAATTGAAGAGAGGAAATTATGCAAACAATATTGCTGAGAAACAAGCTTAGTAAGATGGACTGAAGCTGAATCCTAAGTCAAGCTTAATGACAGAACATTAAAACTAAGAAACTAAAGAAAGATTTGAAATTCGAAACTTAAACTATGCAAAAAATGTTACTGAGAAACTGTGTCCGGCCATACGAAAGGACTCAATAATAAGGATTAAATAACTAAAATTCTAAAGCTGAAACTGAGGAAGAAACTAACAATATCTGTGAGTAAAAAAAAGAAAGTGAGATGAAATTTTCTAACTGAAAACCAATATCACTAAAAGAAAGCTGTAGCTTAAGTGTAACTTAATGATGGAGCAGCAAAACTCTAAAAAACAGAATTAATAAACAAATATAAAGGTTTGAAGCTAAAATTATACTTCTGAAAAACTGTAGTCGGAAAGTGAAATTACATAATAAGGACTGAAGCTGAATCTTAAGTGAAACTTAATGACGAATTAGGAAAACTGGAAGTCTTAAGGGGAAAGTTAAAATAGAAATTTAAAAATTGAAAAGAGAAAATTATTAAAACAATGTTGCTGAGAAACAAGCTTCGTAAGATGGACTGAAGCTGAATCCTAAGTGAAGCTTAATGACAGAACATTAAAACTGAAAATCTAAAGAAAGTTTTAAAGTTCGAAACTTAAACTATGCAACTCAGAAACCGAGATCCCTGAAAGAAGGCTGAACCTTAAGTGTAGCTTAATGATGGAGCAGGAAAACTAGAAATCTTAAGAGAAAAGTTCAAAAAGAAATTTAAAATTTGAACAACAATAATTGTGCGAACAATGTTGCCGAGAAAGTACACTCAGACACCCGAAAGTTAAACCTTCGTAACATGGACTGAAGCGGAGTCCAAAGTGAAGCTTAATGACGGAACAAATTCTGAAACAGAAACTGAGGAAGAAATAAGAATATCTGTAAGTAAAAAAAAACAAAAATTAAAAAATTAAATTATTAACTGAGAAACCGAGATTCGTAAATGAAAGATGCACGTTAAGTGTACCTTAATGATGGACCAGGAAAATCCAAAGACAGGAGACAGAATTAATAGACAGACTTAAAATTTGAAGCTAAAATTATGATACTGCGAAACTGCAATCGGAAAGTGAAGCTTCATAATAAGGACTGAAGCTGAATCTTAAGTCAAACTTAATGACGAATCAGAAAAACTGGAAACCTTAAGGGGAAAGTTGAAAAAGATATTTAAAAATTGAAGAGCAAACAATGTTGCTGGGGAACTACACTCAGACAGCCGAACGTTGAATCTTAGTAAAATGCCCTGCAGCTGACCCCTAAGTGAAATTTAATGACAGAACATTAAAACTAAATAATAAGGATTAAAGAACTAAAACTCTGAGCTGAGACTGAGGCAAAAAACTAACAATATGTGTGAGTAAAAAAAAGAAAGTTAAATGAAATTTAAAAATTAAATTGTCTAACTCAGAGACCGTGATCTCCGAAAGAAATCTGAACCAATGTAGCTTAATGATGGAACAGGACAACCCTTAAAATAGGACGTAGAATTAATAAAGAGACTTAAAGTTTGAAGCTAAAAGGACTAAAGCTGACTCTTCAGTGAAACTTAATGACGAATCAGGGAATCTAGAAATCTTAAGAAAAACGTTTTAAAAAAAATATTATTTGAAGAGAAAAAATTATGCGAACAATGTTGCTGATAAAGTGCACTCAGACACTCGAAAGTTAAAACTTCGTAATATGGACTGAAGCGGAATCCAAAGTGAAGCTTAGCGACGGAATATAAAGTGTGAAACTAAAATTTTGCAAACAATATTAGTGAGAAAGTAAATCCGAACTTTCGCAAGAAAACTTAATAATAAGGATTAAAGAACTAAAATTCTCAAGCTGAAACTGAGGAAGAAACTAACAATATTTTTAACAAAAAAAAAAAGAAAATTAAAAAATTACATTTTAACTGAAGAACCGAGATTCGTAAATGAAAGCTGAACCTTAAGTGTAACTTAATGATAGGGAAGGAAAAGCGAAAAACAGGAGGTAGAATTAACAGACAGACTTAAAGTTTGAAGCTGAAATTATGATTCTGCGAAACAGCAACCGGAAAGTGAAACTTCATAATGAGTCTTCAATTCACTTCAAGTGACTGAAGCTGAGTGTTAATTCAAACTTAATAACGAAACAGGAAAACTGAAATTTTAAAGAAAAATTAAAAACAGAAATTTAGAAATTGAAGAGCAAACAACGTTGCTAAGACACTACATTCAGACAGCCGAAAGTTGAATCTTCCTAAGATGAACTACAGCTGAACTCTAAGTGAAGCTTAATGACAGAACATTAAGACTGATAAACTAAAGAAATATTTAAAGTTCGAAATTTAAACTGTGCAAACTGTGTTACTGAGAAACTGCATCCGGACATTCGAAAGGAAACTTAATAATAAGGATTAAATGACTAAAATTCTGAAGCTGAAACTGAGGAAGAAACTAACAATATGTGTGAGTAAAAAAAAGAAAGTGAAATGAAATTTTACAATTAAATTATCTAACTCAGAAATCTAGATCCCCGAAAGGAAACTAAACCTTAAGTGTAGCTTAATGATAGAGCAGGAAAACCCTAAAAAACAGGACGTAGAATTAATAAAGAGACTTAAAGTTTGAAGCTAAAAGGACTGCAGCTGACTCTTAAGTGATACTTAATGACGAATCAGGGAAACTAGAAATCTTAAGAGAAAAGTTAAAAAAGAAATTTAAAATTTGAAGAATAAAAATTATGCGAACAATGTTGCCGAGAAAGTACACTCAGACACTCGAAAGTTAAATATTCGTAACATGGACTGAAGCGGAATCCAAAGTGAAGCTTAGTGACGGAATATAAAGTTTGAAACTAAAGTTATGCAAACAATATTACTGAGAAAGTAAATCTGAATATTCGCAAGAAAACTTAACAATTAAGATTAAAGAACTAAAATTCTGAAGCTAAAACTGAGGAAGGAACTAACAATATCTGTAAGCATTATATGCGGTTAACGTCCTTGGTGCCAATGAATAGGAACAGGTTTACGGGTATAGGACTGAATAAAACCAGCTCTCGTAAAAAAATTGCCGACGTTTCGATTGTATTTTACAATCTTCTTCAGGGCTTTTTTTTAAGTTCAGAACATAGTTGTGTCAATGGAGTTTAGTGCACCGGTACACATAATGGAGGAATTGGAATAACTAACCTGAAGAAGATTGTAATATACAATCGATACGTCGGCAATTTCTTAACGAGAGCTGGTTTTATTGAGTCCTATACCCGTAAACCTGTTCCTATTCAATATCATTAAGTAAAAAAAGGAAAATTTAAAAATGAAATTATTAACTGAGGAATCGAGATTCATAAATGAAAGCTGAACCTTAAGTGTAACTTAATGATGGAGATGGAAAAGCAAAAAACAGGCGGTAGAATCAACAGACAGACTTAAAGTTTGAAGTTAAAATTATCATACTGCGAAAGAGCAATCGGAAAGTGAAGCCTCATAATAAGGACTGAAGCTGAATCTTAAGTGAAACTTAATGACGAATCAGAAAAACTAGAAACTTAAGGGGAAAGTTAAAAAAGAAATTTTAAATTTGGAGAGAGGAAATTATGCAAACAATGTTACTGAGAAACTACACTCAGACAGCCGAACGTTGAATCTTCGTAAGGACTGCAGCTGAATCCTAAGTGAAGCTTAATGACAGAACATTAAAACTGAGAAACTAAAGAAATATTTAAAGTTGGAAACTTGAACTATGCAAACAAAGTTACTGAGAAATTACATCCGGACATTCGAAAGGAAACTTAATAATAAGGGTTAAAGAACTAAAACTCTGAGCTGAAACTGAGGAAAAACCAACGGTATGTGTAAACTAACAATATGTGTAAAAAAAAAGAAAGTTGTATGAAATTTAAAAATTAAATAATTAAATTATCTAACTCAGAGACCGAGATCCCTGAAAGAAAGCTGAACTTAAGTGTAGCTTAATGATGGAGCAGGAAAACTCTAAAAAACAGGACGTAGAATTAATAAAGAGCCTTAAAGTTTAAAGCTGAAAGGACTGAAGCTGACTATTAAGTGAAACTTAATGACGAATCAAGGAAACTAGAAAAGTTAAAAAATAAATTTAAAATTTGAAGAGAAAAAATTATGGACAATATTGCTACACTCAGACACCCGAAAGTTAAATCTCCGTAACGTGGGCTGAAGCGGAATCCAAAGTGAAGCTTAATGACGGAACATAAAGTTTTACTGAGAAAGTAAATCCGAACGTTCGCAAGAAAACTTAACATTTAGGATTAAAGAACTAAAATTCTGAAACTGAAACTGAGGAAGAAACTAACAATATCTGTAAGTAAAGAAAAAATATTATTTAAAAATTACATTATTAACTGAGAAACCGAGATTCGTAAATAAAAGCTGACTTAATAAATCTATATATAATAATAAAGTGTAACTTAATGATGAAGAAAAAGCGAAAAAAAAAAACAGGAGGTAGAATTAATAGACAGACTTAAAGTTTGAAGCTAAAAATATGATACTGCGAAAGTGCAATCGGAAAGTGAAGCTTCATAATCAGGACTGAATCTGAATCTTAAGTGAAACTTAATGTCGAAACCGGAAAACTGGAAATCTTAAGGGGAAAGTTAGAAAAAACTTAAAAATTTAAGAGCAAACAATGTTGGTGAGACACTACACTCAGAGAGCCGAAAGTTGAATCTTCGTAAGATGGACTGCAGCCGAATCTTAAGTGAAACTTAATAACGAATTAGGAAAACTGGAAGTCTTAAGGGGAAAGTAAAAAAAGAAATTTATAAATTGAAAAGGAAAATTATTAAAACAATGTTGCTGAGAAATAAGCTTCGTAAGATGGACTGAAGCTGAATTCTAAATGAAGCTTAATGACACAACATTAAAACTGAGAAACTAAAAAAAGATTTAAAATTTGAAACTTAAACTATGATCAGACACTTAAACTCAGAAACCGAGATCCCTGAAAGAATGTTGAACTTAAGTGTAGCTTAACGATGGAGCAGGAAAACCCTAAAAATCAGGACTTAGAATGTATAAAAACACTTAAAGTTAAAAGACAGACAACCGAAAGTTAAATCTTCGTAACATGGAGTGAAGCGGAATTCAAAGTGAAGCTTAATGACGGAATATAAGGTTTGAAACTAAAGTTATGCAAACAATATTACTGAGAAAGTAAATCCGAACATTCGCAAGAACACTTAATAATAATGATTAAAGAACTAAAACTCTGAGCTGAAACTGAGGAAGAAACTAACAATGTGTGAGTAAAAAATAAAGTTGAATGAAATTAAAAAATTAAATTATTAACTGAGAAACCGAGATTCGTAAATGAAAGCTGAACCTTAAGTGTAACTTAATGATGAAACAGGAAAATCGAAAACAAAAGGTAGAATTAATAGACAAACTTAAAGTTTGAAGCTGAAATTATGTTGCTGCGAAACAGCAATCGGAAAGTGACACTTCATAAGAAGGACTGAAGCTGAATCTCAAGCTCTTCTTTTTCGCCATTAAGCTGAATCAAGCTTAATGGCGAAACAGGAAAACTGAAAATTTTAAGGAAAATTTTAAAAAATAAATTTAAAAATTGAAGAGCAAACAATGTTGCTAAGAAACTACACTCAGACAGCCGAAAGTTGAATCTTCGTAAGATGAACTGCAGCTGAGCCCGAAGCGAAGCTTAATTACAGAACATTAAGACTGATAAACTAAAGAAATATTTAAAGTTCGAAACTTAAACTGTGCAAACTGTGTTACTGAGAAACTGCATCCGGACATTCGAAAGGAAACTTAATAATAAGTATTAAATAACTAAAATTCTGAAGCTGAAACTGAGGAAGAAACTAACCATATGTGTCAGTAAAAAAAAAGAAAGTTAAATGAAATTTAAAAATTAAATTATCTAACCCAGGGACTGAGATTCCCGATAGAACCGTTGTAGCTGAATGCACTTAAGTGTAGCTTGATGATGGAGCAGGAAAACCCTAAAAAACAGGACGCAGAATTAATAAAGAAACTTAAAGTTTGAAGCTAATAGGGTTGAAGCTTACTCTTAAGTGATACTTAATGACGAATCAGGGAAACTAGAAATCTTAAGAGAAATGTTAAAAAAGAAATTTAAAATTTAAAGAAGAAAAATTATGCGAACATTGTTGCTGAGAAAGCACACTCAGATACTCGAAAGTTAAATCTTCATACCATGGACTGAAGCGGAATCCAAAGTGAAGGTTAATGACGGAATATAAAGTTTGAAACTAAAGTTATGCAAGCAATATTACTGAGAAAGTAAATCCGAACGTTTGCAAGAAAACTTAACAAGTAGGATTAAAGAACTAAAATTCTGAAGCTGAAACTGAGGAAGAAACTAACAATATCTGTAAGTAGAAAAAAAAATTAAAAAATGAAATTATTAACTGAGGAACCGGGAATCGTAAATGAAAGCTGAACCTTAAATATAACTTAATTATGGAGCAGAAAAACCGAAAAACAGGAGGTAGAATTAATAGACTGACATAAAGTTTGAAACTGAAATTATGTTGCTGCAAAACTGCTATCGGAAAGTGAAGCTTCATAATAAGGACCGAAGTTGAATCTTAAGTGAAACTTAATGACGAAACAGGAAAACTGGAAATCTTAAGGGAAAAGTTATAAATAGTTATTTACATAACAAGCTAAGAAAGTAACCCTTAACACACAAGCGTGAAATGTTGCGGCAATCACGCGAGGGTGTTAAGTTACTTTATTGCGAGTTGTGTACAGTATTTTTCCCACGACCAGGTGTCATATACAGGGTGAGCAACTAAAATAGCACAGCTGTACTTCAAGAACTATAAATCGTAGCTGCTTAACACAAAAATCTAATTAAGGAAGTTGACCAAGAAAAATGTTTTAAAAATATTTTTTGATCCAGCGTTGCCAGTTCTACCCGAAAGTAGGACGTTATCGAAATTTTGAAGAAAAACTTTTACCCCTGGCCCTAATGCAATTTTTGGATGCAACTTTAGTACCTAAGCTATTCTTGCCATGTTATATTTATCCCTATAATTATTCATTATCTACTATACAACACTCGATATTTGACAAGTACAAACCTGAAACAAAAAAAAGCGCCACCAATCAACGAAATTTTCCAGGCGTCATCTCTGTCATGACACACTTCGATATATCTTAATGATTGTTCGAGGATCGGCAAATGCAAAGCCGGCAATTTTTTGTAGAACGATTTACTACTTTATATCCTTCTGATATTTTTTTTGACCTTAATTTTTGATGGGAGTAAGTATTTATAAAACTATAAAAAAAATAGAATTAAAAAGAACTTTGGCGAATTGGGAATTGAACCCCAGACTTCGTGATTGAAGTTGCAGACTAATGTCGGTTATTTGCATTATATGAAATTGAGTGATTGTCACAATTTGCTAAATGTCATCGTCGGAATTGAATAACTTGTTTTTGCTGCTTTTATCACCTTTTATAGCCAAATAAGATATGCCCAGTTACGGCCAAGAATATATTTTGAGTTGCTGAGTAATACAGACTAGGTTTGTACTATATTTTTGCCTCTGACAGAGAATTTCACTACCCAGTGTCCATGTTCTTCTGTCTCGCACGATCGTGCGTTAGTAATTCTTAACGCACGGCTCTGTGTTAGCATTAGTTCGTGCGAGGCTTCCATCGCCGAATATTTTGTTTGCTTTCGTAAGCGGTCGTGGGAAAAGAAATTTAAAAATTGAAGAGCAAACAATGTTGCTGAGAAACTATACTCAGACACCCGAAAGTTAAATCTTCGTAAAATGGACTAAAGGTGAATCCTAAGTAAAGTCGTCAATCACTCGTCAATAGATTTTTTTGGACGCTGATGATGGCCTTTGTGCCGGAAACGGTCCGCCAGTAAAGGATTTTTAAGAAAATTACACCAATTATGCACCTTCTCCCCCCTACTTAAAAATATATTTTGCTTCTATCAACAACTCGCCATTAGAGAATAGAACAAATAAAGAGCTGACCTGCCACAGCTTCGGAGCCCTTGTTTTCGAAAACCAGTCAACAGAAGAAATATATTACCTAGGGTGCCGACTTTGATAACATCCATCAATAAAACGATCGTATAAATCTTTGGAGATTTGTGGTTTCCTGCCCTAATAACGTTAAAAGTTTTCAAGCGTGGAATCTAATTTTACGGTAATTCAACAAATACGTCACTTCGTGCATACTGATATTGGGATAAGAACAATTATATCATCGATGCAAAATGATTACTCAAAATCACCACCCTAATCAAATTAACTTAATGTTTAATGTATTACTTTCTCTCAATTATTATTATCAATTAGTAATTCAGCAAAGTTTTCTTTATAATCAACTCGAATCTGCCCTCTTTGTCTCGTTTATGCGCTTTGTCGAATAAACAATTTACAAGTTGTTAGATCATTTCAAAATTTAATAAAACTTTGCGCTGAAAACCAATTGGGAAACGCTTTGTTATGAAATATACCCAAGAAAACAAGGGGATCGTTTTAAGGGTGAAGTAACGCTCGAAGTTAGATCGACTATACAATAAAAGCCGCTTTAATCGTGTTTTTCTCACCATTTTGATGATTGTTGATTGTTTTAGAAAGCGTAAAGCCAAACTTTTATATTTGCGTTAGATGAGGTTCTATTATCGTTGAATTTGACAGCTAACAAAGTGAGTTTTAATATGCGCTGTGGAAATGGAAAACGGACTGAAACTACTAATCTATTTTTAACGTACACACATTGCATTGCCACTGAAAAGTTTTCATACGGCCAATGGTAAGTCACGTTCATATAGAACGTGAATCGCCCTTTTTATTCTCATTAACACGGTCATTGCTCACGTTAACTACGTAAGCATATTTGTAAAACGTGTAAAATTGGAGATTAGGGCATTTTCCGGATATCGATATAAAGGATAACGTGCTTAGCTATGAAATTGTCCATTTATTTTGATATGCAATATGTACTGCCTGACCTGTACCATTAGCACGAATGGAAAATATTCACAATTATCTTAATGAATAATTACCAGTTAAATTAGTTTAGACATTGTAAATAGAATATTTAAAACGTAAAGAGAGACAAACTATCGCTGGTTGCTAATTCGTGGATAAAATATTTTTAAAACTTTTGACAGAAAGCAGAATAAATAGTCATCATGTGTGGACGCTTCGTGACATTCACACTAATACGCAAAGGTGAACGGTTGTCTTATACCCATCTCAGTCTGTTGAGTATAAGTGAACAGACGATACATTGGTTTGAGTTCTGATTTTTTTATATCATCTAAATTGGAAATAAAAGTTAATCTAAGTGATCATTATCCAAAATCTGTATGTTTTGACCATTTCGAAAATAAGACGTAATTGTCGCTAGCCAATGAGGATTCTGAGAGAACAATCAACAAATAACATAAAGCAGCATTACAATTCCCACGCAAACTACCAAACTAAACCAGACTCCCCAACCCTAACATCAGACGGTCCCATAACCAAACCAAAAAACGACATAAAATACTCAATCGACAAAAAACTAATTTTTACTAAACGTCCGAAATACTAGAGCCACAATCATTATAAAGACAAAACACACTTTCGATCACTGACATGCTGAGAACAAAGGCGTCAGGAAAAATTAAAGAAACAATAGAAGAAATCCCACTAGGGCGGGTTGTATAAAAGTAGCTTAAGCTTCACTTAGCGAAGCTTGGTTTTTGCTTAAACTAAGTTTAAAATATATATTATGTTGTAGAGGGAAAAGATAAACTAGGCTTGGTTAAACTTAGGATAAGCTCAGATGGCTGTTGCCATCTTATAGTGTTTTTAGATGGCCGCTGTAGAGGGCTCTGGGAGTATCTCCATCTTTTGCTTTCTCAATAAGAATGTAAGGAACAACGACAATTCTCTCAGAACTCCCGAGCGGTCTAGAGCGTTCACGCGAAAACGCTATAAAATAGGCATAGAAAGAAGTGAGGCTAAGGTTATTTGTGTATTTTTCCGAATAACCAGAATTGAATATTATTGATTGCTGTGCTAAAAATTTCGTCAAAAGACGAAAAGCGTGTTGTGGTTATAACTAAAGCTTTTAAACCTGTAAGTTTTGTCAAAAAATATACAGCAGCAACAAGATTCCAAACGAAGCCCCAATTTTACCGCAGCAGAACAAAAACTTCTATTGTCGTTGGTGCAAACTTATGCGGCTACCCTAGAAAACAAAAAGACTGATAGTGGGGCGAATAGAAAGAAGACAGATTGTTGGAAACAAATAGAAGCTTTATTCAACAGCCAAGGTAGTACCATATATCGTACTGCACTGATCCTAAAGAAGAAATATGAGAATATGAAAAAACTGACTAAGAAAAAGTATGGGGATGAGAAGTGTTACACTATGGGAACTGGTGGTGGACCCCATAAAGGAGTTCCCATTTCAGACAATGACAATACAATCAAATTGTTGGAATTGTTGGGTGAAGTCCGGGTTAAAGGTCTCGACACTAAGTTTGGAGGAGATGATGTAACGAGAATAGGTATGTTTTTCTAACTTATTTTTTCATTATTTTAGTTAAGCAGCACTATCATTTTGGTGATACTAGAATGACCCTGTTCTTGATTGTTTTTCAGATATCACAGATAAGTCTCAACAAACTTTAATACCACTAGATGATGGTATTAACGTGTCCAATATGGCTTGTGATGTTAGCCAAGAAGTGAATGGTGAGTATAGTAATTAAAATATCTTTATTTCAAATTAAACCTCAGTTAAAACTTTGACCCCTATGAAATATTTTACGTAAAAAAAACTAAAAACTTAAATCTCTAGTTTACTTATTGCCACTCTATTTGATGTACCTATTATAATTCTTTTTGAATATGTTCCTATTGAACTAGACTACATAACAATTGAAGAAAGCGAGGTCCAGACAGAGGCAGGATAAAATGACCATCCAAGCCAACCTACAGCTTCTACTACAACATTGAAGATGTTAGCAGCGATTGGGGACTATATAATCCAGACCAACTTAAAAAGCCAATCTCAATAAAATTAAAGCCTGGTATTGCTTTAACCCTGAGAGATTGAATTGAGGATTGTATTTACCTATATAATTTTGTTAGCTTTTTGTAGATAAAAGCAGAATGGAGAAAAGGGAAGCAATAGTTATCAAAAATATTAGCGACTGGGCTTCAAAAAAAAACAATGACTGAAATGGGAAAATCAAGTTGCCTCGCAACTGAAAGTGAGCTGAAACGGAAACTATTGAAGGAAAAACACGAAGTTGAACTGGAACTGTTAAGAAAAGAGGCTGAAATCAAAATAGATATTATGAGGAAAAAAAGTGAAGCCAGATTGGCCATTCAACAAAAAGAACATACCTTGAACTGTGAGTTGCTGCAGCTAAAAAAAAATAGAATTTTTAAAGTCAATAAAATAGAATTTTCTTAAAGTTTTTGTGTTTTGTGAAAACCGTAAGAAAAAAAATCTTTGTAAAGGTCCAGCACAAATAAAAGCATTAAATAAAAGTCTTATTATTGGTATTTTGTTATTTTATTATATGTAGAAGATTTTATACCAAACCTTGGAAATATTCAACAATCTGATTTCTTCGAGTATTTAACACATTCACATTATTACCAACTGGAATTGCCACCCGAAGTTCTGGTATGTTTAAACGATCAAATGCCCTTTGGTCCTCAGCAGTAAATTCAATTTCTTGCTCTTTCAAACGCCTTGCAATGTTGTGCAAAACGGCAGTAGCAATTACAATCCCTTCTACCTTTTCTCTCTTCAACCGTATGCCATGAACTAATATAGGAAATCGCCTTTTCCAGATGCCAACAGTCCTTTCAATAGTGTTCCTTGTTCGTATTTGACTTTCATTGAATAATTGCTCTGCTGGTGTTGCTGGATTACCTAAAGGTGGTATTAAGTAATTGTTAACAGCGTAGCCACTATCACCTAGCAATAAATAATCTGTAAAATCGCCCCTATCAAATTGTCCTCTCAGTGAGCTGTTTCTAAAAATTTGGGAATCATGTGTTGCTCCAGGCCACCGACAAACGACATCAAGAGAAATGCAGTTGGAATCACATACACCTTGCACATTGTAAGAAAAATATCCCTTTCGGCTTCGATATATTTCTGAATAAGCACTTGTGGGTTTAATTATAGGTACATGGGTACAATCTAATGCACCAATACATTTTGGAAATCTACTTATGTCAAAAAAAATTTGAGATGTGGTTTGCATTTGTTCCTGAGTTGTGGGCATTTTAATGTATTGAGGGTACAGCTGAGCAATGACGGTTGTAACCTTCCAGATGCACCTACTAACTGTTCCTTTATCTGTATTATTCATACCCACATAGCAAATTGATATCCACTGGATGTTCAATGGACGTGCAGTTGTGTACATGGATATCTTCAATGCTATCCAATAAATATCCATTGGACAACCGCCCTATATCCATTGTACATCCAATGGATGTACATTTGTCGCCCGGTCCAACATCCCATGGTCCTCCATATGTACATCCATTGTATGTTCAAAAAATAGTACTGATATCCATTGAACATCCAATGGCCCCACTGAACATTCAGTGACCATCCAATGGATGTCCATGAAATTACTATTATACTCGTTATTATATTTTATATAATATTAATGGTTATACACTTTGATTGGGGTATGCTATCTTTGAATTATAATAGGTCACATTAAGAAAAAAAGAAAAATTCTCCTAGTCTTATGTTGCAAAACTAGGAATTTTTCTAATCAATGATTTTTGTTTCTTTTGATGATGTTCAGGTTCATTCTTATCAACATTTAAACATTAAATTCTACAGAAATTTCAATAAAGGAAATTCGTTTATTTTTACGTTTAACTTCCTGACACTCAGTTACAAAATCCACTAAAACAACATCAGAATTATCCAGTTTTTCAAATCCGTGGTAGATTCCTATAAAAAAACATGATTTTTAACTTTTTTGTTAACTATACAACCTAAAAGTCGCCAAAACAAACTACCAGAGCTTTTGCTTACAGGAGAACTATCAATATTTATTGCTAAATTGATTGAATCAGAATCTGTAATTAATATTTTACGTTTTTTGAACAGACAAAAAATGGTTCATGTTACACGAAAGTAAACAAAACTATTTGATGTTTTGTAGTGTAAAAAAAAAATCAAATTTGGAGTTTTTGAAAACAAAATAGATTAAGATTAGGGCGAAAATTGGTTAAAAATGTCTTGGGAAGAGCGTCCAAAAATGCAAAAAGTTTTCATGTTGCTAAAGAAATTCAATTTTATTAGAAAACTAGGCAAAACTGTTTTTAAGTGAAATCTTCTAAATTAAATTTTATACTTTGTTGTTTTTGGTAAAGTTACATTTTTTGTCTAAAATAACGTCAAAACGCAAGTTTGCTGTTTTTCGAAAAAGTCAGGTAAGAATTAGGGCCAAAAATCAGTTAGAAACAACTTAAAACTACAAAAAATGCAAATTTGGAGTTTTTGAAAAAAATAGGCGCATTTTAGGGCAAAAATTGGTAAAAAATTAATCAAAGCGTCCAAAATGCAGGTTTTTAAAGAAATTCAAATTCAAGCAAAAATGATTAAACTCTTCTATTTTGTTGTTTTTGGCAAAGTTACATTTTTTTGTCCAAGATAATTGAATTTTTACTCAAAACGACTCAAAATGCATGTTTGGTGTTTTTCGAAAAAGTCAGGTAAGAATTAAGACAAAAAATCAGAAACTAGTTAAAACTGCAAAAAAATTAAAATTTGGGGTGTCTGAAAAAAATTATTCAGATTAGGGCAAAATTGGTAAAAAAATACTTAAATCGTCAAAAAATGCAAATTTTCATGTTTTTGAAGAAATTCAATTTTATGACAAAATCTGGCAAAACTGTTAAAATCTTCTTCTTTTTCAGTTACTATGGCGTCTCGTCACCGGAGTAACGTACAGCCAGCGAAATCTATTAAAATCTTCTAATTTGTTGTTTTTCATAAAATTACATTTTTGGTCCAAAATAAGTGAAATGTGATTGAAAACGTCTCAAAATGCTCTCTCAAAAAGTTTGGTGTTTTTCGAAAAAGTCCGGTAAGAATTGGGACAAAAAATCAGTTAGAAACGGTATATATACAAAAAAATGCAAGTTTTGGAGTTTTAAAAAAAAATAGTTGCAGGTTAGGGCAAAAAATTGGTAAAAAAAAAGAATCAAAGCATCCAAAAATGGAGGTTTTAAGTTTTTGAAGAAATTCAAATTTATGACACAATCAGACAAAACTGATTCAATCTTCTAATTTGTTGTTTTTGGTAAAGTTACATTTTTGATCCAAAATAAATGAATGAAATGACGGAGAACGTCTCAAGACGCAAGTTTTGCGTTTTTCGAAAAAGTCAGGTAAGAATTAGGGTCAAAAAGCAGTTCGAAACGACTTTAAACAACAAAAAAATGCAATTTTGGTGTTTTTGAAAAAAAAATCAGATTAAGATCTAGGGAGAAAATTGGTAAAAAATAGGTAAAGCGTCTAAAAATTGAATTTTTCATATTTTTGAAGAAATTCAATTTTATGACAAAATCTGGCCAAACTGTTTAAAAATTTTAATTTGTTGTTTTTGGTAAAGTTACACTTTTGGTCGAAAATAAGTGAAATCTGAATCAAAACGTTTCAAAATGCCAGTTTAGTGTTTTTCGAAAAATTCAGATGAGAATTAGGTCCAAAAATCAGTTAGAAGCAACTTAAAAATATAAAAAATGCAAATTTGGAGTTTGTGAAAAAAAAATAGTTGAAGGTAGGGCAAAAATTGGTTAAAATGACTTAAAGCGTCTAAAAGTACAAGTCTTCATGTGTTTAAAGAAAATCAATTTTATGACAAAATCAGGCAAAACTGATTAAACTCCTCTATTTTGTTCTTTTTGACAAAGTTACATTTTTTAGTCCAAAGTAAGTGAAATTTGACTGAAGACGTCTCAAGAAGTGCTTTTAAAAATGCATTTTTGAAGCCTTTGGAAAAATTCAAGTTAGAATGAGCGCCAAAATTAGTTAAAATGATCCACATGGTTATTCTTCTGTCTTTATTGTCAGCCGTCACATGTCAAACGAACGGAAACGCCTTATTCGCAGGAAATCTAATAGATGTCGCTAATTATCAGCTGCTATTTAAATCGTGCCGCCAAAGACGAATAAAATATAACTTGAAATTAATAATAATAATAATAATACGTGATTTACATAAAGAAGTGTAAGCAAAACTAGCGATTAGTTGAATGGCTAGGGTTAAACACAACATGTCAGTAAAATATATAATTAAAATAAATGTAAGCACACACTACATGCGAAATTGAATTAATTGAAAATGCACATTCTAGCACTTCTAGCTGATGTAAGCAATTCAAGATAATTTTTTTATTTAAATTTTCAAGTAAAAAAACTTTTCACAATTTTTGCTATAAAAAAAATACGAAAATTGGTTAATTACGCCTATTATACAGTGTCCAGCCCTGGATATTCATTGGACATCCACCAGAGAGGCAATTGCGCTCACATAATTTTATATTCGCTTTTAGATGCTGCATGGATATTCAATGGATCTCCCAAAACGATATCTTATTTGGGATATCCATTGGATATGCAGTGAGTATCGAATATCCATTGAATGCTATGTGGGTATCACCAACCACTTGAAGAAAGCTTCGTGTTGCTTGTTAGTGTCAGTAACAACATCTCTTCTGGAGTTAAAGCATGGTTTCTACAATAATAATTTTTCATTATTAAGTTCAATAACCAGGTAGGTAATACATACATATACCGTGATATCAAACACTAAATGGCCAGGGTTGGCCATAGCACCGAAAAGTTATCTCTTAGCTTATGCCATCTTTTGATTACATCACAATTTTTATTAGAACATTTATCATTTGTGACAATTCGATGATATAAGTCTTTAGTTCCATAGTTAAGTTTGGCCATTTAGTTTTGATCTCACTGTACTATATAAAGGGCAAATTCCAAAACTAACCACTGTGTCCATTGGTTCAATCAGTCATCTGTCCAATCCATTGAGTCGCTGGGTGACTGTCACATGACCACGTGGTACCAGGAGACTCACTGGTGAGTTTTGAATATTGCCCAAGCTCAGCTATCAGCTCAACAACAAGCTTTTTGGAAACTAACTGCCTTCTCAAGTTAACAACCACCATAACTACTATACATGAAATATGTGATTTTGTTTTAAATAATCTCTGTTACTTCTGATGTTACTAGTCGTTACTTGGGTAGGTTACAAAAGTTTATGTAGGTTTCCGCAAAGGTCATATATGTATTAATTGCTACTCTGGGCATTGAGTACTTTCTACCTACCTTTGAGTATGAGTGGCAATTTCATTTCTTATTTCGTCCAAAATATACATAACTGCTTGTTTGGAAAAGCGAATTCGTTTTCTGAAGTCTTCTTCATTGTATTTTATGAACATGTCATCTCTCACTCTGAATAATCGTGGCCTTCTTTCAGGTTGTACCACAATATTAACCAATTCCATAAACTCCTCGTCATCACTCATACCTTCTAATCGATCAAGTTGTTCCATTCTGATGAACTCGTACCCTTTCGTAATTCGTTAATAAAGAGCAAAACAGTTGTTTTGTTTGATGTTGATGGTTTTATTTATTTACAAATTGAGGTTAGAATTTTAAATTCTGAGCTTAAACCATGAGCAATCCTGGCTTAAGTTAAATCTTACTTTAAACCAAACTTACAGCTAAAACGACAATTGAACAACGGTCTAGTAGATATACGCTAGGTTTTTACAAGAGCAGCAGCTTAAGCTTTCTTTATACAACCGGCCCTAAGAATGATAACCAAGGTAAGACATCCCAAAAACCCTCAGCACACCCTCTGCACATCCCTCTGCACAAGAACGCACTCACATGACTATAACACAAAAAAGATTACTACAACTTCAGACTCAATGGAAAACATGACCATACTGAACCAACTTTGCTTAACAAGACAATCCTTTGTATAGTTTGTCTTGCTTTCCCTGCAACCATCCTACACACAGCTTTGTTTTCCCGACAACCATCCTACATATCTGTGGCGGAACTCTATCCACCGTCTCACAGATGGCAGCGCCGAAACTTCACCCGTCGACTCACAGGTGGCAGCATTAGTCGAAATTCCTCATAACATTGCACCGTCTTTCCTGCGCCAAATTTGTCTTCAAATGAAAGTTCCAACTATGAACTCTGATCCCGCTGTATAGGGCAGGGGTCTACAACGCCTTGCTGACGAGTCCAAGGTAGACCCCGGTACGAAACGCCAACACCACATACATAGGCTATAATGATCTCGGGTCGTCCCAGTGGTGTTTCCCTGAATAACAAAAATCTTTTCTGAGGAAACCTTTCCCATCGTCATTTTCCACGCCATGATTGATGACCCTCGACAAAACCAACATGCAATTTTCCAAGCACAAGGTCGCAACAAGGATCGCTTCAATTCCGCGAAACTACCAAAGCAGCATCTCTCTCGCACCCACTGCTCGCAGCATCCAGCAAACGCTCTCTTCGCCCAGTGCTTCGCGGAATTTTCTTACACACATCACTTCCTGGTACCGTCTCGGCAACAATGGCACATCCTCCGTCACTAACCTCGCTCAAGCAACACCATTCTCGTTGTCACTGGGAGGGGAATATTGTGGCGGAACTTCATCCACCCACTCACAGATGGCAGCGCCGAAACTTCATCCACCGACTCACAGGAGGCAGCGCCAAAAATTCTCCCACCCACTCACAGGTGGCAGCATTAGTCGAAATCCTTCATAACATTACACAGCTTTTTCTGCGCCCGAATTTGTCTTCAAATGCAAGTTCCATTTATGAACTCTCATCCCGGCGTATAAGGCCGATACTGACGAGTCCAAAGTAGATTCTGGGAAGAAACGCCAACACCACATACATAGGCTATAACGATCTCAGGTCGTCCAAGTGGTGTGTCCCTCAATAACAAAAATCTTTTCTGGGAATACAATTCCCATGTACGGCACGACGCCACATATCTTTAACCCAATTTTGGAAGAATCTCGTGTTTCTTATTTTTAAAGACCCACCCTTCCAGTAGTTACCCGTTTACAACTAATTTTTTCTAAGACAATTAGGTTATTAATTTTAACGTATCTCTCAGCCTGTATTCAAGAAACTAATATTTCTCTTGTTCTTAAAGTTAATTATTTCGATTGACAACTCATTTAAAGAACTTTTTTTATCTCTGCTAGTGCCGCTTGCCAGATTTGACGTTTTTTTTAACCCAATTTTGAAAAAATTGCATGTTTAGTATTTTTAAAGATACACCCTTCGAGTAGGTACTCGTTTCAGTTAATTTTTCCCAACTAAGACAATTATGTTATCAAATTTGACGATTCTCTCACCTAGTGAGCTAGAAACCAAAAATTCTCTTGTTTTCATCTTGAAGATATTCATTTCGAGTGACAACTTATTTAAAGTACCTACTCCAAACTCTGGTCAGGGTTGTTTGCCAGTGATCAAGAAACCACAAATACTCTTATTTTTAAAGATACTCATTTCGGGTGACAACTCAATTAAACAACTGTTTTCTAACTCTGCTTAGTGTCATTTGCTAGATTTGACGCATGTTTAAACCAATTTTTGAAAAATTGCATATTTCTTATTTTTAAAGATACACCCTTGGAGTGGGTACTATTTTCAGCTAGTTTTTTCCAACCAAGAGGATTACGTTATCAAATTTGGAGTATCTCTCATCCAGTGATCAAGAAACGGGAAATTCTCTTGTGTTAGAGATACAATTTTGACTTGGAATTTATTTATGAGTAAACTTTTTTAACTCTGAACACTGCCATTTGACATTTTTGTTGTATCTCTAACCTATGTTGACATGTGTCTTTAACCCAAATAAAAAATAAAATATTTCTTATTGCTTTTTTACTGACTGCACTATTGCGCACTGAGTGTATTTCTATCCTTTGTTAATTCAAGCGAAACGTAGAGATGGAAATACACTCAGTGCGCACTAGTGCAGCCAAAAACACAAAAGTGATAAACGCAATTAGTTTTAAGAAACATTTCTAAACTTAGAAGCACCAACCTCACGAACGAGCAGCTTTTCCTGCTCGTCCTGCAAGAATGTACCTTTTATATAATAGTGTAACATGGGCAGAAAGATCAAATGGTCGATGTCATTTTCTCTGGAAAAGACGCCGGAAAACTAGGTAGTGGCTATGCGAATAATTACTATAATTGTCAGCAAAAATGGCAGACGGGGTAAGGTCAAGGTTATGGGGTACAGCCAGACAGAAAGAATCCTACAGGTCGCCCTCGTTAGGCATATGTTGCTAATAATAACATCAACAGTAATATTGATTGATTTTAGTTATTAGGGAAAAGGTATTTATTTTAGAGCCGTTTTAAACCCCAAACCTGACGGGAGACTTCAAAACGGGGTATCACTCGATCCACTTCCATTTAAATTTTCAAGGCCAAAACTTGGAGGTTCAGGGTAGAGGATTGAAACTGCTCAAAAATTTGTTCCCTAAAAAAATATTCTGGTTGCTTTGATTAAGGCTAATCACATTTAGTCGTACTTCCAGTTAAAGATAAAGAAAGAAAATTATTGAATCTGATTTATTAAGTAGGTGTGTTTCCAATAAACTAATGTTCTTTGTTTTCAGGTGACTACTAGATCTGTACAAAACATTATAAAAGGACACGACCTCGACGAGGATGCAGCATACCATGTGAGACCAGTAATAGGTTGCGGTAGTAACGAAGTTACTAAATTTCTGGCGAATCCTACCCCCCCCCCCCTCCCCCCACATAAATAGCGATTGTTGGGCCTCTTTTTCACACACTCACGTACACGGGTCTTAGCGTTCGTTGGACCCCCCTCCCCACTCATTTACAGATATACCCAGGCCAAAGCGATTGGTGGGCCCCATTCATACACATACATAGACGGCTTAGCGTTTGTTGGGCCCCATTTCCACTTACACATATGCAGGCTGTTACGAGACGAAATGTACATACTAATATGGGAGCTAGGTTTCGACCATGCCAACACATATTCAGTAATAAAAAAGTTCGGAACTCATTTCTTACTGATATACAGTGTTTTGTATACATTTTGCCCAAAACAAAAATCAATCATATTTCTCAGAATTTTTCCATGAATTCATGAGTCCAAGTTCCATGAAGACATGAATCCAAATTGCATGTTCTAAATTTCCAGAGTCGGACAAATAAAGTTGTTCTTTTCATGATGTCGCCAAACAAACTCTAAGTATACGATTTTTTAAAACTTTTGCAATAGATGTGAAGTTCACAAACTCCAGCCACTAAGATATCGAAGAATTTAAATTGTCGCACTTTTGTTTTTTTTACTATTTCTTAATGTTGTAATCAACTGCGTTTTGTGTTACAAAATGACTTATTAGGTTTAAACTTGCGTAACTCCTTATTATTTATTGTACCATTTCTTGATATTTATGACAGAAAACAAATAACAGAGATAAGAGAATAATAACAAACAAGCATAATAGATGAATAATTTCAACTACAAATAAATCCTACTATTTTGTTTATTTATTGGTGACCATTACCCCAAAAATATTACACATTTATATAGTTGCCTGATTTAGTAGTTGTCTTTCCCAGAATTTTTGCAGAATGGATGGGAAATATGATTGATTTTATTTTGGGCAAAATTTATAGAAAACCCTGTATATCAGTAAGAAATGAGTTCCGAACTTCTATAATACTGAATATGTGTTAGCATAGTCAAAACCTATCTCCCATATTAGTATGTACGTTTCGTCCCGTAACACCCTGTATAACCGGCTTAGCGTTTGTTGGGCCCCACTCATACAGGACACACGGGTCAAAGCATTTGTTGGGCCCCACACGTCAACTTACCGAATTGGTTAAATTTCCGTACCCATTCCCTTCCAAGAAAAGCCAACCGTATATTTTCCTTTAAATCACCGACCGTTAGAGTGCCTCTCGTTGTAATCCATAAAAGCCCTAAACATTTACCTCTTCTTTTTGTTGCTGTCCTTGTTGACATTGCAACTTGAAAATAGAGTTTGACCGTGTTGAGTCTACTGCGTAACTTTCTCTCAAATCGCAACCAAAGACAGAACGCCTGGACATCCTCCTTCGCTGTTTGAAAGCTCCCCGATAGGCATTCCTGTGGACCCTCTATCACGTAAAACCCTTAGAAGGCGGCGCCCGAAATAATTTTATTACCAGTTTGGACGTCAAACTGCCAACACCAACAGGCTCTTTTTCCCTTGTTTATTAAAATTCGTTACAATTTACTTCGGGTTTTTGGTGCCATTGCCAATAGTACTCATAGCACTACTTGTTTTTCAAGTGCTTTAATTTCAGGGTATCAGAAAATTGCTTAACAAGTATGTGGAGTCTGATTTTTCCGATTATTCAGGATGACACGCAAAATGTTTGAAAACTATTAAACACATCCACAAAAAGCATTATTCAACGTTGCCCAGAACTAGTAGGAGACGAGTCTGTAAAGTAAGTAAGTCTGGAAAAAGATGGCAAATCACACTTATGGCATTTAGGAAAGGGAAAAAGTGTATCAGTAGAAGATAAATTTAATGTCACCCTTTAATTAATTGAAGAAATTATCAAATGACCAAGTGTTGATGAAAGACCTGCAATTGCAAAGGACTTTCAAAATGTTGGAGGTTATCCACGTTAGTGGATAACGTTGTATGATTCATTGAAATTAAACATTGAAAATACGTTGTATGATTCATCCAGCATTTTACCTCACGGACTTTTGATAATTTGTGTCACTTCCATAGCAAATTTTCGTGTTACATTTGGCTTAAAATTTCCTCTTACTAAAATCAAAATTTGTAAATGTCTGTTACTTTTACACCACGATTTCTTGTTCCCAAGTGAAAATTAAACAATTTTGTGTTACGTTTAGACTAAGATTTCAAGTAAAAATTTTAATATTTTGTGTTACTTCCAGACCAAATTTTCGTGTTACATTTAAGTTAAAATTTCCTGTTACCAAAGTCAAAACTTAAAGATTTGATGTTATGTTCGGAGCAAAATTTTTTGTTACTCACTAAACAAATATTTTTATATTTATGTTATGTTTAGACTACAATTTTGTGTTACTACAGTCGAAATGTTAAAATTTTGTGTCACTATTAGATCATAATTTCTTGTTACTAAGTCAAAATTAAATAATTTCGTGTTACGTTTAATTTAATATTTCAAGTTCAAGTCAAACTTGAGAATTTGTGTAACTTCCAGACCAAATTTTTGTGTTAACGTTTGTATTAAAATTTTCTCTTGCTAAAATCTACAAATTTGTAAACTTCTTTTACTTTTAGACCACAATTTCTTGTTACCAAGTCAGAATTAAACAATTTTGAGTTACGTTTAGACTAAGATTTCAAGTCAAAATTTTAAGATTTTGTGTTAGTGTAGTTCGAAACTTAAAGATTTGATTTTACTTTCGGAACTAAATTTCTTGTCACTAAAAATTTATAAATTTCTGTTGCTTTTAGACCACAATTTCTTGTTACCAAGTAAAAACTAAACAATTTTGTATTACGTTTAGACTAAGATTTCAAGTAAAAATTTTAAGGTTTTGTGTTACTTCCGGACCAAAATTTCGTGTTACATTTCCGTTAAATATTCCTGTTACCAAAGTCGAAGCTTAAAGATTTGATGTTACTTTCGGATCAAAATTTCTTGTTACTAAACAATTTTTTTTTATTTTTGTGTTATGTTTAGATTAACATTTGAAGTCAAACTTTTGAGGATTTCCAGGCCAAATTTTTGTGTAGCGTTTAAATTAAAATTTCTTCTTTTTTCTTCTTGCTAAAGTCAAAATTTGTAAATTTCTGTTACTTTTAGACCATAATTTCTTATCACCAAGTCAAAATTATCACTAAACAATTTTTTTTAGATGTTTGTTACGTTTAGACTACAATTTCGTGTTACTACACTTAAAATGTTTAAATTTTGTGTTATTCGTGTAACTTCCAGACCAAATTTTCGTGTAACGTTTAGATTAAAATTTCCTCTTACTAAAATCTCCAAATTTGTAAACTTCTTTTACTTTTAGACCACAATTTCTTGTTACCAAGTCAAAATTAAACAATTTTGTGTTACGTTTAGACTAAGATTTCAAGTCAAAATTTTAAGATTTTGTGTTAGTGTAGTTCGAAACTTAAAGATTTGATCTTACTTTCGGAACTAAATTTCTTGTCACTAAATAATTTTTTTTATATTTGTGTTACGTATAGACTACAACTCCGAGTTACTGCACTCACTATTTTAAAACTTTGTGGTATTCGGGTAATTTCCAGACCAAATTTTGTGTTACGTTTAGAGTAGAATTCAAGTCAAAATATTAAGATTTTGTGTTACTTCCAGACCAAACTTTCGTGTCACATTTAAGGTAAAATTTCTTGTTTCTAAAGTCAAAATTTGTAAATTTCTGTTACTTTTAGAACACAATTGCTTGTTACCAAGTCAAAATCAAACAATTTTGCGTTACGTTTAGACTAAGATTTCAATTACTTTCGGAACTAAATTTCTTGTCACTAACAATTATTTTTTATATTTGTGTTACGTTTAGACTACAATTCCGTGTTACTACAGTCAACATTAAAACTTTGTGTTATTCGTGTAAGTTCCAGATCAAATGCTCGTGTAACGTTTAGACAAATAAACAATGCAATGTAGGTTACATCTGGAGTTTTATCTTCAATCTGAAGTTTTACTTGAACTTGTAAAAGTCCCCCTAAAGTCAAAATTTGTAAATGTCTGTTACTTTCAGACCACAATTTCTTGTTACCAAGTCAAAATTAAACAATTTTGTGTTACGTTTAGACTAAGATTTCAAGTAAAAATTTTAAGATTTGGGTTACTTCCAGACCAAATTTTCGTGTTACATTTAAGTTAAAATTTCCTGTTACCAAAGTCAAAACTTAAAGATTTGATGTTACTTTCGGAGCAAAATTTTTTGTTACTCACTAAACAAATATTTTTATATTTATGTTATGTTTAGACTACAATTTCTTGTTAGTACAGTCAAAATTATTAAATTTTGTGTTACGTTCAGACTACAATTTTGTGTTACTACATTCGAAATGTTAAAATTTTGTGTCACTATTAGATCATAATTTCTTGTTACTAAGTCAAAATTAAAGAATTTCGCGTTACGTTTAATTTAATATTTCAAGTTCAAGTCAAACTTGAGAATTTGTGTAAGTTCCAGACCAAATTTTCGTGGTAACGTTTGTGTTAAAATTTTCTCTTCCTAAAGTCAAAATTTATAAATTTCTGTTGCTTTTAGACCACAATTTCTTGTTACCAAGAAAAAACTAAACAATTTTGTATTACGTTTATATTATAATTTGTTAGTATTTTCTTCAGTTTTAGCTTCATCTCTGTAAGGCGGTCTTAACCCAACAGGAAACGTTTTGACACAAGTTTGGTTGAGTTAATAGTAGTTTCTTCATTCATTTTATTCAGATTTCAAAATGAATCAAAATTACAAATACAAGAAATATCGGACAAAACTACCAAAATCCGAAGCATTTGAGTTTTGGTAGTTTTGTAGTTTAACTGTTTGTGCTTCTCGTTAAAACAAATATTAAAAAAATAATTATTATTAAAACACTTGTCTTGGTTAATCTTTGTATATTAATTTATTTCTCAATTATGTTTAATTTTTTTATGATGGATGCGCTCTTTAGACCTCACTGGGCCAAGCTTTGTGGTGGCAAGAATCTGACGACTGCTGAGATCAGAAAAGATTCAGTACTGCTAGATAGAAGAACCAAACGACAAACCGAGCTCTGGATGAGAAGAAATATTCCTTTAGTTATCAGTCCATATAACGCACCCGCCCCAACAAAAAAAAAAGTGAAGGTACAAGAAGTGCAATCTAAAATGAATTCACCTGCACCGCAGCCGGCAGCGAAGAAACCTGCAATGAAAGGACCATCTAATAAAAGGCTTGAAATGCTTGCCGCGTGGATAAAGAAAAAAATTATAACTGAGAGGATCAACAGAGGTAGTTTTTGTTTGTCCATCTCTCCTTATCTCCATAGGACCGTACCTTAAGAATTTTCCACCCCAATGTTACATAGGTCCAAGAACGAAGCAACGAATAAACGTAGCAATTAAAAAGTTCTTCTTCCTGGTTTAACTTGTCTTTTCACATATAAAGAATACACTGCATTAAATTAAATACGTTGTCTTTAACATACCTAAGGCAAAAATGTTTATATGTCCCTTGCATTAAAAGAGTAGTAACTTAATTCATATGAAGGAAAACATTATATTTGTTATGATGTAGCAGTATGTAAGAAACCTTTACACCATTAAAACAACAGAGAAATTTAAGACATCCCCCCTTTAGAACAGCTTCTTCAAGTATTGGATTTCAATTTGCAAACTATTATTTAATATAATGAATATTCCCAATTCTATGAACATAACCCCACAAACTGAAAGCTACATATTTAAAATGAAACAAGGTCTAGACTAGAAACGCTGGTGCATCTGCTTGCAAATATCAGTCAAGGTCATCCCTAACCTTACCTTTTCCAATATTAACAGTCCTGGTAAAGTTCCCCACCAATGTCATAAAACACTGAACTCTAAGCGTGTCTAATGAATAACGTCACAGTACCTAGACAAACCGGCAAACGTTCTTAAAACAAAGTAGGCCTTTCGATGACGTAACCTTGAATTGAGCTGTCAGAACGAATAAGTAGGTCGTTCGGAAATCACGCCGTAATCATATCGCTCGTCCGGAATAAAGGCCGGAGCAAACTGTGGGCTCCATGTTGTCGTTGACGTTCCTCGGATCCAGAAACGGCTCGCGTGCGCATTCAGATCGATTTGATTCCGGATCAACCTGGCCCTTTTTGGCAACGTGCTCACTTGGGCTGCAGGTCTCAGGTAGGTTTAGTTAACCCTGTGTGTGGTTGCAAAAATTTTAATATGCCCTCATTTAAAAAAAACTCAAGTATTCCCTGGAATTAGAACAGTAGGTCTGAATGACTTCATAAAAACAGTTGATAGTCGATAAAGGGTCATAAGATGGTCCGATTTTCATTTGTTTATGAACTTATCTCAAACATGACTTTTAATTCCATAACTTGAAACGAGGTTTTTTTCTTTTTGAACACTCTTTATATTAAACACATGTATTGTGTTCGGTCCTTGGCACGAAGCTATAAGGCTTTTGACATTCTTTAATTTCTTCATTAAGACACAGAGATTATAACGAATGTGTGAATTACACGGTCAACAATGATAATTTTTTAGTAAACAAAAAACGAAATCTATGCAGATTTTAGACAAATGAAATTAGAGGAATAATAACATAATGCAACAGTAATGAAAGACTTCCCATATCGTATGGTAATATATATTTTTCGACTGTTGTCGCCAAAAAAAGAAAGTCCTAAAACTGGAAATAAAATTTTATCCCTCTTACGTTGGGCGCCAAATATTCAGAACTGTTTTCTAGGCCCATTTAGTGAATTTTAGTTTGTTTTTGATGTAGGTAACAAGAATCTTCTTTGTCCCAAGTTGGGCCAGAATGTCAAAGTTCAAAATACAGTTTTGTCATTAAAATTTAGAATTTTGAGATCTTTGATAATATCAAAAGAAAGAAAAATTATACACACAATTGTGCAGTACCAAAATACTCTACTATTATTGTTTTTCAAAAGTAGGTATTAATAAAGTAAACAATTTTTTGCCCCACTGTGAACGCCAAAAAGTTACATTTTTTTTGTCTTTGGGAGGTCTGATTTTGAGTGCATTTTAACGTTTGTCAATGTGCGAAAGAAAATAAAAACCCTAAAAATGGAAATAAATTTTTGTGTCTACGTTGGGCGCCAAATATCCAAAAATGTATTCTAAACGCATTTAGTTGAATTTGGTTCGTTTTTAACGTAGCAAGATGTAACAATATCATTTTTTGCCCCACATTGGGTCCCCAAATGTCATATTTCGACATACTGTTTTGTCCCTAAAACTCAGACTTTTAAGTTCTTTCATAATAATAAAAAAAAAGAAAGTTACCAAAAACTATATCATTAATGAGCGCCAAATGTTGCAGTACCGAAATGCTCTTCTGTTATTATTTTTATATAAAAAAAAATATTAATAAAATAATCGATTTTTGCCCCAATTTGGGCGCCGAAAACTGGTCTTAAACGAGATTTTGGTCAGTCGAAGAACTGTTTTTCGCGCATTTCAACGTTTAGCAATGTGCGAAAAAAGAATATAAGGCCAAAAGTGAAAATAAATTTTTGTCTCTTTGTTGGGCATCAAACGTCTAGAAAAGCGCCCACTTGTACTACTGTTTTTAACGCATTTTAACGTTTATCAATGTGCAAAAAATGAATAAAAAGCTTAAAATCGTAAATCAATTTGTGTTCCTACTTTGGGCGCCAAATGTCCCGAAATATTTTTTGAATCAATTTAGTTTAATTTAATCCGTTTTTGATGTAACAAGATGTAGCAAGAAACATGTTGGGCCCCAAATGTCAAAGTTCAAAAAAAATAAAAGTTCTAAAATTTAAATTGGTCGCCAAATGCTGCAGTATGGAGTTATTTGAAGACATTGTTGAAAAAATTGCGCAATTAGAAGTTAATAAGTTTTTTAAAGTCCTTTACGACAGAAGTAGCCTGATTTCGTTAAAATCCTTAATAGTGTGCAGAATCTCTCCTGTTTCTGCTTAAGACTCTGAGTGTTTAGAAAAATTCCCATCAAATTATTTATATATTCGTGAGGTATGGCTGCCAAAATTGCTTGCAATGCATTGTTTTTTCGAAAATCACGTGAGAAGGCGACATTAACGATTGCTCTACTCTACTCGAGGAAAAAAATGGTTCATACCTACTATTGTACAGGGTATTCATTTAAAAACAAACCGTCTCAACTATCTTTTAATCCTGTATAAAATTAATTTAAAAAAGCAGGTCAATTTAGGTTTAAGGGTGAAACTTTATTATCTAAGTGACATAGTTTTTATACTCACACCCACCCCTCCAGCTCAAGTAGCATTGTATAACCAAATAGCATTAATGGCCAAAAGTTAGTCATAAAGAAGTAAAAAAGCAAGGATTTGGTTATTATTTGGCCATTTACGTAAGATAAATTTTGGTCAAAAAAGTTAGCCATAAAATCTCATCTATTGCCTAGATTTAGTCATAAAATACCATTTTTTTATGGCAATAATTTGACAAAAATGTTGGTAAACATTACATTTTGTTGCCTGGTTAAAATTGCCGAATATTAGTATTGATATAAGATAGCCATAAAGTAGCAACTTTATACAATGAGTGGTCAAAACGCGTGTAATAGGTAGAGAAAGTCAAAAATCGGAAAATTTAACTTAAGATCAATTATTTTTTATTATTAGTGTATGATATTTTGCAAAATAACTAAAAATACATTGGCGCATTGATTTTTATCAACTATCTCCTCTATATTTACAGTAAATTTGTCTTGGCACTAAGATTTTAGTCCATTATTAGCGACAATTTGCCGTAAAATCTATAATCAAACTATTGAGGATATATCCACACAAAACAATCAGTCATGTAATGTCGGTATTTTGAATCTCCACGCATGCACCGTTCGTTTACTAGATATCAAAATGTAGGAACATTTTTAGTCATAAAAGCTACTTTTTATCACTCAAATTTTAGCTATTCACTCTATAAAATCTAGCATTTTTTGCTGAAATATGGCCTACACGGCAATACAGGTCAGAAAAGCCGAGTAATCACGAAATAAAAGTACCCCATTTTAGCCAAGGTGCCGTAATAATTTCGTAATAGATTGGCTTTTTTGGCAGCTTTTTGAACCAAATGGTCGCCGAATTTAGCAAGGATTACAGAACAATCGCCAAATTAAGGCCTAGAATGCTACTTGGGAGCTAACCTCACTTTGAAATATCTAATGGAAACCTTCATCTAATGATATGTTATTGGAAAGAGCACAAAATTCTCTATCCAATGGTGTCTAAAAAATTAAATTCGTCAACGCGTCACGTTCCCAAAAATACCTATCAAAAATATTAGAATTTAATCACGAAATAGTTTTACTTCACAAGTGCGGAAAGTGATATTTTTCCGCACGAGGCTGTCGCCGGCAGTTGAGGGCGAAAAAGTCACTTTACGCATGTGTTAGGTTCAAAATTTTTCCTTCGATTATCCGTTATGTGGAATTAAAATTTACAGAAAATATAAAGTTTAATAGTAATGGTGACTCTCGTCCGGTACTTACGTACGAAAAGATATAGGACAAAATAAAACACCCTTGCGATTCGAAAAACGGCCAACGTTTCAACGTATAGTTCACGTCTTCTTCAGGGCTACTTTCTGATAACAAGGATGGTGTCAGTATTTAGTTTTACATTCATGATGATAGGCGACAGCATAAGGCAAAAAGAACAGCATTCTCCACACAACAGCAAACATAAAGAGTTCTCTTTTCAGAGATCCAGAAGGCACAATAGTCACAACAACAGTCCTTGTTATCAGAAAATAGCCCTGAGGAAGACGTGAATTATACGTCGAACCGTTGGCCGTTTTTCGAATCGCAAGGGTGTTTTATTTTATCCTATACCTGCTAACCATCAAAACTATAAAGTTTAATTTTAGTAGTTTGATCTGACGTGCATTTTTTACTCAGAAAACTAAATATAAGCTTATAATTTTTTAACCTGAGTAGAATTCTTGTATATTTTAATAAGTGCGAAATAGTAACTTTTCTGCACTCAGTGTGGAAAAGTAACTTTACCGCACTCAGTGTGGAAAAATATCTGGGAAACGACTTGGATGTTTTAGATATAGAGGAATCTCATTAGGAATGAGCTCATGGATTATCAGCAAACAATAGCTATGTATGTATTCCATCTTAGTACGCTAAACCTTGAACAAAACTTCAAAAAATCAAAATTTATTTAAATGATAACTGTACTGATGAGGGGTAGACCCCGAAATTAGTATGCAGATGGGAAGATCGACAAATTCGTGACCACCCACTCTTTAAAATAATAACGTTATTAAACGCAAACCAACTGGCACTAAATATTAGTTAAAACAATTAGCACTAAACAATATAAGGGAGATTATGACCGATAAATATTGAAATTAAAAGTATAATTCGTAGCGCATTGTATCTTTACTGCGGAATCCATCTCTTTTTGTTCTCCGGCTTTAATCTGACTTGCAAACATTGATGTTATTTGATCCTGGTTTGCACACTGGATATTAGTAGCTTCTTGTGAAGTCGATGCTGTTGATGTTAATTTTTAGAGTCACCCAATTCCACCCATTCCAAACTCAGTGTGGTAAAGTAACTTATAACATTTTACTTCATAATTATTAAAAAGAGGAAAAAATTAATTTTATGCGCTGCAAATATATTTTTGAGAAATCCGGTATAGTTTCATTACGGTATCCTGTACCGGTACCGGTACAGTATTTCGAACTTTGACATTTGGGGCCCAACGTGGGGCAAAGATGGTTCTTGTTACATCAAAAACGGATTAAATTTAACTAATCTGATTCAAAAAATATTTCGGGCCATTTGGCGCCCAAAGTAGGGACACTAATTGATTCCTGATTTTTTAATTTTTATTAATGTTTTGCACATTGATAAACGTTAAAATTCGTTAAAAACAGTACGTCCAGTGGGCGCTTTTCTAGACGTTTGATGCCCAACAAAGAGACAAAAATTAATTTTCACTTTTGGGCTTATAGTCTTTTTTCGCAACGTTGAAATGCGCGAAAAACAGTCCTTGAACTGACCTAAATCTCGTTTATAACCAGTTTTTTGGCGCCCAAAGTGGGGCAGAAATCGTTTATTTTATTATTAACTTTTTTTATAAAAATAATAACAAAAGAGCATTTCGGTACTGCAACATTTGGCGCCCAATAAAGGTATAGTTTTTGGTATTTTTTCCTTTTTTTATTATTATTAAAGAACTTAAAGATCTGAGTTTTAGGGACAAAACAGTATGCCGAAATATGACATTAGGGGCCCAATGTGGAGCAAAAAATGTTATGGTTACATCTTGCTACATTAAAAACGGACTAAATTCAACTAAATGCGTTTAGATTACGTTTTTGGACTCAGTGTGGTAAAGCAATTTTACCGAACTTAATGCAGAAATAGTTATTTACGTTATCAGTCCGATAAATATAGTTCTACACTAGGAGTTAAGATGTTTCCTTTGTTATGTTATATATATTCCATTGTTAAGGAATTTCGAAACGACTACTGTAACACATTACCGGAAATACAACATTTTACTTCATAATTATTAAAAACAGGAAAACAATAATTTTATGCACGGCAAATATATTTTTGAGAAATCCGGTATAGTTTTATTACGGTATCCTGTACCGGTACCGGTACAGGATACCGTGAATACAATGGATTTATTGAATACCGCCATAGGATTATGACCGGTAAATAAGGGAAATCATTGCACTGGGCCGTGCAAAAAAGTACTCCCTCCCATACTCAAATGAGTGCGGTAAAGTATACTTTACACCACACGAGTAGGAAAAAAAAATTTCAATTCATATCAACTAACCTATTAAATGTTCAAATGGGCAATCAACTGTTGTTTCCGAGACAGTAATAAAGTCTATTTTCAACTTGATGACGAACTTTGGCAAGAATATCTTAATTCTTGTTTTATCCGGTTTTTTAAGTCTTCAATGCTATCCGAAGAGGTATTCAGCAGAATAGATTTGAAATGACCCCAAGGAAAAAAATCTAGAGGTGTCAAGTTGGAAGATCTTGGTGGCTATTCTATGACGCCCCTCCTGCAAATCTGTTTGCCGGAAAACCGGTTGATGAGCCAGTCCCTAACAGCAAGTGCGTAAAGTGGAAGAGCGCCATCATGTTGAAAATACAGTTTTTTTTTCTTCATCAAGTACCGGATACGCATCAGCATCATTTTCTAAGACCTCGACGGTCAGTGGGTCAATGGCAATCATAACATAAGTGGTTGTGGTTTCTAATGTTTCCTGAAGAAAAATTGGCTCTATAGTTTTGTTTCCTAAATTCTTTACCAGACGTTTATTTCTTGTGGGATTTGGAATTGGAATATTCGTTCAATTCGTGTACACTCTGTATTTTGTACAAAAAGAACTTGTGCATTTACAGAACTTTGTGTATGGCTCCGGCAGAAATCCCGGTTAACTTAGAAACTTTCGAAATGGATAAACTCGCCATAACAAGAGCAAATTGACCAATCACTTCAAGTTGGCTGGTTTCGTTCACTATCTTTGGCTGAATGACCTTCTTGTTGGTAAATGATCCTGTTGCTTCAGATTTATGCACCAATTCTAGCAAACACTTATGATCGACCTTTTTTCTTTAGGATGTCGTATATTGTATGTCCTAGAAGTACTGCAAGGGTTCCGCCTTAAAGGAATAGTTAGTTAGCGCCATAAAGGAATGTTAGTTCGATTCCTTCGGCGAGCGTATATCTTAGTTTCAAGCTTGTATTTCCAATTTAACTTTTTCAACAAAGCCTAACTACTAAATGACGGAAACTAATAATGACTTTGACGATAACAGGATGCAAGCGCATTACCAGCAAAACTCTTGGTAAACCATATTTTTCTATTATTGTTCGATTAAATCAGGTAGGTAAAGAATCCCTTGCCAAAGCTCGCCAAAAACTTTATCCACGATCACACTATAATAATGACATTATTCTTGTTCATTCTCAAGATTAATAGTAATCTTTATTCACTTGTGATTAATGAGTTGTCATGGTAACGAAACATGATGTAGGCAATTGGCAACTCAAAAAGTAAACTGCCCCAAACGTGAAGTCGGTAGTTACTACTGGTTCATTCAAATAGTTATCTTTCTATTAGGATGTATTGAGACAAAGGTAGGTTACAGTGTCTCTTTTTCACTAAAAAATGTATTTTTCACTGAAAACTTGAAATCTCATTAGATGCTTGTTCTATAATATACCATTATGGCCGTCTCGGAAACAACGGTAACCAATTTGAACATTTAATACGTTAAATAATTAAAATAAAAAAATTTTTTTACGTGATTAAATTTTAATGTTTTTCACCTATTTTTGTCTTTGTAATTTGGTAACGCGTAATAAGATAAGGAAAATTTGGTTCGAAACACCTCATACGTCTTTGCCTCAAATTGAAGATACAACAGGCGTTGCTCGGTCAACGACGGGTGCCATTTCAAAGCGTCATAAATATCATCCCTATCGGCAGCATTCCAGCCAGGGGCTCCAGAATACACTTAAGTTCCGAGTGATATTTGAACCTCCTGCAAGCTAACGTAGCAGAAAAAATAATGGGACTTCCACCAGCCACCATACAGAACATGTTTTTTCAGCAGGACGGTAATTCACCTCATAATGGGCGGATTATTACAAACTATCTGAATGCAGAATTTGGCGATAAGTGTATAGGCAACCTTAGACCAACTGGATGGCGTGTCAGGTCCCCTGATTTAACATCGCTCGATTTTTTTCTATGGGGTCATCTGAAAAATCAAGTATATCGTAGGTCTTACGGAACAGTAGAGGAACATAGGCTAGATATTCAACGAAAAGTTCTTTTCGTTGAACAACCCTGCATAAAGCATAAACAAAACCAAAGCGAGATTTTGGTCACGGTCTCAATACGTAATGTATGTACAAAGGTAGTGTATGCCTGTACTACTGTATGTCTCAGTACAAATGTACGGGGTGTTCATTATAAAACTTCATCTAGTTGGCTGTGAAATGTTAAAGGAAAAGAATGGAGAAACAAAAGTCCATTTATTTTGATTGTCATCCTTTTCTCTCAAAATTTCATAGCCTGTTAGATGAAGTTTTATAATGAACACCCAGTATGTACTGAGGCCGTGACCAAAATCACGATTTGTTTTTGTTTATAATTACTAGGTCTCTTTGTGTAATATGAACGAAATACTTATATATATAACTGTATAAAGCATTTAATTTCATCAAAACAATGCTAAAATGTAGCTTTTCAAGTCTCAGTAACCACATTAAAAAGCAGATTAACAAGATTTCAGATTAATATGGGCAACGAGTTTTACAATAAAAATTAGGAAGATGCACTGATAAAAGTTACCAACCAAAATTACCAACTTTCTGTATTTTTGACACACAATTGCTTTGATATCCGAAATATTAGCAAATCTCAAAATTAACCCATTTCGCTTAAGCTTTAAGCACTCAAAAACATCATTATTCTAAATAAAGATGGGAAATTTGTTAGCCGCGACTCCGTTAATGCGATGAGAAAGATTTAGCATTTCAGCTAAATTGTAAATGCGTTTTTTGAAATTTATCAAATTCGTAATCTCACCAGCGACAAAGCGCATCTTCTAATGGAAGTTTGTAATTAAACAGAGTGTTTTCTGGCTAAGAAAAGACATCTGCAACGATAGTATTCTAAGTGATAAAACCGGGCCCGATCTTCTTACTGACAAATAATAATAGGTGTGGCTTGGAATATTTACCTACAGTATACTAAGCTTTGTCTTTTTTTTTTAATTTGATGTAATTGTTAATATTGTAAATAAAAGACTATTTCGTTTGCCGTTGACACACGTGGTTCCTTCATATGATCTTTCCAAAAAGGAATTAATAAAAGTATATACACAAATGAACCTAACCAGTCTAGATACAGTCGTTCTGAAGATACAAGGCAAAAACCTATTGGCAGGGACAAGTGTAGTTTGCTTTTCTATTTAAATAGCTAAGTAATGTGGATAGAAAATGTTAACCCCTGACATGGAAGAGCATATTTTATTACCTTCATCTTCACCATTCACATCACACATCATTTTAAATATTATTATTCAACGGTCTGCAAACCCTTTTAAGTCTTCAATTCTAATTCTAATTCATAATTAATGATTAATCAAAATTCAGGTTACGTAAATCGTGTATAGTAATTTAAGCTCGTTTTTCGTCACTCCTGTAAAATTTATCTAAAATGAACAAAGTGAATGAAATAGCAATTTTAACAAGCGACAAAGATATTGTTGAATCTATTGAATTAGTAAGAAATGCTGCAACCTCAAAATGTCAAAACTGCTACAAACTGAAAGACTCCTGATTTAAAGAACAACTTATTGACTAATATCGAGGGGTAAACCGCTGTGGCATTAAGTGTACAACCCGTGGCATTAGTGGCATTAGTTTGGCATCAGTGGCATTAATTTGGCATTAGTGGCATTAATTTGGCATTAGTTCGGGCATCATTTTGGAATTAGTGCCATTAGATGGCATTAATTTGAGAATGTTTGATATTTTTTACAAGTGTCAAATTACACTAAGTTGCATTAGATTGCATTTCGTCAAGATAAATTGTATAAGACCATGTTAACAACTGGCGGGAATTGTGTTTTTGTCGTTTAAAATCTGCTGTTTCTAATTTACAGGTAAAAAAACTAATTTATTAGTAATTTGCTAAAACCTGATAGTAGCAATTTTTAGTATATATAGGGCAACATTGAAAAATATACCATGCATAGACGTGACAGAGCAAGTCGAGATAACAAAAAAGTTGATATAATAATAGCTCAAACTTTATCAAAAAATTACAAATTTTGCAATTAGTTAAAAATTAAATTTTGCAGTTTATAACAGTTGTTCTCCATACATTTTGTGTAAAAAAACAAAAAAAATCTCTCTATATCTTCTAGTGGTATTAGTTATTGTCGAGGTTATTTTTATGTAAATCTGATGACAAGAAAGTGAATGACGAGGGATGATAATCAAAAAGAAAAAAAAAAGAAGGAAACGAAAACTAAATAAGAAAACCAGAACTGAAAGAATAAAAAAATCGAAAAAGTGAAGCAGTCTTATTACATAAGAAATTCAGAGGAAGTAAAAAGTCTAAGTGAAAAAAATACTGTAGAGGAAAATAATAAAAGAAGCAAAGAATAAATTACAAGATGCAAAATGTCGAAAAAAAAACAAAAAATACTCAATTGCGAAACGGTGAATACAATTGAGAAGAAACATTGAACAAGAACAAGGTCGAAGCTTCAGAAAGCTTCAAAACAAGAAAGAAATCGATTGGCAACAAGAACCAAAAAACTTCAAGGAAACTAAAAAGGGGGGTGACCGATTATTAGAAAGAAGTGAAATATTAAAGTAAAAAGGTGGGAAAAACAACAAAATCACGTCAAAATGACAAGTTAAAAGACAAACAAAAGTAAAAAAATTAAAATTATTTTGGCTGCAACAAAAACAGCAATACATCCAAATGCGAAGATTGAAAAAAAAGAGGAGAGAAATAAAAAAAAATTATAAAGGGAAGCAATCAAATAATCATTGCGTAGAAGCCATGATACTGTAACCAATTCGCGGTGTAAATAAGATTGGGAATAGTTATAAAAATGCTGTAAAATCTGATGGCAAGAAAGTGAACTACGAGAGATGATAATCAAAAAGGAAACGAAAATTATTGAAAAGGAAAAGTGAAAGAGTGAACAAATGGAAAAAGTGAAACAGTGTTATTATATAAGAAACTCAGAGGTAGTAAAAAGTCCAAATAAAAGAGAAAATAATATGGAGGAAAATAACAGAAAATCAAAGAATAAACTACAAGATGCAAAACGACAAAAAGACGAAAAAAAACAAAAAATTCTGAATGTGAAACGGTAAATACATTTGATAAAAAACGTTGAACAAAAATGAGGCCAAAACTTCAGAAAGCTTCAAAATAAGAAAAAAACGAATGACAACAAGAACCAAAAAAACTTCAAGGAAACTAAAAAAGAAGGATGATCGATTATTGGAAAGAAGCGAAATAATAAAGTAAAGAGGGGGAAAAACAATATCCTGTCAAAAAGACAAATTAAAAGACAAACTAAAGTAAAAAAATAAAAATTATTTTGGCTGTAACAAAAACAGCAATAAATCCAAATGCGAAGATTGAAAAAAAAGTGGAGAGAAATAAAAAAATTATAAAGGGAAGCAATCAAATAATCATTGCGTAGAAGCCATGATACTGTAACCAATTCCAGGAGTAAATAAGATTGAGAATAGTTATAAAAATGCTGTAAAATCTGATGGCAAGAAAGTGAACAACGAGAGATGATATCAAAAAGGAAACGAAAATTATTGAATAAAAGGAGAACTGAAAGAATGAAAAAATGGAAAATGTGAAACAGTGTTATTATATAAGAAACTCAGAGGAAGGAGGAACAACAAGATCCTGTCAAAATGACAAATTAAAAGATAAACTAAAGTAAAAAAATAAAAATTATTTTGGCCGCAACAAAAACAGCAATAAATCCAAATGCGAAGATTTAAAAAATATAGAGGAGAGAAATAAAAAAATAATAACGGGAAGCAATCAAATAATCATTGCCTTCTAGAAGCCATGATACTGTAACCAATTCCAGGAGTGAATAAGATTGAGAATAGTTATAAAAATGCTGTAAAATCTGATGGCAAGAAAGTGAACAACGAGAGATGATATCAAAAAGAAGAAAACGAAAATTATTGAATAAAAGGAGAACTGAAAGAATGAAAAAATGGAAAAAGTGAAACAGTGTTATTATATAAGAACGTCAGAGGTAATAAAAAGTCCAAATAAAAGAGAAAATATTATGGAGGAAAATAACAGAAAAATCAAAGAATAAACTACAAGATGCAAAACGACGAAAAGGACGAAAAAAACAAAAAATTCTGAATGCGAAACGGTAAATACATTTGATAAAAAACGTTGAACAAAAATGAGGCCAAAACTTCAGAAAGCTTCAAAACAAGAAAAAAACGAATGACAACAAGAACCAAAAAAACTTCAAGGAAACTAAAAAAGAAGGATGATCGATTATTGGAAAGAAGCGAAATAATAAAGTAAAGAGGGGGAAAAACAATATCCTGTCAAAATGACAAATTAAAAGACAAACTAAAGTAAAAAATAAAAATTATTTTGGCTGTAACAAAAACAGCAATAAATCCAAATGCGAAGATTGAAAAAAAAGTGGAGAGAAATAAAAAAATTATAAAGGGAAGCAATCAAATAATCATTGCGTAGAAGCCATGATACTGTAACCAATTCCAGGAGTAAATAAGATTGAGAATAGTTATAAAAATGCTGTAAAATCTGATGGCAAGAAAGTGAACAACGAGAGATGATATCAAAAAGGAAACGAAAATTATTGAGTAAAAGGAGAACTGAAAGAATGAAAAAATGGAAAATGTGAAACAGTGTTATTATATAAGAAACTCAGAGGAAGGAGGAACAACAAGATCCTGTCAAAATGACAAATTAAAAGATAAACTAAAGTAAAAAAATAAAAATTATTTTGGCTGCAACAAAAACAGCAATAAATCCAAATGCGAAGATTTAAAAAATATAGAGGAGGGAAATAAAAAAATAATAACGGGAAGCAATCAAATAATCATTGCCTTGTAGAAGCCATGTTACTGTAACCAATTCCAGGAGTAAATAAGATTGAGAATAGTTATAAAAATGCTCTAAAATCTGATGGCAAGAAAGTGAACAACGAGAGATGATAATCAAAAAGAAAGAAACGAAAATTATTGAATAAAAAGAGAACTAAAAGAATGAAAAATTGGAAAAAGTTAGTGTTATTATATAAGAAACTCAGAGGTAGTAAAAAGTCCAAATAAAAGAAATAATAATATGGAGGAAAATGACAGAAAAATCAAAGAATAAACTACAAAAAACGTTGAACAAAAATGAGGCCAAAGCTTCAGAAAGCTTCAAAATAAGAAAAAAACGAATGGAAACAAGAACCAAGAAAACTTCAAGGAAACTAAAAAGAAGGATGACCGATTATTGGAAAGAAGCGAAATAATAAAGTAAAGAGGGGGAAAAACAATATCCTGTCAAAATGACAAATTAAAAGACAAACTAAAGTAAAAAAATAAAAATTATTTTGGCTGTAACAAAAACAGCAATAAATCCAAATGCGAAGATTGAAAAAAAAGTGGAGAGAAATAAAAAAATTATAAAGGGAAGCAATCAAATAATCATTGCGTAGAAGCCATGATACTGTAACCAATTCCAGGAGTAAATAAGATTGAGAATAGTTATAAAAATGCTGTAAAATCTGATGGCAAGAAAGTGAACAACGAGAGATGATATCAAAAAGGAAACGAAAATTATTGAATAAAAGGAGAACTGAAAGAATGAAAAAATGGAAAATGTGAAACAGTGTTATTATATAAGAAACTCAGAGAAAGGAGGAACAACAAGATCCTGTCAAAATGACAAATTAAAAGATAAACTAAAGTAAAAAAATAAAAATTATTTTGGCTGCAACAAAAACAGCAATAAATCCAAATGCGAAGATTTAAAAAATATAGAGGAGGGAAATAAAAAAATAATAACGGGAAGCAATCAAATAATCATTGCCTTGTAGAAGCCATGATACTGTAACCAATTCCAGGAGTAAATAAGATTGAGAATAGTTATAAAAATGCTCTAAAATCTGATGGCAAGAAAGTGAACAACGAGAGATGATAATCAAAAAGAAAGAAACGAAAATTATTGAATAAAAAGAGAACTAAAAGAATGAAAAATTGGAAAAAGTTAGTGTTATTATATAAGAAACTCAGAGGTAGTAAAAAGTCCAAATAAAAGAAATAATAATATGGAGGAAAATGACAGAAAAATCAAAGAATAAACTACAAAAAACGTTGAACAAAAATGAGGCCAAAGCTTCAGAAAGCTTCAAAATAAGAAAAAAACGAATGGAAACAAGAACCAAAAAAACTTCAAGGAAACTAAAAAGAAGGATGACCGATTATTGGAAAGAAGCGAAATAATAAAGTACAGAGATGGAAAAAACAACAACATAATGTCAAAATTAAACAAATTAAAAGACAAACTAAAGTAAAAAAATAAAAATTATTTTGGCTGCAACAAAAATAGCAATAAATCCAAATGCGAAGATTGAAAAAAAAAGTGGAGAGAAATAAAAAAATTATAAAGGGAATCATTGCGTAGAGCCATGATATTTTAACCAATTCCAGGAGTAAATAAGATTGAGAATAGTTATAAAAATGCTGTAAAATCTGATGGCAAGAAAGTGAACGAGAGATGATAATCAAAAAGGAAACGAAAATTATTGAATAAAAGGAGAACTGAAAGAATGAAAAAATGGAAAAAGTGAAACAGTGTTATTATATAAGAAACTCAGAGGTAGTAAAAAGTCCAAATAAAAGAAAAAATAATATGGAGGAAAATAACAGAAAAATCAATGAATAAACTACAAGATGCAAAACGACAAAAAGACGAAAAAAACAAAAAATTCTGAATGTGAAACCGGAAATACATTTGGTAAAAAACGCTGAGCAAAAATGAGGCGAAAGCTTCAGAGAGCTTCAAAATAAGAAAAAACGAATGGCAACAAGAACCAAAAAAACTTCAAAGAACTAAAAAAGAAGGATGATCGATTATTGGAAAGAAGCGAAATAATATAGTAAAGAGGTTGAAAAAACAACAAGATCATGTCAAAATGACAAATTAAAAGACAAACTAAAGTAAAAAAAATAAAAATTGTTTTGGCTGCAACAAAAACAGCAATAAATAAGTTTGAAAATAATTAAAACAAATCTATAAAATCTGATGGCAAGAAAGTGAATGACGAGAGATGATAATAATATATGAAATATATGAAATATATTATTATAATAATATATTTTTATATTTCATATAATATATGAAAATAAAAAGAAAAATAGAAGGAAACGAAAATTAAAGAAGAAAACAAGAATAAAATGAATGAAAAACGGAAGGAGTGTCACTACCTAAAAAACTCCTGGAAATGAAAAGTCCAAATTAAAAAAAATACTATGGAGGAAAATAATAAAGAATCAAAGAATAAACAAGATGCAACACGTCGAAAAGGAGAAAAAAATAAAAAAAAACTGAATGAGAAACGGTAAATGAATTGAGAATAAACATTGAATAAAAACAAGGTCAAAGCTTCAGAAAGCCTCAAAACAAAAAAGGGAACGAATGACAACAAGAACCAAAAAATTTCAAGGAAACTAAAAAAAGAAGAAGGATGACTGATTATTGGAAAGAGGTGAGATATTAAAGTAAAAAAGTGGGCAAAATAACAAAACCATATCAAAATGATAAAATAAAAATCATAACTAAAAAAAATAAAATAGTTTTTGCTACAACAAAAAACAGCAATAATCCAAAAGCAAAAATTGAAAAAATATCGAGTCAATCAAAAATGAAATAATCATTGTGGAGAACCCATAATACTGTTACCAATTCCAGAACTAAATATGTTTAAGAGTAATCATAAAAAAAGTGCTGTAAAAATCTGATGGCAAGAAAGTGAACGTCCAGAGATGGTAATCAAAAAGAAAGAAAAGCAAATTACAGAAGAAAATGAGAAGTGATAAAAAGAACAGAATTTTAAAAGAATTATACTGGGAAACGTTGAAAAAAGGATTCAAGATCATTTTTTCAACTTAGAAAAAAGTTATAATTGGACATTTTCAAAAAAAAACTTAGGAAGTTTGTTTGCCTTTTTTGATCGGAATGGCACGTTTTGCAATCCCCTAAGAACATAACAAACTCAATCCGAATGAAATTAACTTCTAAAGGGTTTTTTTTAAATGGTCAAAAAACGATAAATTTTAAAAGTTCTTAAAAATCGATCACCGAAAGATTTTTTTAAAAATGGTCAAAAAACGCGGTTCTAAAAGTGTCTAAAAATCGACCACCGAGTGGTCTACCTCTAAAAATATTGTACCTACGAAACTTCCAATGGTAGGAGGTAAAAAAGGACATCAAGAAAAAAAAAACAGACATTTTCAAAAAAAAAATCGGAAAATTTTTTTGCTGTTTTTGGTTCGAATAACTCGTTTGCAATCCCCTAAAAACGTATCAAACTTAATTGGAATGAAATTAACCTCTAAAGATGTTTTTTTTAAATGGTCTAAAAACGCGATTCTAAAATGTCTAAAAATCGACATCGAGAATATTGCACCTACGGTACTTCCGATGGTGGGAGGTGAAAGAGGACATCAAAAAGATAACAAAACAGTTGCAATAACTTCAATCAGTCAAGGAGTTTTTAAGTTACAGGCGGTCAAATTTGAGACTTGAGAAAAATGTCGTAATATTCCCCCCCCCCCGCCGGTGGATTCTTTCAAAAACAGACGAAAAAATCTGTTTGCTGTTTTTGATCGGAATGGCACGCTTGCAGTCCCCTAATAACGTAACAAAGTCAATTCGAATGAAATTCACTTTTAAAGAGGTTTTTTTGACCAAAGCGTGTGGGTGAAATGACCAAACGGTTCCCTCTTTTCTCTCAAGTTCCAATTTTGGCCGCCTGTAACTTTAGAACGCGTAGATCAATTGAAGTCAGTCCAACAGTTTTTTGTTCTTTTTGATGTCCTGAGATAGAGAGGGATACAGCCTATAGGCAGTATCAGCATTACCCAGCAGTTTTCGGCAGTAACAAGCAATACTTGGCAGTACAGCAGTAATTGGCAGTAACAAGCGGCAGTAGGCTATAATGAGCTGTAACATGTAATTTCAGTAGTTGGCAGTAGGTGTACAAATTTTGCTTCGTGAAATACCCCTTGGGACACCCTGTACGTTATTAGATATTTAGAATCCCATTCACAAGTTTTTCAAAGAACGATAACAAAAGATGTTGTATTTTTAAATTGTGACTGAACCGTTATGTTTGGCCAAGTTCTATGGATAACATGTTGGTTCGACTGTAATAGTATTTAATGTTCAACGAAAAGATTTACTAAGTTAGCTAAAAGTTGTTGGGAGATTAGGATGAAGTAATAAAAGTACCATCTACTTTTATTACTCCTTCCTTTTCGATCAAAGATGCCTCGAAAAATGCAGATCCTAACCAACTTGATAACTTTTATTATTGAACACCTGGTGCTTGAGGGTTGTGTCCTTGGTTGTATCTTACTAAACTTAGTTTGTAAGTATTGCATTTTATGTATTGCTTGTATGATTACACCTATTATAAGTACGTAACATTTTTAGAGAGTTTTATTTTTTTTTTACTGGATTTCTGAATTTTTTTTTTATTGTACACGAAACTTGAAACTAGTTAATATAAGTTGTTGGTGAAGTTAGTGGGATTAGGACAAATAATGCACCTCTTCTTTATTTGAAAATGGCCGACGTTTCGACTATTCTTCATTAGGGCAGTAGTCTTCATCAGGGCTAAAATCCAATAAGTTAAATAGTAACAAATCCCTGGGCCCAACATAGACTTGTAAATACTGCTTGTTCAATTGTGGAACGTAAATTCCTATACATCCATTACATCTATCAAATTTTAAAATTTTAAAAAATGTTTTAAACACAAAAAAAATTATATTAAATATACAGACAAACTGTAGACAAATACAAGAACTAACAATTGACAAATACCGACAGTCCTTTGCTACCTTAACTTCCCTTAACCTTAACTATCTTAAATCGAATTTTAACTGACTACCCTCTCTAAGTGAGAATAGGTAAGTTCTTTCATCCGTAATGTACGCCTCCATGTTTACTGGTTACTTGGTACTGTCGGTATTTGTCAATTTTTAATTCTTGTATTTGTCTACAGTTTGTCTGTATATTTAATATTTTTATTTTTTTTTATGTTTAAAACATTTCTTAAAATTTTAAAATTTGATAGATGTAATGGATGTATAGGAATTTACATTCCACAATTGAACAAGCAGTATTTACAATTCTATGTTGGGTCCAGGGATTTGCTACTATTTAACTTATTGGGTTTTAGCCCTGATGAAGACTAAATAAATAGTCGAAACGTCGGCCATTTTCAAATAAAGAAGAGGTGCATTATTTGTCCTAATCCCGATAACTTCACCAACAACTTACAACTTAAGGACGCTAATTACAACCATCTAGTAAATATACTTAACTAGTTTCAAGTAATGAAGATAAATTCCTTACTTGAATCAAACTACAGCGTTGGAACAAGAAACAATTTTGTTGGAACAACATATTAAGAAAAAAAACAATAGTAGGCTGTATTAACCTGACATTAATTTTGCATTAATGGCATTAGTGGCATTAGTTTGCATTACTGGCATTAGTGGCATTATTTTGGCATTATAATGCCAATTGGCATTGTGGTGTACAAAATTCGAAGCAGTGCTTTACCCCTCGACTAATATACTATAGTATGAGCCGCTAAGTTTCAGAAATACTAACATATCCAAATATGAACCCAAAGACCCCTGGCTTAAATTACAACTTTTGATTACTATCATTTGAGCCCCTAAGTTTTGCAAGTTGAATTGAAAACCATTAGATGACCCCCTTGGTCATCTGAATATTTTTTGATTCAATAAAAGGGGAAACTTATTGATTGATATACTCTTGTCTGAGCCCCTAAGTCTCTGATCTACTAAATTAGCCAAACACGAACCCAAAGACTCCTGCTTTATATTACAACTTTTGATTACTATCATCTTTGTTTGAGTTGAGCCCCTAAGTTTTGTAAATTGAATTGAAAATCATTAGATGACCCCTTTTGTCATCTGAATATTTTTTAATTCAATAAAAGGGGAAACTTATTGATTAATATACTCTTGTCTGCGCCCCTGACGAAAAGTCCACTTGCTTTAATTACGTCATCCTTTTCTGTCAAAAATTCATAGCCTTCCAGATGACATTCTCTAACGAACACCCGTTGTTTCTACTCCACCTAACAACAAATAGCGCAAATGCACGCATTTTCATATTTGAACTTCCTATGCCAATAATATAGATAGGCGAACGGAAAATTCCCAAAAAACCTTTAAACCCAATTTAGGGTTTTTACCCGGGTTTTTTCCCATCTTTACTTGAAAGCACCCGGCTGTTTTAAGATTTAAGGTTAGATTTTAGATTAGAATTCAATAAATCCAGATTCTGGTTTGTTTTTTGATAAACTAAACGCTGGTCAATTGATTATAAGCTTCAAGCTGCACAAGCCAACTAATTATTGCTTAATTGGTAGGAGTTAAGCATATTGAAAAAGTTAAATTTAGAGGTTATAATGGAATAAACCCGGAATTTTCCCGGATGTGTGCTGGGAATAAATCCTCAAAAATGAAAAAAACCGGGTGAAAACCCATCTCTAGCCAATAATATTATTAGAAGTCAACTCATTAACGAAAATTATCATTGCGAAAACTCACCTAGTATGGTACAATCATATAAATAATAATTGACATATAATTATAACGTAACATTAAAAAGTTCAGCCCGAAAAAGTCCGGCTCAGTGACAACAAAAGCGCATGCGCAGCTGGCAAGCTCCGCCCCTTAATTTTGAAAAATCGACGATGCCAAGCTTTATGTTTTATTAAGTTTTCGCCGAAATATAAAATATCTAATTATCTAATAATGAATTATATCAATATAAAAAATACTAAGAATTGCTTTTAGTTTCTAAAATGTTTGACCTGTTAGTAAACTTGGCAAATTAGCATGGTGTGGTGTAAGAAACAACTAAAAACTCATAATTTATTTAAAATAAGCTTCTGTTCTATTCCTGAATATAATTTACACATGACAATGCCGTAATACTTTCAACGTCATTTGGTGTTAACCTAACTTTTTAGGTTTTTTTTTGGCGGGTACGCGCCTAACATTTACACATTAATCAGTATAGTTGATATTGATAATGAAACCATAATAATGTGATTTAATTTAATTAATTATAATCATAAAACCTCAAAAAGACCCAATACTCACCATTTTCATGTTCAGAAAAAGTCTAACCATAGTATAAAATATTGGCGCCTTTCCTTGTCTTCGCTTACAAGTGAGGTATCAAGAAATCAATACACAATACACTTGATAGTCTTTTGTCGCCCTTCCTTGCCTTGGCTTACGAGTCAGGTATCAAGAAATCAATACACAATACACTTGATAGTCTTGGTGTTATTATAGGACAAAGTATTTGAACTTACGCGATCTTTGACGGGAACGGTCCACTTTCACTACCACCAAGCGTTATTGCAAGCCGCCCGATGAGTATTTATTACTTATTACACTAATTTGTTTCAAAATAAATACGAGCCTATAATCAAAAAAACCAATCTTCGATCTTTCGTTATTACAAATTTTCTTTTCATGTCAAAAAGTACTCAGAGTTGACCTAACCTCAAACTTTTATTCTTCTAGAGTTTCCGGTAGACTGCTCTGTGCGCTGCGACATTACTACCATCCTTTGTTTTCTCATTGCGAACAGAAGGATGAAAATACTCCGAGAGCGCACTAGGGCGTCCGGCCGAAAACGCAAATTTTTTAATGGGCGTGTCCTCCGCATATGTGTTAACGCAGAAGAATGTGTGCATTAGCAAGCAGTGAGCCTAATCTTGGTTTCCAAAGGTCACTGGAAGCTGCACTTTTAATCCGTGGGGAAAGATTGATGTACGTAGTATATTAACTAGTACGAATATGGGTACAATCACGTGGGCAGGCTCTCGAAGCACTTATAATGTCGATATCTCATTGGTTAAAGATCTGCACTTGATATTTACGCCATAACAATTTAAAACCAATCAGAAATCGGCATTAAGGAAACCACTGGAAATGCCGCAGTGTGAACGCAGCTTTAGACAATCGGATTTTGACAGATAGTTTCAATAGCAGCCGCTCCGCGGAGCGCCGGCGCTGTATTAAATTTGAAATGATTCATCATTGCCTAATTATTTCCAATGTTTGATGCGAAAAATGAATTTAGGGTCCACAATTGATAGACTATGGGGACACTGGGGTTACCATCTGGGGATTCTACATGCACAAAATGTGGTCACTAACCTGATCTCTGGAATGCGCTGACATGGCTCTTTGATGGTGTCGTAGAGGCATCAAGCGACGTCAAAATTGGCACCGAAAACGCAATTCGAGCCAAGGAAAAGTATCATGTGGGGATACAGGGAAGTTTCCACATGCATTCACGTAAGTTCGCACTTTTCCGAAAACGTTTTTTGAACAAAAAACGTGAAAATTTCACCCGCGAACCACGCACGACGCCAACAAGTATATTCGCGCTGTTCAACTATCTTCACATCAAGTGACGTCACGCACTGCGCAATGAATTTTTATTTTTTCTATGCATGTTTATTGTTGAATAAAACTCGAAAAAATACAGAACTTGAAGCCAAAGTATTAAGTACCTGGCAAGTTTATCCAGACGATAATGTTTTCTTCTCGTTTTAACTGTGGAGATAGAATTCAAGACCAAAAGAAATAATTAAAGTACGAGGTGTTCGTTATAAAACTTCATCTAGCAGGCAGTGACTTTGTACTACTAGACCCAAGTATGGCTATACGTCGCCGAAATACACGCTGTTTCCAAGAGCTCCAACACTCTTTTTTCTGATCATCTCTTTCTACATTACGGTATCTGCGTTAAGTTTATCTCTCTTGTGGCACCCTTTATTGTCAAAATCAAGCACCGACGTATACAAGGCGTTTTCTGATTGTCTGACGTTTCTTTATTATAATAAATAGCGTTTTCGGGAGACCGCTCTGAGAGTATTGCTATCCTTACATTCTTGTATGAAACCAAAGGATGGAAATGGTCAATTTTTAACTTCGTATGTCACCGTTGGTGTCATTAATTGTGCCGGTTCCACGACAATGACAAAATATTAGGAGTTTAAATACGTCGATGCTATATTTACAACATTCTTTTCTGACTTTATATGTATGCTACATGTCCTTTCTAATACAATGAAACTGTAGTTAGTGGGTGTAGGACAAATAAGAAGCTACTTCACAGTTGCGAATACACCAACGTTTCGATCTTTATTTAGATCTTCTTCAGGGCTTAATTCAGTTTGAGAAGTATGTCACCTAAGCTATATGTATGTCTTCTACTGGACATAATGCAAAAACAAAACAACGAATCCACAAACAGACGACCACATGAGTTAAGGACAAACCAAACTGTATTAAGCCCTGAAGAAGATCTAACTAAAAATCGAAACGTGGCGTATTCGCAACTGTGAAGTAACTTCTTATTTGTCCTACAACCGCTATCTACAGTTCCATTGCATTAGAAAGGACACAAAGCTTACATATAAAGTGGTGACAGTGTTACGAGCTTTCTATTTAGGTAAGAGAGATGTATTCGTTCGCCATAATGTCAAGAAAAAAGCTTAAAAATTGATTTCACCTTTAACACTGTGTTTGTAACAGTAGCAGATGGTGTTTTCCCATTGATCAGGTTAGTTCAGTTCCTTTGGTAAGGTAGAATTGAAGAAACCTGACCAAAGAAAAGACACAACTGAACAAAACCAAAAGTAGTGCAACTGGAGTCCTTACGGAAGAGAGTACAACACCATCTGGGCTTCCGTAGCCAGTTTTTCTTTTAGACTTTTTTCTTGACACTATGGCGGAGCGGAGGAAAATATCTTTCTTCCTCCTCCTCAGTTCTTTGCCCTCGAGAGAGCTTGGTGACATCATGTATCAATCCTCTTGATGATTTCTTTCCAGGCAGTTCTATTCTGTGCCAGGTGTGCTGCATCCGGCAGACTATGGCCCACCATGTGTTTGACTTGGTCCACCCATCGCTTTGGTGATCGTCCAAGCGGTCGTCTCCCTTCAACCCTTCCTTCCACGATTAGTCTTTACATCGAGTCTGTTTGTCTAGAGTGTGTCCAAAGTACCTCAAAATTGATTGACTAACTTTTGTGACTAATCGGGTTTTAATATGTAGTTCTTCTAGTATGGACACATTAGTTTTGTGGGCCGTCCAGGGTCTCTTTGTCCGACTCATTCAACGTCCATGTCTCAGCTGCGTACGTTGAGATGGCAAATATGAAACGTGTTAACCACCTCGAAACCAGCTATTCCTCGAATATGAGGTTGCTTGTTGTTCTGTCGATCCACAATCGTTATTTTTGTTTTCTATCGAGTTCCAGTCCGTAACTTCGGCTAACGCTGCTCAACCTCTCCATTATGTCCACCATTTCTTCCTTTTTAGCTGCGATGATCAAGGTATCGTGAATATATCTTAAATTATTTATTTTTCTTCCTCCAACCGACATTCCACCATCCCAGCCTTCTAACACTTTTTGCATGAAGATTTTTACGCATAATGTATTCGCGATATATGTTAAATAGCTTTGGTGATAAAATGCATCCTTGTCTTAATCCCGCTTTAGTTGAGAAACTGTCAGAGTATGTATTGCTCACCCTAACTTCAGCTGTGTTTCTTTCGTACAGTTGTTTTATAAAATGGACAAGGTGGGGCGGAGTTCCCATTTCGAAAAAAATAGTCCCAAGCAATAGTATCAAAAGCTTTTGAATAATCGACAAAGCATAGGTACGGGGTGTTCATTATAAAATTTCATCTAGCAGGCTATGAAATTTTGACAGAAAAGGATGACATAATCAAAATAAATGGACTTTTGTTTCTCCATCCTTTTCTTTTGACATTTCACAGCCAACTAGATGAAATTTTATAATGAACACCCCGTACATCTCTACGTTAAATTCGCCTGCTTTTTCGATTAGTTGATGAACATTTAAAATTTGTTCTTTAGTGCCCTTTCCCGGTACACTTCCTCTTTGTTCATCTTATATTTGTGGTAGAAGGAATGATTAAATTCTCAATGAGCGTGAGAATGGTTAGAAATCTTTCTTACGGCTAGAAATACAACACTCAAAAAGGGTGGTAGAATGCAAAGCTCGTAATACTGCCATCCTCTCTAAAAAAACTATTCCCAATTCTAGTTTTCCTTTGGTCAGGTAGAACTGAACTAACCTAACAAAAGGAGAAACAGGACAGGAAATAATTTTTTTCAAAAATGGTGGCAGTCTTACGAGCTTTCTATGTAAGAGAAACATGTTCCTCCGCCATAATAGCAAGAAAAAGTCTGAAAGAATTGAAATGTTGAACCTTTTTTATTTATACCTTTACGCACGTCCTTTGGGAACCTATGTAAAAGACGGCTTTCGAAGGACATCGGAATATATGTGGGAATATGTAAAATCTAAAAACAATGGTGTACTGAGTAACTTGCTGGTAGGTACTTTGTCGAAATCACTTTTATTAAACAATGCGACACCGTATACGCTTAAACATACCACAAATGAATCAAACTGTAACTTAAACAACCATGTTATCATTCTCCCTTTGAACAGTAAGTAAAACCAGGTATTTTCGGAATGAATAGTCTGGATCGGGTCCATTACCATCAGCTGATCTTCAAGTTATGAGATTTTTAAATCTTCCGGATCAATCCGATCCAAACCAGAACTTCCGAAATGTAGTAACAAATGAACCCTTTAGACGCTGTAGAGCAAAAAAATAATAACTTGGCGCCCAATTTAGTTAATCACTTAAGTGATATCTAAATTATGTGGCTAAATATAGGAGTGTGAAAACTAAACTCCCTTCTAAATTAACTTGAACTGGGACAATCAAAAACACATTAAAATTAACGTTAAACCACCCCTAACAATAACAAACATTGCCCTTAAGTGAGCTTTTTTATCTCCTCATTTATTTCCTCCACCGAAGCTCTGAGTTTCTGCCATTGGTCAGGAGGCAGCATAATCCCCTTCTTGCCAGGTTTGGGGTCTCCTCCGGCATCGAGATAGAATTCCCGGATGTCGAGGTAGACCTTTCCTTTAAACTGCGTTACTTTGGCATAGCGATTCTTACTTAACTGCCATGTCGGTTCCTTGTCGTCGGTGCGTAAAGAATCTTCTGCCTTGGCCTTCTTCTTGACTGGTTCCCTCTGAAACAAATACGTTTTTGTCACTCCAGTAAAGCTTGTTCAACAGTGACTACCCAGAAAATGGTTATATTATGAGTGGCATGAAGAAGCGAAACGCTGCTGGGACAGTATGATCGTGAGGATTTTTGGGGGACTGCCTGATGAGGTATTGGGGGTTCTGGCCGAGTGCATAAATCACTCCTTTCTGAGTGGTGCCTTTCCATCTAGTTTGAAGGTTGCTTCAGTAGTGCCCATATTTAAAGGTGGAGATAAAGAGAGTGCTTCAAATTATAGACCTATTGCCCTGTTGCCAACACTGGCACAAATTGGTTGAGTGTTTGGTCAGAGAAAGACTGATGACATTCCTTGTGCGGAATAATATTTTGGTTTCAAATCAGTTTGGGTTTCAGCCGCTGAAGGGCACGGACGAAGCGATTTTCTCGTTTTTGGATGAGCAGTATGTCGCCCCGAATGATGGTGAGGTTGCTGCGGCAGTCTTCTGTGATCTGTCAAAGGCATTTGACTGTGTTGATCACCGAATTCTGTTACGCAATTGGAACTCTATGGTATAAGGAGTAAGGTAAATGCCTGGTTTGCATCTCATTTGACTGGCAGAACTCGGACTGTAATTTTCTCTGGTAAGACATCGTCTGAGGAGCAGCTATTTTTTGGTGTGCCTCAGGGATCTGTGTTGGGTCCCATTCATTTTTTGTTATATGTTAATGATTTTGCCAGTATAATATGGCATTGCAATGCCAGAGCAGAGGTGCAGGAGAGGATAAATGCCGATCTAGTTAGAATTACGGAATGGTGTGACTCGAATAACCTACTTCTCAATATATCCAAAACCAATGTTATGTCTTTTGGTATCGACTTGAGGGAAGTACATCTTACTGAATACTTGATGAGTCATGTGAATGAAATTACATTTCTGGGAGTGTATATTGATGATAGAGAATTGAAGTTTGACATTCATGTACAGTTGGATCGGTGAAAGAATGCCGATCCGACGAAATTATGCAACACGTATGTTAGATTTGCCTGCCTACTTTACACCCAATAATAAGAAAATAAACAACAGATAAGTTATTGTCTGGTGGCTACGCAGTACGTCGTCGACAAATAGCATTGTCAGATTAACTTGTGTCAGTGTGACGTGTCTTTCCTAAATTTTTTAAAATCGCAATTGTTTTGCCTTTTTTCACTGATAAAGTGCAACGAATAGCCAAATCAGTTCTTTTTAGGACGACGGGTTTTACAGCCTGCTTATTGGTAGGAATATTCAACCTAATTCATAGAATAGATCGTGCTGTGATCAATGCAAACGTACGAGTTTCTGGGCATGTTTCCAGTCACGGCAACGGACCAATTTCGATCTGCATTGTAACGCGCAAATTCTTCTCTTTAGTCTGTAAATCTATGTCTAACGTAGATCAATTGTGAAGGTTCCTAATTTTTAGATAATGCCAGAAAAAAAAACATCAAGTTTCAAGCGTAGCAACTTAATATATTAAATATCTACAGGTACTTTCAAATGGAGGAAAAAAAAATGATGGGCTCTTGGAATCGGTTTGATATGTTCAAGAGGGGAGAGAGGTACTAAGAAACATCTGCAATCCTTCATGCTACTTTCCATTAATTATTAATGATTACTTATTTTAGAGTGTAGCAGTTGGTCTAGAAATTATAGTATAATGGTGTATGCTACCAAGAATGGAAAAGAATATCACCCAGCTATTTTGTCAAAAGGAAGAACCTGCATGCGCATAATAGGATTAAGAACCACTTTTGAGACCCTCCAAATTACGAAAATAGCGACGTCTAAATAAGGAGGGAAAATAAATGGAAATAAGTTGGAACTACACGAAAACAAAAATGAATCCATCTGAGCAAAGAAATTGGATGTCCAAACCACTCCCTATTCAAGCGATCAACTTCCATTAATCAATGCTCAGACCACCAATGCAGTGAAGCAAGAAGCACACAAGAAGTAGAAGAACCAAGTAAATTGCAAAGCTCAAGAGACACCTAAAAGAAAAGACAATAAAGGCACAGTTGGAACCACACACCAGTCCTATCAACATAGTTACTCACTCAAACAGAGCCCTCCCAGACCCACCAAATACAATCAACCCCACAAAGACAGAAAATGAAAAAATTATTGGAACTGAGCACACAACGACGAAATTATCCTATGGAAGCAGATGATACTAGAACGGATCAAGCTCTGAACAACAACAGAATCTGAACAAGTCTTTGAGACTCTTTCGAAAAAGTATTCAAGGAAAAATAAGTCATCTGGCCCCTGCAGCAAAATTTCAACTAGAAAAAGCAGTGCTAATGCACGATATGCTTAAAGCAATCTTTATAGACAGAGGAAAGTGTGTGCAAAGCAAGCTAGTACAAGAGTTAAAACGGATTATTAGAGTCAAAAGCTTTTTACGACAGCTTTTTACAAAAGCATCTCCAAAAGATTGAATAAAACCACAGTCGACATGCTACACCAATCCTTTTCCACTGGACGCCCCCTCCCGAATCGTCTCTCAGGATCATCCGTCTCAAGGACAGTTCCCATGTCTCTGTATATTTTTTAGATAGAAAATAAAAGTAATCTCGCATTTTTGGCAGTATTCTTAGTTTACACTTTTTACAACATAACCAGTAACATTGAAACTGTTTAAAAATCATACAGGAGGCAAACTGTCAGACTTCTATGGCAGCCTGTGCTAAAAAACTTAATAAAAAGCCTTATACATGTTGTAACTATCTCGACACGATAGTTACTTGGTATGGCATGATGTGTCATGGATAGGTCATAGTAAGCAATCAGGATAAGCAAAAAATTAGTAACATGTTACAGGGTTGCAATGTTTAAAACTAAATGTTTTAAACAAATCTTTTTAACAAGTTTAAAACACTTACTGCTGTTTTAAACAGATTAAAACTAGTTTTAAACTGTTTTTTTTTAACATTTTTTTTTTAAGAATAAATAATAGGTAGATTTAAGTAGATACAATGATTGCCATTATATTTTCTGTTTTTTATTATATTAATATGTTTTTTTTAACAGAAACGACAAACAACATAAAACTCATATGAAAAACGAGTCACAATACACCAATACAGAATATTGCAAGTTATATAGCTAACAAGAACAAAACAAAAATAAATTAAGTAACAGGAACAGGATATGATGTTTTAGCCAAGCACCCTTTTCGAAATTCAATGCTTTTGTGTTTTGGCCCACTAAAACCACTAAACCACCAAGTTGGAGGTTACAGGTTAAACTAATTAAATCAAAATTAAATAAAATATTAACGCACTAACGTGAGGAACTTTGAGATTTCTCACTTCTGGAAGTCTTCGTCTTCAGAAGGGTTGTCAGTTGAAAAATTGTCCAAACCCGGTTTTAAATGTTTAAAAATTGAAACTAACTTTGACACTTTCTCTGTTCCTAGTCTGTTTTGAAGTTTGGTATGTACTATATGAAATGTAGAAAAAAGGAATTAAAGCCCTGCTGTTGATGCTACTGTTGAATGAAGTTGTTCAACAAGGTAAATTGTATCTTGATTTAAAGATTCCTTTAAGGATTTCCACCAAACTATGGGCATTATATCCTTAAACGACTGAGAAATTAAGTACGGTCTAAACAGCGATGCTTCAGCTTGAAAGTTTACAATTGAACGCATTGCTCTAGGATAATATGACAAAGCATACCCAAGTGCCTCTTCTTTTTGTGCTTGACTTAATTTTCTTCCTTTAAATTTGTGGTCCAATAAATTAGCTAAGTAGTGGGCTGGAGTCAGGGCCATTTTGTATCTTTTTAAAAAATTGACTACATCCAATTTACTGCAACTTTCATCTTCATCATCGGGAAAGATCTAACCAAACTTCAGTGCAATTACTAATTGTACAATAGTTTCTTTGCACCTTATCCAAAGCAATGGTTATTCTTTTTGAGCAATTTATTTAAATGAAAACACTTCAGAAAAAAATACTGTTATGTTTAAAACACGTTTTTTTTAACAATGTTTTAAACAGTTAAAAACAACATAAAGTTTAGTTTTTTTTTTAAAAAAACATTTTTATTTGCAACCCTGACATGTTACTCTAGGCAAACTAGGCCTCCGGGTATGTTGATGGTTACCTCGCAAAAAAATGCCTTTTGGTAATTACATAGATAATGGGTGAGAACATGCATTTTTTATGAACAAATTTGTTTTGATTCAATTTGTTCAAATTTAAAAAAGCACTGCAAGGGGTCCAAAGAGGAATCAACATAATAATATTAATAATAATAATAATAATAAGCTTTATTCCCAATGTTCAATATACCTCATATACATGAAAATATACTGAGACAAAGTAAATAGTGTCAGAGAACACATTATTTCAATATAACACCCAAAGGGACATGACCTACACAGACAACTTAAATGTTCATATTGACAAAGTCATCCATCGAATATGGCTCAAGCTCAATCAGTAATTGTTTTATCTGTACTTTAAAGTGTTTTTGTGTATTCAAGCATTTGATATGATCTGGTAAATGACTAAATAGTTTGAGACACATATATGATGGGCTTCTCTCTGTCAAAGCTAGCCTATGTATTGAATAAGTGACATTCTGTGTTCTAGTGCTATACAAATGTGTATACTAACCAGTAAACCAAATTTACTTGGAAACTTTAACTAAATTTACTGTAAACCAAATTTACAAAATCAATGGAATCATTGTTAACAATCTGAGATATGCCCATGACTGTGTTGTGCTGGCAGATAATCTGGCCGACTCACAAGACTTAATGAACCATATAGTAAGCCATAGTGAATGGCATGGACTATTCACAAATGTGTCCAAAACTAAGTTTCTTGTTTTTTCAAAGACAAATATAATTGCCAATTTGTCCATTAACAATATACAGAAGGAGCGAGTAAGTTCATTCAGATACCTAGGGACTATCATTAATGATCAGTGCAACCCCAATATCGAAATAAAAGCACAAATTTAGCAGGCCAGAACAAGATTTATTGATATGAAGCAATCTTTTACGAGATCTGAACTGAGCCTAGAACTTAGAATGCACATGATTAGGTGTTATATATTTTCAATCTTGCTATAGGTATGGCAGTAAAGGGTAGAGTCTCGATGTGTCTACAGAGAATAAGCTGGATGCTTTTGAAATGTACCCATACCATCATATGTTAAGGATATTGTGGGTGCAGATATTCACCACCTTGCGGAGATGAGAAAATGAAAAGAACTGATGCTGATTCTTAAGGAGAGAAAGACGAGATACATAGGTCACATAATGAGAGGCAAAAAGTATGAACTCTTGAGACTAATCATTGAAGGAAAAATACAGGGAAAAAAATCAGTGGGAAGAAGACAGAACTCCTGGCTGAAAGACTTAAGAAGATGGTTTGGATGTGTCTCAATCGACATCTTCAGAGCCACTACTTCCAGAATAACGATTGGCAATTGGATCGCCAACATCCGGCGGGAGAGGCAGCGGATTAGGAAGAAGAATGAAAAAATTTACTTTAACAAAATGTGTGTGTGCTATAATATAGGTGGGTACTTACATCCTCTGGCCCACTATCCGAGTCGGACGAGGAGGGTTCATCCTTCTTTGATTTCTTTGGCATCTTTCTAGAGAAAACTTCCTTTTTTTTTTGTTTTCTGGAAAAAAAATATGTAATAAAGTTTGATTTTTTATTGAAATTATTGATGCTGGCTACCGGTTCTTCTGCTCTGCTAGTTTAGGTTAAGTTCTCGTTAATCTCGTTTCTGTTCTGCTAGGACTATAAGGAATATGTGGAGAAACTGGAGAGAATACGCGGACCAAATGCTTTGGCTATGACTTGAACTTGACTTTGGCCGTTACCAATTTTACAAGTTTTACGACAAAATACAAAATAAATAAAAATCAAAGATAAAGAAAATAGAGTTGGAAGTTGAAAAATAATAGCGTTCTCTGGGAACCTGTCTAACCTGGTCTGAGGGTATTGCCGTCCTTACAATATTATTGAGAAAACAAAGAAAGGGACTACTCTCAGATCCCTCTAGAATCGCAACTAGGGTTGTATTCGATACTTTTGATACTTTGAAAGTATCGATGCTTAGTCATAAAGTATCGATACTTTGGTATCGATACCAGACGTTCGATATTAAGAGCAGTATCGATACTCAAGCAAGGGTATTGATTCTTTCGATATTTACTCCAGTAATCACAATTTACACGAGCGGTCTGAATCTGAAATTTCCCGAGTCCCGAGCAGCCACCGGTGCGAGCGGGGGAAAGTAGGTTAATCGGAGTCGGAGTGTTCAGTGCTACTTGTTGGCTTACACGAGAAACAGTACTGACAGTAGTGACAGTTGACAATTGGTAAGATAACGATGACAAATGAGGTAAGATAAATCAAATCAAGCAAATAAGTCAAACGACAACGATCACAACTTACAACTTAAAATTTTTAAATTCCACACACAAAATTTGTGTAGCCCCTGGTCAGTGCTTTCTAGTTTCCAGTGTTTTCAGTTGCAAAAAAAATAAAATACGATACGACGCAAGAATCGACATGCCTCCAGCAAAAAGCAGATTGTGGAAGTATTTTTCCAAAGGTGTAAACTTAGTTACCTGCAAAATATGTTTAAAAGAAGTAAAAACTTCTGGAAACACATCTAACCTTGCAAAACATTTAAAACTTCATAAGGACATTGGTTTTAATTTTAAACGGTTAGTAAAACTGAATTATTGTCGGTTCTTCTTCACCTGAATCTCCTATTGCAATATTAATTATTTCACCTTTACGTTTCCTGTTATAATTTGTTTCTCTATTAGGTCAAAAATCAGCCTTTCTTCTCAAAACAGTCCACAGTGAGTAATCTAAACACCCTGTACACTATTCGCCGAATTCCAAAACTCACCAGTGAGTCACTGTTTAAGTCAGTCATCTGCTTAATCCATTGAATTGCTAGATGACTATCGTCTCACCGGTAGACCTACCGATCAGTTTTGAAATTTGGCCATATCTACAACACAACGGCTGCAATAAAAACATTGGGTATTGGAAAATTGTTTCGATACTCTATGGTATCGGATAGTATCGATACTTTTTAGCTTTTATCGCATGGTATTGTTATGCAAACTGACCTCTCTGTTTTGCTTGTAAGCTTTTAAGATTTAATCTTATGGAAGTTTTTCTATTTTTCGGTTTTCTAAATAAACCAGACCAATGAGGCCCTAAATGCACATGTGTTTGCAATATTTTTTATTTTCGTCAAGAGCATTTCCTTTGTTAGTGTTGGACAGGCACTTTCACAATTTCTTGGGAATTCCGGCCATAAAACATGGTCACTACAATTGCCCTTTTTTTTTGACCGGCAAAGGCGCCCTTTTAATGGTTTATGGCCCTTGAAAGAATTTCAGACCTGTACGTGACCCAACCAATAGTTTGGTAATTAAAGCGTTTTTGCAAATATCGTTAATTGAAATTAAAATCTTATTCTCTCAGCAGATAGAGCTTTTAATTTCTGATCCTTTGATTGTAAATTCGAGCAATTAATGTCTTACTTGACTGAGCCACGAAATTAACATTTAATTTCAATAAAAAGCTTTAATTGTCAATTAAACTATGTCATGTGAGGTGTCATTTTGAAGAGCATCATTTCTTCTGTCCAATGATCACATTTTCAATTTTCTTTTTCCAGCACATTTTCCAGATATGCTCATTTTCTAGATTTATGCCCGCGCTGTCCGAAGCGCCATATAATATGCCACTGGTCAGGGTGGTATCGATTTTTTCGGCAGTACCCTTTCGGGGATGCGAGGTACCCAGGGGGTGGCGAAAGAAGGAAGATCTTCGACACTCGAAAGAAAAAGACGGTTTTTGAACTCGATAGAGATACGAGCTAAAAACGACGATCCAACCGGGAAGACGGAAAAGTTCGAATTTTACCGCGAGAAAAGTCCTTGGCTCCGCCGTTCTGATTATCGCCAATTCGTATTTTTTTTTCCCCTTTTTGAATCCCGTTTTAAGTTCGCCGCGCTAATTATTTTTATCTTTAATTAGTGCCAAAACAATTACACCGCTCATTGCCCGCCTACGAAAAGTTTCGTGGAGTGTTTTTTCGGTTGTGCCACATAGTGTCAACCCACCTCTGCCCTTTTCCTGAATAGGCCATTTTCTTGCAGATAGCGGATACTTTGCAGACGCAGGAGACTACCGGCAATTAAGTATTTGTAGAGTAGTTGTAGAAGTTGAAACTTTTAGTATATTATAGTAGTGTTGTGCTCTCCATAATATCAAGGATCCCAGCTATTGGCAGAATCCCTTTCTCTTCTACACTGCGTCGTTAGTTTAGTTTTCTTTGTTGTGGTTTTTCCAATTTAGTAGGAAGTCGTGTACCCGTCAAGCACGTTTCTGGGGACCACTGAGCTTGTTGCAATAAGTTCACGTCCGCCGTTTTTTTATTTCAGGTTCCTGAGCGAACACTGACAAACCCAACAATTTTTTTTTTTTTTAAGTCCATTAAAATTGGTTTTTCTTTTTATCAGACGGTTTGCAAGTTTCCTTTAAATTTGCTATAATTTAATAACATGCTGGCATCCCCCCATTATTAGATTTTATATTATTTAAATTAGCGACCTAAGGGACGATAGATCCTTTCCAAGAGTTGGGTCCCCCTTGCAGCGTGGTAAAAGAGATTTGGCGCAAGAAGATACGTTGGACTTAGAACATCCACGTAGTCAAATCTCCTCCGCAGACACGGCGGCAACACGGCAGCAGCCGCGAACACAGCCGCCCCCACGCAACCACCGATTAAACGGATTATTATGGATTATCATTATCGGCGGGGGGGACACTGCGCGACAGTATCGATACTGCACTTTGCAAGTCTCATACGATACCGATATCGATACTTTCATTCGATACTGCCATCCCTAATCGCAACCCAAAAATGCTATAAGCATCGTTTGCGGCAATGACCTAGAAGAAATGGACAGAGCCAACGAATGCCGATATTTCCCTAAAAATGGTCCCGTTTTTCGGCTGTATGTCCGGCACGCTTAAGGCTTCCATGACGTAATGTTGCACGAATATTGATCGTGTGGATGGGTTTCGTGCACATGACGTCATTTTGCCAGAATTTTAGTAAATATAACCTCACTTTAATAATTAATTATGTAATGTTTGCAATAAAATTGATCTTATTGTATTAATTTTGAATCCTACTAAGGCCTTTTTGGCGATCCAAACTTTAAATTTAGTTATGTTGATGCAGAAGCACACAAATACAATATATTTTTTGTTTTCAACAATCAATCAATCAATGTAGTCACGTGCCGCACGAAACCCATTGTTTTAGTTAGGTTCGAAATAAAGTTTTAGAAACCCTTAGAGCTAGGTCTGCTAAGGGCTAGGGGCCCTAACGCTCTAACTAGGAGATGAATATAAGTTCGATAGATTTGAAATTAGAAGTAACAAAAATAATGACAGTCACAATAGTTTTCTAATAATTTGACGTCAGATGTCCTGACGTCACCGATTCCGGCTGATATCGTCATCAGTTTAAAAGTTTCCACTGCTAAAAAGGGGGGCCAAAAATTGTAAAACAGGAGGGTCTCGAGATTTGCTCGATAGTTCGCAGGTCTATGTGTGCCCCAACTAGATGATAGTAGGGCTCCTTACTATATGCACAGTATAAGGAATAATACATTATATCAGTATCGTCAGCTCGTGTCGGCACTTTTGATATTTCCAAAACTAAAGCGTGCCGCGCGCACCTGCAACCGGCAATTTTCTCGAGTAGTAACGAGCGGACAAACACATGCGATTCACTGCCAAAACCGGTTGGGTGGTGCACCGCAGGCGGCCGGACGGACGGGGCAAGCGGAGGGGAGTTTCAATTTTTCGACCGACTGACGTTACTGATGTACCTAATGTATCATTCCTTATACTGTGCTATATGGTCATTTTCGTTTCGCACCGGTTCTGGTTGACATGAAAATGACAACCAGCTGATTTTCAACCAATCAGCTTTTTTCCTTCCAGCCCAGGCCTTTTTTTCGCGTCAAAACTCGAACTTTTTTCCTTCGTTCAATTCGCAATTTCGCGTTTCAAAAGCCAAAAGCCACTCCCAGAGACGAAAAGCGCTCGTTACCACACCCTCTCGGTACTTACTATCCCTCGCATTGAAATTTAAAAAATGAACTTTGCCGGAAACTCTGCTGCGAAAAAGGGATTGAAAATGTGATTATTGGACAGAGAATATAATGCTCTTTAAAATGACACCTTACATGACATAATTTATTTGACATTAAAGCTTTTTTTTAATTGACCGTTAATTTCCTGGTCAGACGTTAAGCGCACTGAATTTATATTCAAAGGATGCGAAATTAAAAGCTCTAACGGATGAGAAATAAAGTTTTTTAATTTCAATTTAATTCTTTATAAAATCAATATGGGAGACGCGCAAACTATTTTTCAACATCCAGGAAGGCTGCTACTGGCTAAGTAGGTAGGAGTAAAACAGCTTTTTGACAACATGCTGAAGAAAGGTTGTTGACCTCAGTTACTGATTCACCCGCCACCGTAATAAAACGTGTCGACTGTTCTACCGACAGTAACTTTATTTTTTACTAATAACCCAAAGTAAAACAGGTATGACGTAAAATATGGAGTAATGTTTATTACAGAGTTATTTGCCGAGCACATACGAGTTTAGCTTAAAAAGATTTAGGAAAAAAAAACAAATAGGTATCAAATATATATTAAATACTTTAATGACTCAATGCATATCAACTTACATTCAAGTCATCTACAGGATCCATTATAAGTGTAATATTCACGTAATTCTGAAACGCACTTTTGAGATCTTCTCGGACACTCTGCGTGATTTGCTTCAGCCGCCCGTCCTCGCAGCCTGCCACTAATCGGGAAATCCGAACGGACGGAGTTTTTATTACAACCACCGCTGTCACAGCACCTAAAATATTTATTTATCAAATTAGAGATCAATTTGTGTCAAGTTTTAGAGAACGTGACTCAATCAACTGAACTCTACTGGTGGGAGTTTAAAACATATATTATATACGGTCACAGGATCACGATCATGCTACAGTCGGAATGAAAATAACCATCACCTTACATTGCAATGTGACAATCATTTCTCACTATGTCTTTTCGATTTAACCAGAACAGGGACCAATCGTAACCAATTCTGACCGAAATCAGGGCCAGTCAATAACAACACACCGCAAAACGTGTTGGTTACTTAACGACTCTGACTGGAGAGTAAATGCCTGTCTAAAGTCACTTTAAACGCACAACTTACGAGAGTGTCTTCTTGGATTGTTGATCCTGAATTATCATTAGTCCATAACAGGAAATAGAGCAGTTATGTGACAATAATTACACTTTACTTAGATGCACAGAAAAAGAGAGACACTATTTATGCAATAAAATCAACTTCATTTAGCAATGCACAGAAACGAGACTGCGATTAAGTTCGAACGAAGACCAAATGATTATTTCATCGAACCCTCAGCCAGCTCACCTACTGACGCCGATACTTTTCGAGTGATATATTTCGCCCGGGAGACAGAGATGTTTCAGCTACGAAGGCTGAACATGAACTCTCATTTTTCCCGGTGAACAAATGCATTTATGCATCTTCGTCCCCTCTCCGGGGAACATCAGTCGAGCATCCATATCAATAATCCGCCGTGACCATTGCCTGTGCAAATGGGGAATTCAGCAGTCGCATACCGACATCCCCGTTATCTAGTGTAATACAATTATGGTCTGGACTATTTTTAGCTTTTATTATGGCGGCTTTTCTTTGAACATAATTATAGTCAGCACGATTTATTGCCTTTACTTATTTGGATGTTTACCGTTTGAAATTGGTTAAAAATACGTTTATTATTCCTTCTTATGTTGGGTTTCCCCAACACATTCTTCTGTAGAAAATGCATGGCCTTCTAGATAATGTTTTCTAATGAACTCCCCGCATTTATAACTTTATTATATTTTATCATAATTGTGCAAGCCGTGTGACTAAAGGCTCCCTTTCACACGCCAACATCTTACTACTAGTTGTGAGACCACTAATTTATGCATATCGCAACCACAAACTTGATGGGGTCGACGTATGTACTTTTAATGTTCACCCATTTTATGGAAAATTGTATAGTTTTGGGAGTTTAACAAGCCGTTTGGTGTTATTCTAATCTTCTACTATTCACGTGTTTTTGCAGCAATATTGCAGAAGTGGAAAGGAAACTAAAATGGATATAGACAAAGATGCTACTGCTAGGACAGATCGAACAAATGCCCAAATCCATTGTTTTTACATACATTTTGTTTGTACATACACAGATTCAGGCACAAATTAGTGCACAAATCTGGTTATTCAACCTAATTTGTGCAAACATGTTGGCGCGTGAAAACGAGCCTTTATGTTCATAAAAGAAAGATCGGACAAATTGATCGCGAGGCAGAATAATGCAGTATTAGTGAAGCCTTATTCAAAACCATAATATCAAGCCTCAGAGTACCTTTATAACTCAGAAGGCAGGAACCTCGAATCAGATATTTGGAAACTCTTGGAAACTTGATTGTTCTGAGAATAAGAAAAAGAGAAGAACGCCACTACAACCCCAATCTGATAAAATATTCGAGAGGCAAACAGTACCATATATCATATACAATTTGAGGTTGAATCTCAAATTTCAACGGGACATCCCAATTGTTCTGTCACAAAAAGGGCGCCCTTCTACAGGAACAGGACGGCGCCACTTACTGGACCGGAGCCATTTTTAGGACTAGGCAATAGGTACGTTTCTCACACTCTGAATGAGTTGGCATAGGAGAGTACAAGGACAAACTGAACGCAGTTAAGAATATCAGACCAAGAAAATCTACCTTAACCAGGATAGATCCAAGGCCGCATGGCTACTTGCGAGCATCCTCACTCGCCACTGCAGACTAAACAGACATATGCACCTCCTAGGAATGGTGGACAGTCCACTCTGCACTCTGCACCCTCTGTGGAACAGGGAAAGGGTCGTCATAACACTTTCTGGGAGTGTGCTATAGGTGAGCGCGACTGCGCCACAGGACTCTGGGACAGACACCGCCTTCCTCCATCGAGAGGAGCTTCCGGCTCTGAGATGGGACAGGATACTCTCCTTCATTATTCCTATTTCACGGAAAAGGTTTATTTAAACAAAACCAGTCTTCTGCTTTTTCTCGCCCAGCCAAGAGTACTATCCAATGTTTCGTCAAGGGAGGCAGGAGCAAGAGAAATGGTGGTCTCGTCCACAAAAAGGAAAAACCTAAAAATGAGACCATGTCGGGGATGCGGGTGTTTGACCTTGAATATGTTTAAAAAGTCATAACGAGGTGATTTTCCAATGGGAAGCCCAAACTTGCAACGATCGTGGTAAGAGCCATTCAGAATTATTGATCAAAAACAAATAATCTCGTATACAAGATACAACTTTCACCCAGGTTCAAATTAAAAGTAGGGCATGTGTAGAGACCGAGTCCGTACAAAGAAAACAACCCACCATCTTAGAATCCGCAGGACAACCCTATTTGACAGGAATAGCTTTTCAAAGAAGGGGACAGTGTTCTCCTAAGCAAGAGAAATTGCGTTCATCACAAGAATGTCTGAAGAAATCTAGCTCGAGGCTTCTGTGGATTAAAGAGTGGTTAACGAACTTTCGGCGGCGTTCTTCGGTTCTTGAAAATTCAACGATAAGAAAGTACTGAGAATAATAAATATAAATGATGTTATTAGTTATACGCAGGTATTGTTTATTGTCTAGTAAATAAAGCTAATTGCCACGCAGAAGCAACATTCATGTAAGAACTAATCTTTGCAGAAAAAACTGGGTTCTTAGACTCTTACCATGCTCGTCTACGTTGAAGTACTCCAATTGTGATCTCAAACGGTACGGGATCTCTTGAGGTAGAAAGTCTAGCAGTTTAGCTTTAACTGAGCTTTGAATAATGTTCTCCGCCGTCTGGTCAGTCCACACCGTGCTTGGAAACATCCATTTAGCCGGATTCGCATTGTCTACTAAATATTGCCTAACTTCGGATAAGCCGTCGCCTGGAAATTAAGATATCGGGTCGCAAACGTATTACATGTTCTTTTTGGCTGTAAAATGTCAACAGAAAACAAATGTACTTTTATTTGTATGGCCATCATTCTCTGTCAAAAATTCATGACTTTAAAAAAAAAATGCCTTGTAGCTATTATTATTATTGAGGTTTTGCCTACCTGTTAAAGCTGAAACCATAAAGATTTCACTGAAATATGGCCATCCTTTTAAATCTTTGTCAAAACTTTTTCGGACGCGTTTCAACTTAGGTCCAGCGACGGGTTTCCCATCTAAACAATTATCAGTAAGCAGCCTTGTTATGTCTAACAACTTTCTTTTGGATTTCAGTAAATCAATCTGAAAGTAATAACATATGAGCGATGCTTAAACCAGAAAAAGATGATTAATTATGTCTGAAATGCCTGCAAGTAAACTAAGCTGCATATGAAGTGGAAGACACAAAAAATACCTAATTTTGATCACTACAACATTTCTTTACCGATTTGAGTAAAAGGTGGAAAGCGACATCCTTGGCGGGCATTTTTCTTAAAATCTGAAAAAATTTTGAATTTTTGACCAAGGATTTGGAAAATGTGAAAAACAATAAGATTTTATTTTTGGTTTTATTTAATTGATTGTTTGATTTAACTTTCAAATTCAGCTTAATGCTCTAAGTCTAACACTGAGTAATATTTTGGACTTTGACACACTGTTGGGACACCGTACTTTTACATGTCCCGCCGTTCGAAAAATCTATAGCAGTATAAGCCAACGAAGTTAAGATAACGATACATCATACCTTTTTCCTTTTTATATCTGAGTCTAAGAATGAGTTGACACTTGAGGTAGACAATATTTTGAGGCTGATAAATCGAAAAAGGTCAGAGATATTTGTTTCAAGCCTTCAAAAATAATTTTCTGATTTTTGCAGGAACTTTTTGATTTTTTGTTATAAAAAAATAATTTAATAATTAATACAAGTGGTGTTTGTGCCTTCAGCAAACAGAAGAATAATAATTTAAATTAAAGAAAAATGGGCCTTCAGATCCGGTCTATTTTTTCTCTGTCCTTCTTGTCCGGTATCCTTCTTCTGTCCGCTGAAGCCACAAATATCACTTGTAAAAATTCCATATACTGGTTAATTATTAATTAAATCGTCCACTTTAAATGTAAAAGCCTTTGAGAGCGTTCCTCTACATTGAGAGCATATTAGTAGAAATACCTGGAGAAATACCTACCTTATTTAATACGAGAAAACTTGTTTTGTTCTTATGAGCCTCTAGTAAATTTATAACCTTAATATCTAATATTTTTCTTGTGTAAATATTTGATACGTCATGTATTACACCTATAACATCAGCTTCATGAAGAACTTTTTGTGAATCTTTAATAAACGATTTTTCTAAATTGAACCTAAAAGTAGAAAAAAAAACATTATAATTAAGATTAAAAACTGGAAGAGTTAATGAGATCGAAAAAACTTTTATAAGACTTAAAATTTACTAAGTCTACCAAAAGCGTATTTATTATTATACACGGTGACCCTAAACAAAAATATAACATAAAAAAGATTACTAATAATCTAAAAATCTAGTCATTTTAACCCCTATTTCAAAAATAAACTTAATTTTCCTTTTTATGTTATAATTTTGTTTTGTTCTAAAGGCCTTTCATATATTTCATCTTTGCATTTATGTTTTCTATATATAATAAATTAAGCTTTGAAACCAACAATATAATTCAATGCCGGTTGTTTTCTTTTTGATATACCTATAGTTGGTGCTCATGTGTGTGTCGTCCTGTGTGTGTCTTCGTTAGCTCGAATCTCGTATTGCTGTTGTATGTTTTCTTTTTGGATGCAGTGGAATGTTATTCCGGAAAAACTTTGCATGACAGACTTTGTTTATTGAAAGAGCCCTGAGAAAGACCTCAATAAAGGTCGAAACGTGGACAATTTCACAAAAGGTAATTATATCGTTTGTATATAACAACCAAACTCAGTGAGCTAATCTTAATTTTTGTGGGTTAATAAAAAATGTTTGTTTGAAAAGAAAGTTCAAAGATTTTTTTAGCATAGTAATGGACAGGTACTACCCAAGATAATACAATTTTTTTTCTTTTGCAACTGAGAAAGTCAAAATAATAGAAAGTGTGTAAACACTTTTTCAAACACCTCAAATTTCAAATTTGCATTTTTTTAGTCGTTTTGTGTTATTTTAAACCGATTTTGGCCTTAGTCCTAACTTGCATTATTTCAAAAAATTTTAATTTAGATATTTAAACGTTTTGAGTAATTTTCAGGTTATTTTTGTCTTAATCGTAAACTGCATGTTCCAAAGATTTCAATTTCTCATTTTCAGATGCTTCCAGTCATTTTTAACCGATTTTAGCAATAAACACCCCAAATTTGCATTTTTACATCTTTGGAGTAAGTTTTTTACTAATTTCAGCTTTATTCTTAACCTGAGTTTCTCGAACAATACCAAATTCGCATTTTTGCAATTTTATTGACTTTAGTCCAACATTGTAATTTAGCAAAAACAAAAAAATTAAAGAATATTTGAATAATTTTTTGCCTTTTTTTTTGTTTTAGAAACTAAGAATTTCTCCAAATACATCAAAGTTTCTGAGATGCTGCTAAAAACAATGGAAAAGTTGGCAGTTTTGCTTATTTTGATGAGCAGTTTAGTACGAGTTGTCTAAACTAGTTTTTCGATTGGGTGGTTTGAGCAAAAACTCTTTTGCCTTAAGGCTGGATTCATCATGATTATTAAAACACACAAGTCAAATCGACTTATTTCATATTTACTTTTTCCACTGCTCCATTTGAATCTATTTTACACAATTAAACTTACTTTTTTGATTCCTTTTCATTTATAAGACCTGGAGAATCCAAAAAAACTATTTGGGCGTTTCCTTCAGTAAAAACAGACCGCGTCTTAAACCTTGTAGTGTGCACTTTTGAAGAAGTTGGACAAGCCTGCAAAAACAGAAATATATCAAGTTAATTAATCTCTAAATCTAAATTTAGAACTGTTTTTAAGTCGATTTCAGGTCGTGGCAAGTTCTTTGGATTTTCAAATAAATACTTATATATAGGTAATTACTCTCAAATAATGACAATATTGATTTTTATAATAAAATAAAAAAATGTTACGAAGTAGGTACACCTTAGACACCCTGTAGGTAAAAAGCTGCGTTAAAAACAAGCATTGACCAATTTTTTGTTTCTGTTGCCCATTTCGGAAACATAAACTGGCGAAAATCAGAATAAAAGCTTGTTTTCTTTAATAGAAAACAATGCTTCACGAAAAATAAAACAAAAAGATTTTTTTAGCATAGTAATGGACAGGTACTACCCAAGATAATACAATTTTTTTTCTTTTGCAACTGAGAAAGTCAAAACAATAGAAAGTGTGTATACACTTTTTCAAACACCTCAAATTTAAAATTTGCATTTTTTTTGTCGCTTTGTGTTATTTTAAACCGATTTTGGCCTTAGTCCTAACCTGCATTATTTCAAAAAATTTTAATTTAGATATTTAGACGTCTTGAGTAATTTTCAGGTTATTTTTGTCTTAATCGTAAACTGCATGTTCCAAAGATTTCAATTTCTCATTTTCAGATGCTTCCAGTCATTTTTAACCGATTTTAGCAACAAACACTTTAGTCCAACATTGTAATTTAGCAAAAACAAAAAAATTAAAGAATATTTGAATAATTTTTTGTCTTTTTTTTGTTTTAGAAACTAATAATTTCTCCAAATACATCAAAGTTTGCATTTTAAGCCCTAATCCCAACCAGCAGTTTTAGATGCTTTAGGTCATTTTTTTAACCAATTTTGGGCCCTAATTATGCAAGATCTGAATTTTTCCAAAAACTTCTCATTTGTATTTTTAAGGCCTTAAACCATATTCATGTATTTTTGACCTAATCCTAATCTGACTCTCGAAAACACCAAATCTTCATTTTGAGATATTTTTAGTCCAACTTTACATATTTTAACTCAAAAACTAATTTGATTAAAATCAACCAATTAGAAGATTTTAATAATTTTTTTTTGACTTTATTCTAAAATTAAATTCTTCAAACACATCCAAATTTGCATTTCTAGACAACGTGTTGAGACAATGTTTGAGCCCTAATTTCTCCAAAGTCTCCACATTTGCATTTTCTGTCTTTTGTGAATTTTTTCATTTCATTTTCATCACATTTTTTCCCGATTCTCGAATTAATCTCAAAAGTCAAATTTCATTGACTATGGACTAACAGTGTAGTTTACCAAAACGAATATATCAGAATAATTAAATGTATTTTGCCTTTTTTTCCAAAAAGTTTTTACAGAGTTTTTCCAAATACACCAAAATTTGCATTTTAAGCGGATGTGGGTTATTTTAAACGAATTTAAGCCCCAATTCCAAATTGCATTTTTAGACACTCCAATTTTGGCCCTAATCATGAGGCAAGTTTTTCCAAAAACTTCAAATTTCTATTTTTACAGCACTAAATCATGTTTCGTTTTTTTTTACCCTAATCCTAACCTGGCTTTCTAAAAAAACAGCAATTTTTCATTTTTTTGTATTTTATTTTATTTTACATGATCCATCTATAGCAACCAAGGAAATCAACAATTGTGGCCTTAATTGTATCCTGATTCTTTTTACAAACTACAAATTTCCCTTTTTAAATTCTTTGAGCCATTTTTAACCGATGTTTTATCTAATAATTTTAATTTTGGCAATCCTCATCGAGCTTTTTATTTTTGAATTACAGGTTCAATCAAATAGGTTTTTAAATTTTATGAAAATCTACAATTTTTTTTTTATTTGGGATGTCTCAAGGTATTAAAACGAAATGTTTCAGTTTACTAACAGTTGCTATTGAAACATTATTAACAAATAAAACACTGAAAGCTGTTGTTTTTAGTTCTTCTTATTAACATTAATTACTTTAATCAAATGCTTTCCTTTCTTTCAATGATGTGCATAAATATTGTTATTTTTCTTGTCAAAAATAAAGTAGTTTACAAAAAAAAACTGAAGTGAACTTTTTTGATTCTAATTGGATCGATTCTAATGGAAGATGGAAAAATCCAAATTGATTTTGGTTTTTCAAAAAACAATTTAGAGCCACTTCTATATGCATGCTACTAGTTTAATTAAAAACATTTTCATTGAAAAAAATGTACCTGTAGCTTCAGCTACATACTGCAACATTTACTTATATAACTTTTTATGTTAACTTGGAGAAATAAAAAAGTGTGTAATTTGTTTCTAAAATTTGAAAAACAAAGGAAATTTTGCTCAGAATTTGGACAAAAATGTGTACAAACTTTTATTATTATGTTGAAGATGAAGAAAAGGCTTGTATACTTGATGCAAGTTTAATTAAAATCCTTTTGGCAGGCCAGTTTCGGCTCTAAGCCATCCTCAGCGCCAAAAAATTTGTCAGATCAAGGCTGTCTTGGTGTTAAGTTCTTAACAGTTTTAAAATAAACAAAAAGGGTCTAGTATGGTCAGTTTTAAGCTTTACGGAATTTCAAAGTTTTTTGAAATTTACTAGAAACAGGACATCAAATTAAGTAGTTTAAAAGGAAAAAATTTACAGAATATTCATATTTGAACCAAAAAAAAAAAACAAGTAAGACTAGAGTAACCAAGTCAAAGGAAAACATAACTATACTAACCTAACCAAAGGAAGAACAGAACTGAACTAACCTGAACTAAACAAAGGCAAAGTAAAACTGAACTAACCTAACCGACAGAGCCCACACTTAATATGTAGCAAGCGACAGGCTCTGTAGCAGGCCTAAAGGGCAACAAGAAGCAAGGCCCGTTAAGGCTGCCATAAAAGACAAGGAAGACTTGACTAATCAAATCAAACGGAAACATAACTAAACTAACTTAACCAAAGGAACAACAAGAACTAACCAAAAGCAAAGTAAAACTGAATTAACTTAACAGGTCGAAAGGCGCCCCGCACGGGCCGACGTAAAAGCACAGTTTTAACTGAACTAACTAAACCAAAGCAAAAACATAACTGAACTAATCTGAAAAAACTTAACCCAAAGCAAAGTAAAACTGAACTACCTAGAGTTACTGCTACCAAAAAGGCCTAGTTCTCCATATGGAGAGAGGAACTGGCAACGTAGCTGGTCTAATAGGTGACAATTTTCCTTATATTTAATGGACAAAAGTCAAACCACAGAAACTTCCTCTTATATTTGCTTATTCAGTAAAATACAGGTAGATAGTTTGTATACAAATGCAAACCTTTTTTTGTGCTTCCAAGGCGAAGCGATAGAATTCCTTTTTAAAAATGTAGCTATTGTGTTAACACACTGCCTTTTATTTAAGATTTCCCATATTCCAACTACAGCCTACACAAAGTAAATAATAAGTTAGTTATGAATGCCCTGTGGGCTGTGGGGCATTAAAATGTAAATGAACCATTCAATTTTTTTGCTAGATATATTTTTATTATTTTTTTAGTACAAATATGAATATTCCGCACATTTTTTTGCTTTAAACTACTTAATTTGATGCCCTCTTTACTGTAAATTTCAAAAACCCTTGAAATTCTGTAATGCTTAATATCGACCAGCACCTAAATAACATAATATATTAACATACAAAATGGTACAAATAGAAGACATTTTAAATTGTTCTGACTTGTTAAATTAATGCTAAGGGATTTTCTCTCACTAGAGGCAAAAATCATGTTTTAAATGGCAGTAGAAAAAATAATAAAACTGAACTAACCAAACCAAAGAAAAAACATAACTAAACTCACCTAAACAAAAGAAAAACAGAACTGAACTAACCTGAACTAACCAAATACAAACCAAAACTGAACTAACCTAACCAACAGAGCCCACACTTATATGCAGCAATCAACATGCTCCATAATGGCCTTAAAGAGCTGCTGAGACAAAAAGCAGACGCAGCCCTAAAAGACAACTACTACTGGAATGATCAAACCAACAGAAAAGCATAAGTGAACTAACCTGAACTAACCAAAGAGCAAGTAAAACTGAACTAACCTAACACAATTAATGTGTAGCAAGCAAAAGGCTGTGGCCTCTGCAATAAGAAGAAGAGGCGGCCCGATCGGGCCGCCATAAAAGACAAGTAACACTGGAGTAACCAAAGCAAAGGAAAATATAACTAAACTAACCTAACCAAAAGAAGAACAGAACTGAACTAACCAAAGGCAGAGTAAAACTGAATCAACCCAACCAACAGAGCCCACACTTAATGTGTAGCAAGCGACAGGTTCTGTAATGGCCTAAAGGGCTGCTGAAATAAGAAACAAAAGGCGGCCCTAATGGGACGTACTTGGGCTGCCATAAAAGACAAGTAAGGCTGGACTAATCAAATAAAAAAGAAACAAAACTAAACTAACCTAAGCAAAGGAACAACAAAACTGAACTAACCAAAAGCAAAGTAAAACTGAATTAACCTAACTAATAGGTTGAAAGGCGCCCCGCAAGGGCTGCTGTAAAGGACAGGTTTAACTGAACTAACTAAACCAAAGAAAAAACATAACTGAACTAATCTGAACCAATTTAACCAAAAGGAAAGTAAAACTGAACTAGAGTTTTACTTTGCTTTTGGGCTGCACCCCCTGAACTTAGGGGCCATTGCAGGATCCAATGCATAATTAACTAACTGCTTCCGAAAATCCTGCAATTTTAGCTGCTTTAGGTCATTTTTTTAACCCATTTTGGGCCCTAATTATGCATGATCTGAATTTTACAGCTTTAAATCATATTTATGTATTTTTGCCGTAATCCTAATCTGATTTTCTCGAAAATACCAAATCTATTTCTTTTTAGTAAAATTTTACAAATTTTAACTCAAAAACAGAAACTAACCTGAACTAGAGTTTTACTTTGCCTTTGGGTCGTGCTGCCTGAACTTAACCATTGTGGTATTCGATGCATACTTAACTAGCTACTTCCGAAAATTCCTAGTTCTGATATTGAGAGAGGAACTGGCAACCTAGCTGGTCTAATAGGTGACAGTGACAGCTAACATGAAGTAAATAATATGAATGTAAATAAACTAAACATACTACAAATATGAATATTCCACAAATTTTTTTGCTTTAAACAACTAAATTTGATGCCCTCTTTATTTAAAATTTTCAAAAAAATGTCAATATTCCGTATTGCTTAATATCGATCAGCACCTAAATAAAATAATACATTAACATACAAATGGTACATATAGAAGACAAAGTTCAAAGGTTTAAAATAAATTGTCTCAATCTAGTGACACTAGTGACACAAGATCAAGTGATAAGAGATCTAGTGATACTAGACCGAGACAATTTATTTTAAACTGTTGTGACGTGAGATGAAAGTTAATGCTATGGAATTTTCTCTCATTAGAGGCAAAAATTACATTATAAATGGTAGTAGAAAAAATTATAAATCAGATACTTAAACACTTTCAAAAATAATAGTGCTGCAGACAGCTATGGTAAAGTAGCAAGTAAGGCACAAGATTGATAAAATCACAATTTTTGAGTTATCAGTGAAACTGAAAGACCTTCATATAAAACTTACCTGATTTAAAATTCATAAAAGACTTACCTTTCTATCCATTAAATAATTAATAAATGTGCTTTTTCCAGAATTAGGAACCCCAATAATCCCAACTTTAAGCAATCGTGTTTCGGATTCTGGTAAAAAAACACTTTTTGATAGTCCATTTTGGTTGGTAATCAAGCTCAGTGATGACAGGCAACATCTGACCGCAGTAAGGACGCCCTGTTTATTATTTGGCATTGTCACGGCCCTTTTAATCAACATGTTTGTTAAGGTTTATTTTATTTCACCACAGTATAGAAAAATTATCAAATATTTTGATTGTTTACTTTTTAACTTTTTTTAATAGCATGGCAATGACTATTACTACGACACGCTTATTAACCTAAGAAATTATAAGCCCGTCCGGTCGTGATTAGTAGCTCTATAGACGATATTATCTATAAAATTAAAAACCGCCTGCTGGAAATACTGGGGCACGTTCCGAAATTAAATTGCAGATGGAGTATGGCGGGAATGTGCGAATATGGCCGAGCTAATCTGTAGAGCCCCTTGTTGGTTTTTGTTAGGTTGGAACTTAAGTTTTAGAAAACTTAAGTTCCAACAAGGACCTAGGTCATCTAAGAACTAGGAGCCCTAGGCCTTTAGCCAGGAGATGGATATAAGTTCGATACTCGATTGGATTGGAAATAATAAAATAAATGACAGTGACAACTGTTTTGCAATAATTTGACGTAAGACGTCATGACGTCACCGAAACATCACTTCCGCCGGATATTGTCACCAGCTTCCACTGATAAAATGGAAAGGCCAAAACTCAAAACTGTAAAACAGAAGAAGGTCTCCAGATTAGTTCCATGTTTGGAAAGCTTATATTATCAAATAGCGTTGTTCTGGAGTGGTCAATGGAAAATGTGGATCCAACAAATGCCGATATTTTCCTATAAATGGTCCCGTTTTTTGGCCGGAAGTCCGCAATTTTTAAAGTATCCATGACGTAATATTATTGTCAAAGCCAAGTACGTCTATTTTTCATTTTATTTATTTATTCTGGAAGTACGGGCCGGGTGTACATTATAAAACTTCACCTAGCAGGTTATAAAATTATAACAGAAAAGGATGACATAATCAAAATAAATGGACTTTTGTTTCTCAATCCTTTTCTTTTGACATTTCACAGCCAACTAAATGAAGTTTTATAACGAACACCCCGTATATGGTCAGAACACATCAATCATCGAATCACGATTTTGAATTATTTTACGTACGTGAGATGTCAGATGACGTTACTTTCGGCGGATATCGCCCCCGGAAGTGAAGATATAAGGTATCCCCACAAACACGGGGGGTCTCTCTAGGTATAATATATCAGCTCGTTGATCAAAGTAAATGGACTATTGTTTTTTCATCCGCTTCTTTTGACGTTTTAAGCCTAGTTCTCAGAGCTTTGTCATGTCGCTGCGACACTTCGTCCGACCAATGAGAGATCATGTTTTGAAAGTTCCCTGTGTGTCGTGCGACACCCTGTTTGTAGTTGGATTCTTTCAACTACACGCTACTTTTCGCGGCACCCGCGCTTTTATTTTCAATTGGTTTTGTTTAATGTTTACTTCATTTTATTAATATGTATAATAAACAAAAAATAATATACTGTATGTGAAGGCAAAAATTTACTAAAAATGGAACAATAAACTCTACAAGTTGAAATATGTCATCACACTGGGGTTAATTTCCTAATAAATTTAACACCAAATCAAATTGAAAGGTTCGATTCAGGCAAGTATCCAAGTAGAATTTCTGCGACAGCGACATGTTATTAAATTTGGAGAAGGGGGTGTCGCTGCGACATCACAAATCTCTGAGAACTAGGCTTTACAGTCAACTAGAGTTGAGTTCGGTAATTACATCCCGAGCGCTCGGGATATCAGTCTATTTCACTCTAGCTTGTTAAGATTTTGGGAGATGGTCTGTGTCGGAAGCGCTCGGATGAAATTACCTACCGAACTTGGCTTAGATGAAGTTTTCAAATGAGCACCCCATCGAGCCAATCTGGAGACCCCTTTCTGTTTCACAGTTTTGGCCCCCTTTTTTAGCAGTGGGAACCTTTAAACCGGTGACGATATCCGCCAGAAGTGACGTCATGATATCTTACGTCAAATTATTGCAAAACAGTTGTCACAGTTATTATTTTTATTATTTCTTATTTTCAATCCAATATCGAACGTATATCCATCTCTTATAGGTAGAGCGCTAGGGCTTACAGTCCTTATAGCTGACCTGTGTAGCTCCAAGTTTTGCTAAAACCTAAATTCCAATGTAACAAAAACCAAAAACAATCGACACAATCAATATACGGTCCGGCTTGCTATGAAGCTTGTATAAATGTCGGCATTTGTTGGTTTTGTCCATATATTCTAGGTCATTTGAGTACGTACCCCCTATATTGTTGTAAAAGATTCGCATTGCTACTCCAGATACTCCGAGTTTTGTTCGATCCAACGAAAAAGCCTCATTAATCTCAAGGTTGCGACGTCTCCGTAATTCGCCATGTATACCAACGTTGCCAAATTTATTGGGGTAGCGACGGATGTTCGACAAGACTGACAAGCAAAGACACTTGACACAATTGACATTTAACATATGCGCAGGCCGATGGCGATTGGCGCGGGCGGTATCGGGCTGCGCCGTTGTCTCAACAGGAGGCAGAGGCAGAAGCACAGCAGGCAGCAGGTTATAACTATAAGGCATAGGGAACCGGTAAATGACAAAAAGAAGACGCTTCAAACCTCGGTCAGTCAGTCCTTTTGGGAATAAGAAATACTGAAATCGAAGTTTTGTTTGTTTTTAATTTGCAATGTTTGTCTTCATAGTACTTAACTTAGCAACGGCCAAGGAGGATACAATAATACTAAGTAGATGCTTAAGTAAAGAATAATACCTTCACCCTCATTGGTGCTTAACATACAGTTCCAATCATATTAGGTATTTTTGCTCTCTTTTGTAATTATTTAACTGGAGTTATGTTTTTATTATCTTAATAGCTTTATTGTTGTTGTAGAGTATGGAAATGATAAATAAGTAGGTAAGGAATCAGAAGCCATTCCTTATAAGTAGTATGTAACTCGAACAGCAAAAGGGCTTCCTGGCATTTATTTTTAAACATATTTACTTAAGTACCTAATTTATTTACATAATTTAAAAATATGTTTTTATATTCTAGGAGTATCAGTGAGACTGTATCAAAGAAAATCTTTGATTAAGTGTTTAGTTATAATAAAATGTGTGTTCCATTAAGAGACAGGTTTTGTTTTAAATCCTTTGATAAACAATTATAGCCTCAAAAGTACCAATATTATATTAAATTGAGGAGGAACATTTACAATTTATTCTAAATACCACATTTTAACAAACCACCATGGTTGTGGTCTCGTAACCTATGAAAATTATTTTTCCTTAATTTATCATTGCACAGTTCAATTGTTATCTATTTCTGACCACAGTAATCACCAAAATTTTTTACAATGATTTCCTTGTAGACACAAAAGTACTTGATTTACATCGATTTGGTGCAAGATTTCCAAGTCTAGAGTATATGTCTCAGAATTCACGCCTACAAGTGTTTAAATATCTTATTCCATTTTCCAGCCAAGTAATCAAATTATGCCTTTTAACAATCCACTCCTTTCTAGTTTTTATGGCACTAAAATCTATTGGGAACACCAAACCTCTACTTCCATGCTCCTTTGTCTAAATTTGAAGTAGATTTGAGGCACAACAAACGTTTCGAGTATTTCAAACAGTTATAGTTCAAATGTTATCTATTTCTGACCATATTTATCAATTTTTTTTTTTATAATTACTTCCTTGTAGACACAAAAATTACTCGACTTATTTGGATTTGGTGCAAGATTTTCAAGTTCAGGGCCTATATGAATTCACCCCTACAAATGTTTAAATATCTTATTCCAGCTTCCAGCCAAGTAATCATATTATACCTTTTAACAATTCACTTCTTTTTAGCTTTTATGGCAATAGAATCTACTGGGAACGCCGAACCTCTATTTCCAATTTCCAGGAGCATGGAATTGTCTCAATTTGAAGTGGTTTTGAGGCATAAGAAGGTTGGTGGTACTTGGTGGTCCGTCTAGTCCACAAAATATTGCTCTCCTTACCACTTATTTCGGCATAAGGTAATTCTTTCTGGCTTCACTATCAAGAATGATAATTCTAGAAGGCCTCCAGCAAAATTTAAGTTTCATTCGATTTAAGATAATTGAAAAATATGTGATTAAATGCAAAAATCTCATTACATTACTTGTGTTAGTGTATTCTAAATGGGTGAGGTTATGTTGTCCGGCGCACCACCAACTGTCACTTCACAAATTCAATAACTTTGGCAACGTTGGTATACATGGCGAATTACGGGGACGTAAGGGTGCGTTTATAACTTCAATATTTAATCGCTATCGCTGCATTAGAAGTTGAGTCCTCGTAATATTCGAGCGCTCAGCACATCAATCTATCTCTCTCCAACTTGTCAAGAAGTTGAGAGTGTCCGAAGCGCTCGGATGTCCTTACAAAAATAACAAAATTGTGCTCAGGATGCTTATTCAGATTCTATAAGAAAGAGTGAAAGTGAAAGTGAGAATTGTTGGCCAATGGAGTTCGTCAACAGAATTTTTTGACCAATCAAGGTTGTCAAAATTCTCACTTTCACTTTTTCCTATAGAATAACACCCCAGAGACAACCGATTAATATGGGTTGTCTCTAATTGTGCTCATGAATGGTGATGAACGCACCCGCTTTATAGATAGAATAGGAATAGAAGTGGGGACTGGGGAGTGGAAGAATTTCTTTTCTAGTTTTTTGATATTGTCAATCTGCATATTTTGTGTCCATTTCAGTTCTGTTGTCAAGAAAATTTAATCAATTGAATAACTTGTAGAGTGAAAATCTCCTCCCTCATCCAGTAAATTTAACAGTCCACTAGTCAACTGAGGAGTTTATTAGGTAGGGCGGTAGGGACGTCCCTTGACCTCTAGAATGGCTGTTCTTGCAGCAGCTCAGCTGCTGGATGAGCTCATGGGCAGGCATCGAAATGTGGCCCCAAACGAGAATGTGAAGTCTACAGATTGGGAGGATCCAGAGGTAAATTGTCCTTTATGTTTTTGTATTTCTTAACTATTTGTACTGCTAGTCCCATGTCTCTTGTTCTATTTGCTCATACCAAAGTGTACTTTATGCTTATTTTTACTTTGTTTTCATTGTTTACTATTTGCCTAAAGAAGAGTATACACAAACACAAGATAGAAGAAATTTTACGGATTGTGCAGTGTAGCAGGTTTGCGACAGGGTAGAGTGAAACACCTTTATTTTCTCAAATCACCAATTTTTTGACCATATATTTGGTCTTTTTCTTGGTCTAGATTGACAAGAATAACAATCCAGTCTTCGATAAGAAGCCCTTTAGGTCCAAACATCCTTGAAAAAGGCCAAATATATGGTTGAAATGTTGTGATTTGAGAAAATAAAGGTATTTCTGTCCCTGACCTCCTACATTCCACAAACTCTAGCCAGGTTCGGTAATTCCATCCGAGTGCTCCGGACACAAACCATCTCTCAAAATCTTAACAAGACAGAGTGAGATAGACTGATATGCCGAGCACTCGGGATGTAATTACCGAACTCAACTATTGTACAACATTTAGCATTTGGGATGCAAACTACTAACCAAGAAATTTTACTCTTCCTATTTCTTGTACTTACCTCTTGACTTACCTAGTCATAAGAATTCAGAGTCATATGAGTTGAGAATGTAGCACCATAAGAGGTAGAGAAAGTAGTGGTGTATTCAGGGATCTGAAAGTTCTGTATCATTTTATAGAGCGGAGTTAGGTTTAGAAATTCTAAGACCTTGCCAGACTGACTATTTGGTAATCTGTTTTATAAGTCGGCACTGATGATGAGCTTGGCGCAAAAGCAGTAAGGGCTTTTTTGGTACAGAGCTGTGCAGTGAGATAGCCCATTTGGACTATGTCTAGTACTTATTGGGATCATACATGCAAGTGAAAACCAAGGGATTTAAAGGACTGAGCTCATAAAATGTGTTTTGAGTTTAAGCTAATGTCAATATTTTTTGGAGTTGGTTTACAATTGCTAAAAATCATGTACTTAACATGTCTTTGATTCTCTATAAATAATCATTGAGCAAAGCATTCGATCTATTATCTCGCCATTCATGTTGTTACTGGTAAACCAATTGGTTGACTATGGTGTCCAAGGAATTAGATACTGTAAAATAAGAGTAGTTTGTAAAAATGTAGACAATGGCTGAAGGGGTTTGATTAGGATTAAGGACACAGTATCTAATTCCTCAGTCATCAGAGCCGACCAATTGTTTTACCAGTGGCAACGATGGACTATATCGTCAAACATGCAGAAACTAGTGCAGAAGATGTTTCTGTTAAACAGTGCGTCCCAAAATCCTACCATGGTACAAAGCTTAGATTTATGATCGGAGTTAAACCGGAACTTAAAGATACAATTTATAATAGTGATTTCTGGCCGGCGAGTGTTTCTTTTGAGCGATTTAATTTCTCTCTTGGCCGGAATTTTTTAGACAAATCTCGACAGAGTGCCCAAGTACTCCGCTAAAATTAGGAAAAAATACTCCTGATAACCAGTCACGACGTATTAGTGAATGCAACTTGTTCCATATTAACATTCAGAGTCTCAATAATAAAATACTTGAAGTTGAACTGCTGTTGGGAACCCGGTTTTCCGAATTATTTTGCGTAACCGAGCATTGGCTTCAGGAATCTGATTTGAATAGGATACACTTACAGAATTATGCTCTTGCCTGCTCTAGTTCCCGAGTGGCGACCAGAGGCGGTGGAACAGCAATTTTTGCAACTCTTGATTCCAAAATTCGAGAATTTGATATAGACTTATTATCTATTGAAAAAGACTTCGAATATTGCATATCCGAGTACACTAACAAAAATAGTAATAAGAAAATCATAATAGCTTGTACTTATAGATCCCCTTCGGGTAATTTCGATGTATTCTTAAGTAAGTTGTGTGAGTTACTAGATAAGACATACAACACCAACAAATTCATCATTGTTTGTGGTGATTTTAATGTTAATTTTTTAAATCTTGATGACGCTGCAAATTCAGTAATTCAGTTGTTTCTTGCTTATGGCCTGAAACCACACGTAAATGGTGTTACAAGACTAGGTAGAAATTCTGCAACGCAAATTGATAATATTTTCTCCAACTTCAAAGAGAGGACCTAGAATGTGAAATTATTATTTCTGATATCTCTGATCATTATGGTCAGCATTTGTCTCTCAGGACTCCGTTTTTGGAAGAGGCCGCGGTTTGTTTCAAGCGACGTTTTTTCACCACTGATAATATTACGAGGTTCGTTGGCTGCCTAGCGACTGAATCTTGGACTGACGTAGCTGAGTCCGTCGGTGCCGATCAGAAATACACGACATTTTCAAATATTTTTCACTATTATTTCGATATCGCTTTTCCCTTAGAATGGTCTAGGGTGAAGTCCAGAACCGACACCTGGGTGACAACTGAAATAAAACTATATTCTAGTTACATTAAGGACTGGTACGTTTGGTACAAGCAGACAAACTCTCCCATTGTTCATGAACGATACAAGGATGAAAGAAAAATCTACAGACAATATCTCTCCAACTACAAAAAATCAATTAACGATAATAAAATATTGAACTCAAAAAATAGAGCCAAAACGGCTTGGGCGCTACTTAACACGCAGTCAGGAAATAGAAACACATGTCGGCAGATTTTTTTGAGTTCTGATTCAGGTGATATCATTAGCGACCCTAAGCTGATTGCGTATAGCTTCTGTGAACAATTCCGTAACGACACAAGTATACAGCCTGACCATATCCCACCTTGCAACGGAAATTGTATTGATAGTATTTTTCTGTTTCCTACCGATGAACAAGAGATTTTCGAAATTATCAGGAATCTTCCGCATAAATTTTCGTCAGGCTTGGATGAAGTCCCCTCCTTTGTCTTGAGGCATGTCGCGCTGCACATAAGCAAGCCACTTAGTCACATCATAAATTGTTGCTTTCAAACAGGAATCTTTCCTAGAGACCTTAAGAGAGCCAAAGTGGTGCCGGTCTTCAAGAGGGGTGATCGTCGGAAGGTTGGCGACTACAGACCGGTCTCCATCCTGCCCTCTATGTCGAAGGTGTTTGAGAGGGTTTTAAATCTTCGGATTGTCAAATTTTTGGAGGGTAGGCTGTTGCTTAGTAATTGTCAGTTTGGGTTCAGATCGGGCAGATCTACCGAACAGGCTGTATATAGAGTTATTGAATTTATTATTACGAATCTGGACCAGGGTGAGCGTGTTGCTGGACTGTTTTTTGATTTGTCCAAAGCCTTCGACACCATAAATCACGATATTTTGATGGCACGCTTACATGGTTGTGGCTTACGCGGGTTGTGTGCTGACTTACTGCGGTCCTACCTTTCTGGTCGTGAGCAGTCCGTCTGCATCATGAGCAATGGTCGACCTCATTATTCCACCTCTACTGGCCTTGGTCGAGGTGTGCCCCAAGGCTCTATCTTGGGGCCCACACTGTTCTTAGTATATGTTAATGGAATGACGAACGAGGTTTCTTCAGATATCCTTTGTCAGTATGCTGATGACACCTCCATTCTAATTGCCTCTCAATCAAAAGCTGACTTATCTGCTCGATGCAGAACTTCAACTCAAGAAATGTGTGATGGGAGCATCAACAATCATTTAAAATTAAATGCTGAAAAAACGGGATTGTTATGTTTCAGCAAACAGCCTTGTACTGATGAGTCACTTTATGTTGCTTTGAGTGGTAGATCTCTGCCTGTGCAGAACAATGTAAAGTTTCTAGGGGTCTATGTGGACTCTTGTCTGAGCTGGGTAACTCACATCCGCATGTTGGAGTCTAGGTTGAATAGCTATTGTGGGTTGATCAGACGGCTTAAAGATCAGTTCACTGTGGACACTATTAGGTTATTCTATTTCTCCAACATTCAGGCAATCATAAGTTACGGTATACTATTTTGGGGATCGGGACGCACCCCAATGAATATCTTTAGACCTCAAAAAAGAATTGTTCCGTGTATTTTTGGTCTGAGACCGACGGATTCATGTCGCCCTTATTTTTCTAAATTGGGAATACTTACCGTCCCTTCAATATTCTTTATGTCATTGGTAATGTTTGTCAGAAAAAACAGTGCATTATTCAGAAGGAACGCTGACGGGTACTCTCAAAGTATGTCAATTCTAACAAGAAATAGGGAAATGTTAAACATTCCTCGTCACCAAACTACTTTTTTCGAGAGAGGGCCCTCATATAGAGCCATTAGAGCATACAATTTGCTACCCGCTGATTTGCAGCGTCTTCAAAATGATACGGTTTTCAAACAACGTGTCAAGGCTCTTTTGCTTGAGAAAACTGTTTATTCATTTCAATTTAATATTTATTTTGAGTAATTAATTTTAGTAAGCTATAATGCTACTCTTGTTTGACGTTGCTGTGTCATATTTTGTGATCTTGTTGGCAATAAAGAATTTATTATTAACATAATAGAAAAAATGATTTGCTCAATGATTATTTTCAGTAAATCCAAGACATCTTAATTACATGATTTTTAGCAATTCCAGTAAAAAAAGTAAACCAACTCCAGAAAATAATGACATTAACTTAAACTCAGAACCCATCTTGTGAGCTGAGTCCTTTAAATTCTTTGGTTTTCACTTGCATGTTCATTATCACACACTTTACTTCATACTGCATCATTTAGGACACTTTTACATACTTGATTTTAGTCCAGTTAATAGCTTTTTTGTCAGGACTGGATACTGTAAAGAAATTTTACAGTATTGAGTACCATAATGAAATTTCATCCTGAAACATCTTATTCTTACTGTAAAACTGTATTTACCAGACTTATACCGTAAATAACTATGCATAACTATGTATGTAAATAACTGTTACATTCCATCTTACTCAACAGCTCACAGTAATTGTGTACAATCCAGGCACCACTCCATTTTTTGTTTTTTTTGTTAAAAATACGGTTATATTATGCTCAGCATAAGAGAATTAATACATAATTAACTGTCTTTCCAACAACTCACAAACCCTAAATTTTTGCAAAAAGGGCATGCTTGGATATTAAATAATTACCTCACAGTAACCACTGAAGGAGTTTGATTAGGTGCATCTCTGGTAGGTTTTAAAGGCAGTACCGACTGTAAATTAGTTCCGACCTAGTACCCAGCTCTTGTTTCAATGGATACCCGGGTTGGCCAGGTACTAAATACTACTTCTTGTTACATCTGTACTTTATTATAAAGTCTATTACAAATAGATATGGTTACTACATAAATAAACAAGAATATTCCTTATGCATACTCACATGCACGCTTTATTGTTTTGTTTTGTTTATAATTCCGATTCTGGATCTCTGATTTGGCAAAAGAAAAAATGGATTTAGATACTGATGGCAAGAGAATTATAAATTATAATGGGTGTTGTACTTTGCATAGCTTTAAATTAACAATTAACAATTTAAATTAACAGCTAGCACATCTCTCGAAGGCTTGTCTCTTGTAGAATTGTGGAGGGGGTGGCTCTTTTTAGACAGTCTATTTCTTGAGTGTTATACAGGGTCACCAAAAGAGTTCTCCAGAAATGTTAAAATGCAGCTCTTTGTAACTTTGACCGGAACAATTTTTTTAAGTTCATTGTTATGTCATATTGTACCTTTGGGAAATACCTGTAGACTTATTAGGCAGATTTTTGATTAAGACTATAACAAAAGTTACAGGAGTATATCGAAAAGTGATGTATTTTCGAAGAGGCTTGCCCAAATAGCTGTCTTGATCATCCAGGTACCAGTTTTTAAGTCCTAATGTACACAGTGTATTCAGGCCTTGCTTTACGTATAACTGAACCACGCTTGGAATGAACCCGATAGTTGATGGTACCAGCTTAAATCAAAACATAAAACTTGTTAAAAATCCATCGCCAGCACAGAATATTGTTTGGGTTATTTTTGTTTCTTTACCTAGTTCCATTAACTATCGGGTTCATGCCAATGCTCGCGAAACAACTCCTGACTACAAGTTGTAGATTACGACTTAGGAGGTGGTACCTGGATGAACAAGACACTAAAGTGCTCAACGTATTGACCACATCGACCCTTTGCTGGTAATCTTTTAATCGCCGTACCTCCGGCCCGGACCATCCGATTTAAACGACTGGGACATTCCTTGAAGGGCTGTGTCTTGTAGTCGACTAGGGTTTTTTAAACAGTAAATTTCTTGGGTTTTATACAGGGTGTCAAAAAGAATGCTACAAAAATATTACAGTGTAACACATACCCCATTGTAACTTTGATAAAAGTATTTTTTAAAAATCATATTAATGTCTTATTATAACTTTGGATAGCACTAGATTTTTTAGGCAAATATTTTATTAAGGCTCTAGAAGAAAAGTTACTGGGGTTATCTGAAGAGTGGTGTATCTTTGAAGAAGACTTGGTCAATTACCTGTCTTGATCAACCCAGGTACCACTTCTTAAGAAGTAACCTACTCTTTGTAGTCAGTACTTGTAATATTAAAATATAAATTCAATTTTCTACAAAATGTGTCACTTTTCGGAAAACCCCTGTAACTTTTTTATAGAGCCATAATATTAGTTCTACCAAAAACTTGTCGAGGTACCAAGTAAAGAAACGAAAATATGCCAAACAATATTTTGTGCTCATGGATTTCTATAAATTTTTTTAATGTTTTTATTTAAGCCGATACAACCAACGATCGGGTTCATGCCAATCGTTATACGGTTATACCTGAAACACCTTGTAGTCCTGACTACAATGTCTAGATTAGGACTTAAACAATGGTACCTGGATGGTCAAGACAGCTATTTGGGCAGGTCTTCTTCGAAAATACACCACTTTGCGATAAACCCCTGTAACTTTAGTTCTAGAGCCTTAATCAAAACTCTGCATAATAAGTCTAGACTTTCACTAACTGTAAGGAACCATATGACATAAAAAGGAATAAAAAAAAATTGTTCCTATCGAAGTTGCAAAGAGGTGAACTTTAACATTTTTGTAGCATTCTTTTTGTCATCCTGTATAACACTCAAGAAATAAACTGTCTAAAAAGACCCACCCCCTCGTCTATTCTACCAAAAACAAGCTTTCGAGAGATGTGTTACTTGTTTAAATCGGATGGCCCGAGCCGGAGACGGAGGTACGGCGATTAAAAAATTACCAAAAAAAAGGGTCGGTGCGGTTAGTATGTTGGGCACTTTATTTTGGCATTTAACCGTATACTTTCTCTAGTACTGCACATATCATGCATTAATTTAAAAAAACCTCAAGTAGGTCATGGAATTAGAACAGTAGGTCTGAGCTAACTTCATAAAAAAAAATGAAAGTTGAAAATGTCATAAAATGTTTCGATTGTCATTTTTTTATGAATTTGTTTCAGACAAGTGTTAAATTCATGGCTTGCTATGAGGATTTTTTTTATGAACATCCTTTATTTCTATTATAGTTTTTTGTCTTTTTAATATGATTTGGTAAGATACCACTTTCGTCATATTGTATGCTTGCTGAAAACGGAATTTTCTCCTCTAGTGAAAGAAAATCCCATAGCGTTAACTTTCGTCTCTAGTGACGATAGCAAGTTGTTCTAATTTCGCCTGTATATCGCGAATTAAATGTGATTCAACTGATCTAATCTTGTAAAACACCATGGGAAAGGGTAATATCACACAAAAACATGTATATTTTACCTTCCTGGGCCTCAGAAAAGCAAATTAAAGAGTTGAAAATTTGACAAAACGTGACATTTTGATTTGGACAATAACGCGCCTTAATTTTCGCAAGAAATAGGTACTCTATAAAGAAGAACCTAATGTTAGCATGGTCAAAGAAAATGTGTAGTGTTTTACTCGTCAAAAAGCATTTTCTATCGGTCGAGAACGTTACCAAACTCGACTTAAGGCGACTTTTACAAGTTCAAGTAAAATTTCAGATTGAAGATAAAACACCAGACTTGATGTACATTGCATTGTTTACCTGACAGATAAACAATGCAATGTAGGTTATATCTGGAGTTTTATCTTCAATCTGAAGTTTTACTTGAACTTGTAAAAGTCACCCCTAGCCTCGTTAAACTGTTCTCTTGCGAGAGAAATTGCTATTTTTGAAACTCGTTAAACAATATATTATTCAAATTAACTGTGAGTTGTTGAGAGAAAATGACAGATTGACAATATTATCATTTACGTTTATTACACAATTTTTTTGTCAAAAGGTCTTAGTTAACTTGATTACTTTTAAGCGAAACAGCTTGGACGTTGAGTTTTTTTACACGAAGTTTCGAGCAGTGGAATCTCTGCTCGTTTTCAATAAAACTGAGCATTAAGCATTAAGCTCGAGGCTACTTGCTTATGTACTAACACAGCTAATTACGCCCATCATTCTTATTGGCCGGATCGTCGTCATCGTCGCGCGTCAAGCGACCAGCACTTGTCCGCCGTATCAACGGATGCCATACCGAAAAGACGCATTCATTGCTTCCAATGAAGACTGCTTCCTTAAACGTTTCTTCCAGTGTGGTTCCCTATGCACAACACAGAACGATAAGAGGAGAAACAACAAAATCGGAAATTGCAGAGCATGCTTGGTCCAAACACCATAATATTAAGTGGTCGGAAGCAAAAATTGTGCATAGGGAACAACACTGGAAGGAACGAAAGTTTAAGGAAACAGTCTTCATTGGAAGCAATGAGGGCGTCTTTAGTAAACCAAGTTGCGACATCTCTTCGCAGTGTCATCCGTTGATACGGCGGAGAAGTGCTGGTCGCTTGACTCGCGACGGTGGCGACATTCCGGCCAATAGGAATGGTGGGCCTGGTTAGCTGTGTTAGTACATAAGCAAGTAACCTCGAACTTAATGCTCAGTTTCACTTGAAAACGAGCACAGATTCCACTGCTCGAAACGTCGTGTAAAAAAGTCAATAAAGGCAATGAAAGTCCAAGATATTTCGCTTAATAGTACATTATTGTCTACCACTTTTAAACAAACGTTGATTACTTTTATTGAACAAGAACCTTGTTTTAGATAAGGCGTGTTCATTAGAAAACGTCATCTAATTCGTTGTGAAATCTCGAAAGAAAAGGATGAAGAAACAAAAGTCCATTTACTTTCATCCTTTTCTGTCATTAATTCGTAGCCTGCTAAATGACATTTTCTAATGAATTATTATAATATACAGCTTGTTTTCTTATTGAGCAAACTTTGCAGCGATGGTTATTTATTGTAATACGGGGGCTCATTTATTATTTAATATGTTTTGTAAGTTGTAGTATTCCACCTTAATTAACTTTGTTTTTTCCAGTTTTGCAAACATTTTATGGTAAAATTCTGTCCCCACGATCTTTTCATAAACACAAGAGCCGACTTAGGCCCGTGCTCGAAAACCCACGATGAAGAAGCTCGGAAGTTGTTTCAAGAAACAAAGAAGACCAATTTGAGAAAAATTCAATACCAGGAAGATTTCGTCCGGTTTTGCAACTCCATGCTTACGGAAGTTGAGAGAAAAATCGTCAAGGGCAAGCAGCGCTTAGCGCTCAGCGGGAAAAGCGTTTTGGCGTCAACAAATCCCCAACAAGCAGAAAAAAATCAAGAGAAAATAGACATATTGAACGAAAGAATAAACGATCTGGAAAGGGAGGCTGAACAGGCCGGCACGGACGGCAACGTAGAGCAAGCGCAAGGCCTTATGAAACTCTGTGATCAATTGAAAGAGGAAAGGGAGGCGCTTAGAAAGTCCGAAATAGGGCAACTCAACCTCACGGCGCAGCTAGCTGTCGAACAAGAAAAACAAATGGAGGTGTGCGAGGTTTGCGGGGCCTTTTTGATTGTAGGTGATGCGCAGCAGAGAATTGATGACCATTTGATGGGAAAGCAACATATGGGCTATATGAGACTGAAGACGGCGGTCGAGGAAATTGCGGCTATAGTGAGGGAGTGTAAAGAGCCTAGGAAATTTGTTCGCGAGAGAGATGGTGATAGAATGAGGCGGCGAGATCGAGATACGGAGAGAGACAGAAGTCGGTCAGGGCAGAGGTAAGGGTGATTTTTATTAGTGTCTATAGGGTTAGTATGTATTAATGTCTATGAAAAATAAAAAATTTATTGGCATTTTAATTAGGGATTCAAGAGTTCGAAAAAAAACGGGTTTTTTCGGTTCGAAAAATTAGGAAAAATATGGAAAAATTAAAAAACAGAATAAAACATAATTTAAAAAAATGTTTAAGTCAAATAAGTATTCAAAGGCGCATCCGAGTCGGAATTCGAATCTAAGTACTTACCTGTTTTTCAATTTTTCTCAAATTTTCTGTTTTTAATTTTCAAATTAGTCGAGGATATGCTATATTTCCTATACTTATCTTTTTTTTTATTAGGGAATTCAAGAAGAGGGATGACGAGAGGGGCAGAGAAGGTGAACGCAGCAGGGATCCGGAAATTCGCGACAATAAGCATCGGGATAAGGACCAAGATAGGCGACATCGCTCTGACCGAGAAGGTATGTGTTAATTCATACCATTGACATTAATATTAATTGGTAAAATTTTTGCCAAATTCTTGCAACTATTTTTTTAATTACGGTCCTGGATTATTCATAGTGGATTCTGAATCTCTTTGCAATTCTGCATTCGGTGATATGCGACCATTATCATCTATTTACTTTTGGATTAGATTTTACTGATTATGTGATATGAATGTTCAAATTTGCTGATGAAGTCTTGTTTCGACTTTCGTCCGAAACTAGTCAAATTTCGAAAAATCCGACAGGTTTCGGAAATATTTATAAAAAAAATCGAAATTTTGAAAAAAATGTTTTTATTTGACGCTTCTGCATAGCTAGTGCCAGCCGTTGAGGCTCACACTGGTGTCTGAATTCTTGGCTAAAACTAGGGCCAGTTGAGCCTTGGTCTTCCTGTTACGCATGTCTCCTGTTCCTGTTACGTCTGTCCAAAAGTTCGGCCTCTACAGCTTTGAGGTCTTCGTCGTCAGGTGTGCCTCTGATGACTGCATAAGTGCATTTGTCCTCTGGCAGAGTGTAGGTATAGAACCTACGCCGCTCGCTTTTTTTGCTTCGCCTTAACTCTTTTTTGAACTCTCTGTGGGCTTCGTTGTAACTTGTATCCATCCCTCTCCTGCGCACCCTTTTTGGCAGCTCGATGGGAGCCCCTTCTGGCGTCTAACTTAAGGCGTTCCAGCGTGCCATTTCACCACGGAATGGCACATTGAAGCGTCTTAATCTCTCTCTTCTTTATAGCTACATTGTGCTTTGTTAATTTTCAAATTATAATAATAATAATAATAATAATATATTTATTGCCAACAAGATTAACATCGTTAACATAGCAACGTCTGACAGAGAGAGAGAGAGAGAAGGGAAGGACTGGAGAAGGATGGAGGGCAAAGCAGGTGAAGGGGAGGAGAGAGTTGTTGTTTCATGAAGTATTTGAACATCTAACATGACAGTGGTTTTGCGGGGTACATACATACATAGGATATAAATATACCGAAATATCTGATTTTAACTATAATTATAACATTTACGCGTGTGTTAGTGTAATAACAGGGAAACAATTTGATTTGATTCATTTACTGAGTGAAATCAAAAGAATAAAAGCATTTATCGATCAAAAAATGTGTCAATGTTCGTTTGAAGGTTGACTGATTATCCTCATCCCTGATGGTCTTTGGCAGCATATTGAAGGCCTTCATTGCCCTGTAGTATGGGCCTCTTTTGAAATATGAGGAGTTGTGCAGGGGTACCCTAAGGCTGTTTGCGTTCGAATTTAAAATCTATTTTTTTTTAGTGCGGTCCTGGATTTTTTTATAACGGGTCTTGAACTTTTTTGCAATTATGAATTCGCTGGTATGCAACAACGAATAATTCTATTAAGTGTTAGGTTAGATTTTGCTGATATTTGATGTGATTAATAAGCCGCAAAGTCGCAAAGTCGGATCACGATCTTTTTGGCTCCCGTAGACTATATATTTTTTCATCGACCAATAGTTTAGTCGGATTAATAGAGTTAAATCTTAGCAGACTACAAAGTTGGTTGGTGGTAAGAACGCAGACTGTCCAACGGTACCTACCACCAATCAAACTGTTGAATCTTTGTAGTGTGCTTCAACCCAATCCGTCGAAACTATTGGCAATTGAAAGAGTCAGTAGTCTGCGGGGACCGTGACCCGACTTTATTGACAAATTTTAACAATCACATCACAAAATCTAACCTAAAAGTGAATAGAATTATTAATTGTTACATATCACCAAATGCAGAATTTCAAGGAGATTCAGAATCCGTTATAAAAAGTCCAAAACGTTGTATTTTAAACTTGAAAATACGACGTTGAAGAGAGCAAAAACTGACTTGACTTGATTTTTGACCAATTGCAATTGCGCAACTTTGCCCTAATTTAACCTTCTTCGTGTCTCTTCAAATAACCAAGATTCCCATGGTAAAAACTCGAAAAACGGTCATCTTGTTGTATCAGGTGCTGACCCGGAAGTCAGCAGCTGATACAACGTAATTGATCATTTTTATTACACATGATTGTCTTTGTTACACACTTTATTTAGGGAATATCTCTTTAGATCGCCATCGTCACCACCATCACCACCATCATTCCCACCGGCACAGGCGCTAAATGTTAACCAAGTTTGTAGTTGACGAGTAAGACCACCCCACTCAGGTAGGTGTTATTTTAAGCGAACCGTAATTAACGAAGTTTCTCTTTCAGAGTTTACACAGGTTAGTGGTTGATCTAAATTGTATGTTAAGTTGATTTTTATTGACGATTAAAACTGTCTGGCAATGTTTGCATTGATCAACGAGAACTTAAAAAAAAAGTTATTTTTTTTTTGTGACCGGGACCTAAACTTACTTGCAGAAGAAGGAATGCTTTTTTTTGTATTCCTGCGTAATGCGAAAATTGCCAGTACCATCTTAATAGCTTCAGTATGTGCTTAGGTGCATTGACAAAAATTATAAGGAACAAAAGGTATTCACTATTAACTCAGCGCAATTAACAGGAATTAGTCCTAATCGACGATGATATGGTCAACAGGTCCGGTGATTTAACAATTACTTTATATATTTTTTATATATATTTTTTTATTATAGTTTTAAGGGCCCACTTGTCAAGTTTAAACCCTATCTGAGGGTTAAGCTTTAATGGTTAAACTCCGAATTTCAATCATATTGGCTAGATTACTAGTCAAACTCTTTCGTTAACTTTATGTGAAGTTTAAACTTGAGTTGCAAAAATTGCCTTAAGAAATTTCTCAGAGATCGAGATCGAACTTTAGAGGGACGGCCCTAAATTAATTCTTCAAAAACGCTTTAAGTTCTTAGTGATTGAACGCCCTAATTTCAACCAGAAAAATTCCTTTAATTGTCCAAAGTGTTAATTACCTTTTACCAAACATTATTTAAATTTTTAACGAGCAAAATAAACATTTTGCTTTCGCTGACTAAACTTCTAAGCCGCTGCCGTTGGCGGAACGTACGCATTGTCTTTCGCTTCTAACCTTATTTTACTGTCATTATATAGTGTGCTATTTCCGAGTGTTATCCCGTTAGCTTCCGAATTCTTGTAGCTGTGTAGCTCAGTTCTGCACTTACTTTTCCTGCTCAGTCCATTTTCCTCTTTGTATCACTTACCTTGTATCATCCCAGCATTCCCTTTCCTCAATCATTATTGTGCACAAAAATTCGAGTTCGCTTTATTTTCATTAAACTGGATTCCGTTGATGTCCAATCTTTCCAACCCGCTTTTTTTCTTTTGCGGGAGTGATACCTGGGCGAAAAATCTTCTCGGCAAGACGTTGGACAGCCCCGCACTGCTGTCCGGTACTGTGGGATTCTTACCCACTAATAAACTCCGTTTGTGATTGGGGATTCCGGGCCCGGATGCCTATAGATTCCCGGTCTGCTACCGGCAGTCTTCTCTGGAGCACGCTTTTTCTTGTTAGTCTCGCCAGCTTGGCTGGTTTGGCATAACATATCTTGCTGGAGATGTGGCCCTTACTTCTCAGGGCGGTTTTTTGCCTCTTTGCTGCTACTCTAATCTGCAGCTTGATATCATAGCTGATACCGTGGCCGCGTCCAGGGCTTCCCGATGCGGGATCCGGCTCGAATTGAACCAAAGCCCGCAACAGGTCATCTGGATGTGCTTCCGCGCGTCGAAAGGTCTTCTCAGCTTTGACTCTCATGAAGTAGCGCAGATTAGCACGAATTTCTTCGTTACTAATGTACCATGGAGCATTCACCACTGGACGGAAGTAAATGTTTTCGACAGCTTCTACCCTTGAAAGGTGGGCCTTTGCCGCGCACCCCCATGTGGCCAATCCATATGTTAGGATCGGCCGCATGATGGTTTTCAGCAGCAGGAGCTTGCCCCTCACGGGCACATGGCTTCTTCGGTTGAGCAGGGGGTATAGTCAGACCATAGCATTGGCGGCGCTCCCTGACATGCGAACACCAAGTCAGTCCTTTAGCCAAGGTTACCCCCAGATAAATGGCCTAGTTTTGCCACGGCACTTCGATGCTATCGACCACAAGTTGATCCGGGATGGCATTGCGACTTCTACGTATCAGGACGGTCTGGCACTTGGTTGGATTAATCTTAATCCTCCAACGTACCAGTCACTCCTAGAGGTCGTCTAAAGCTAGCTGTAGATTCTGCCGCACAACATCTCTGTAGCTTAATTGCAAAACTAAACACGTCCATTTAGTTAAATTCTCACAAAACAGGAATATTGGTTTTCAACACCACAAGGGGTTTTATTCTTGCTTTCTTACCAGCATTTTATTCAAAGGAGTTACATAATTCAGTATTAAGAGTTGCACCAAAATGAAGTGAAGAGATGAGCATGTTTTTGTAAAAACGCCCGGACTTGTTAAGTTTTGCTCTGACCGATTGGACTTGTTAAGTGTTGTTACATCACTGCTCAGGACTTGTCCAGTTTTGTAAAAAAAGAATGCAACAATAATGTTTTCATTTAAATTTATTTTTCTTTGTGCAACATTACCTAAATCTGAATTGCATGCTCCTCCTCAATACAGTCGCAAGGTTCTTCAGTTTCTCTTCACCCGAATCTTCGGGGCATTCACCTGTATGTTCTTGAAATAAAAGCTGAAACCACTTTAAATCTTTGTCCTGTTCCCAATCTTCTCCAAAATGGGTAGATAGTAAAGATTTTATATCTTTTAATTTCTTTGGATTTAATTGTGTAATAGGGGTACCTCCTGTAATGTGGTTAGGTTGGCACTTTTCCTTCGTTTTAGAAGGTTCTGAGTGTTGCTCCCTTATATCTGATTTAAAATTCGGAAAGCATTCAATTTCTGTTACATATTTTCCGTTTCTCTCTATCTTTTTTAGATATATTCTTTTATAGTCACTTATTTTTATGACTTTTTTGTATACACCTTGCAATTCTTTAATATTATATATTTTCCAGTCAGTTCCCAGAATCTTAACGGTTCCTACCTTTTTATATGTTTCATGATATTCCTCTTGGGTTAAATCAAATACTCTGTCGGCTGGCAAAAAGCTGTGCCCCCTTACTGGGAAATGTAAATTGATATTTTCAATTTGGTTAGTTTCGTTTGCTAACCAAAGTAGAATAGTCTGTACGACAAAAGAATTTTTGTTTTGCCCACCGCAACCATCACAAAACAATCTAAATGTATTAACATTAGGTGGCAAATCAAGGTTTTTTAAGTAATCTAAGAGCACCGATGCTACTTCTGTGCAGCCTCTTCCGGCCTGGTCCTCCGTCCAAGTGTAGAAAATTGGTTTCATAGTATTTTTTGTATTTACACAACACAAAGTGTAATAACTGACTTGCCTTAAGTAAAAGGCCTCTCCTACAGGGTTTTTTGGCAGTGGTTGTACCTCCTGCATATCGAAACAGAATGAGTGGGCATTATCTGGGTTATGTTTAAGCAGGTCATATGCCCTCAATTTATGTATTCTTTTCTCTATCATCGCTTTAACTTTAATATCTTTATTTTTTTCTTTCTTAATTTTGTCAGCGAGTGTTAAACAATAGCTTAAACATCAGCGAGTCTTAAACAACATCTGCAGAGGGACTTCTAAAGCAAATATTAAACTCTGTGACAAAGACTTTATAAAATAGTCCAAACTTTGTCCTGAGTAAATCATTTGAATTATAGATTTTATACAATTTTTTTATATTTAGTTCGGCACCTAAGTAAATTCTTGTATTTTTTCTTGAATAGTGACTTTCAGTGCCTCTGAGTTTCTTTATAAAATTCCTAATGCTATTTTTAGTGCTTTCACATGCATTGGAGACTCTGTCTCCACCTCTTAGTTTTTTCGGAGCACCACCGTCTAACAAAATTTTGGATATCCTTATAATCCTTGCTTTAGATTTGTTCATTATTTAAAAAAAAAAACATTTGACAAACTTGTACCGATGCCTTTTGGACAGGAATCTAGGAAAAAAATAGTTTAGAAATTTGCACAAAAAGTTAAAAACCTACATATTCTTACATAGCAGTGAATCGCTACAGCATGATTTTTGCTTGGAATTGGTTTTCTAGGCCTTCGTCTACATGGTGGAGCTGTAGATAGAAAAAAGGCACAGCCGTTGGTCCTGAACTTCTTTTATATCTGATGAAAATCCTTTTTGACGAGCCTTGTTTATGTCATCTATGGTGACTTTGTTACAATTAAATTTATTTTCAGTAGCAGCTTATTTCAGCTAGCAGTTTTTTCAACCAAAGCAAACAGATTAAACAGATAAAAGCAAATACTTAAAATGCCCCACACGTGATAAAAGTAAAAAAGAAAGATAACAAAAACATGTCAAAATTGTACAAGTCCATAGTGTAAAAATCATCGTCACCAGTGGTGCTATCTTAAATTTATTTACAATACTAGTACCGACTATCTGTAGACAACTGAGTTAGTGAGCAGCCTCTGCTATTGCTCAGAAGAGGGCAGCAGCCAACACTGCAAAACTAAGAAAACAACGTACCATTACCTTCAAATATGGACTTGTTCGGTAATGCATTAATCGCTATAAACCCATTTGAATTTGAACTGGACTTGTTAACTCTTGCCGAATTTCTTTTATATCTTCCTATATCTTTGTCTGTATGCGACATGTCAATTTCATACTATGTTTTAAGGGGACTAGTTGCATATTGTCACATACAAGAAGTAACCCTGTTTTATGTCGCCCGTAGATACTAAAATTCAGAGTTAACCCATTTTTCCATATCATGGGCTTGTTTAGTTTTGCAATTGAGCTACAGATCTTTTCTCCGGTGTTTGAATAAAAGAGCCGTATGGTCAGCATAGAGTGCGATCGTAGTCCTTGGTGTTCTAGGAATATCGCTCGTGTACAGCGTGTACAGGTACGCTACGCTCTCTGAAGCGCTCTGGGCGCCGGCAGGGAGGATCCGGACCCTTACAATGACTGTCCAATCTGTGAGGTAGCTGTCGATAAGTTGGCAAATGTTTGCCGTCAAACCTAAGTCACTCAGCTTGTAGATCAGGCCTTCGTGTCAGACTTTATCGAACGCACGCTCTACAGCAGGACTAATCCAGAGGTCGGTGTGGAGGTCCTGCCTTCCATAGTATTCAGGATCTGCAATTCTGCCGAATGCAGCCCCCAAAAACCATATTGTTCGACGGACACGACGTTTAGACGTGTACACTCGTCGTGGAGTCTCCTCAGTATAATACTCTTTACGACCTTCCCAGCCCCACACAGTAGTTTTGTGGAAATGTCTTATTCTTGCGCCGCTTGTTCAGCATTAACACCACTCCCTGTTTCCACCTCGATGGAAAGTGCCGCAGTCTCAGGGTTGCGTTCGCCACAGAGCACAGGTAAACTGCACCCTTCCTAGTCAGGTTTTTCAACACCTTGTTGGCTATGCCATCCCGCCCAGGAACCTTTCGTTCCACAAGGGTCCGCAGGATATCCCTGACTTCCTTGGGGGCGACCGGGTCCATCGGGTCCTGCTGACCACTGGGGTACTCGCTCCTCAGGTGCCGGACGGCTCTTTCAACCGCCAGGATGTGACAATCATCATAGTCGGGGTGGTCATTAGTCTACACTCTCTATCGAGTCTTTGACCAAATGCTTTCGGCCTATCCTCGCCTTTACGCTGTGCAGCGGGAGTACGGTGTTTGTCTCGCTTCTGAGGCCAAAGGCCAGAAGAGCCCGGCTCTAGTTCGCTCTGCTTATCCTTCCAACATCGTGTGGGGTGTTCACGCAGGGTTGTTTTCAATTGATGGCTGCTTTCGCCTCTGTTCCTGATCGAGCGCCCGTTCTAGAGTCTCTCCATTTTGACCGCGTGGTTTTTGCACCTCGAGCTCAATTGTGGATAGAGTTAGAGCGTGCAGCACGTCCTTCTCGAACGGATACACGGCACCCTCCAGCTGGGCCACATCAGCAATAACTGGGACAGTCGCAAGTGCCTTGATGCCCGCAAAGGCCTGGGCGTTCACTTATATCACTCCTTCCAATCCTTTCATATTTCAGGTTTCCTTCCCATTGATCTTTTCCATATCCCGTTGCGCTCATATTCGCCATTCATAATCTGTCTCAACCTTTTCAACCTCAAACATAGCACGCAGAAAATAAATTCCTTTAAACCTTCATAACTTTTGAGCACTGAGGCGTTTTCATTCACAACTGCATCATTAAAAGCATTCCTCAAATCTAATGCCTTACCAGTGCATGTTTTTTATTTTTTTTTCTTTTAACTTTTAATAATCAAATCTAATGCCCTAACAGACCCTCACACGTCACCCTTCACAAAAAAACATTGTGTTCCACTTTGTTAAAGGTTCTAAAAGTCACAATAAGTGGGGTCCACCTGAAAGGGGCCATGCAATGCAGAACAGAAGAAGAAGAGGTGCAGGGTGGCGCCTTTTCCTTTGATTTATAAGATATTGGTAAAACCGTAATAAGTAGACTAAATTTGATTATTCCGACACCGATTGTCATGATAAATTTAATAGTATCATTATTTCCGGACCAGCTTGATTCGTTTTCCATATACAGTATGTTTTTGAAAAAAAAAAATGCGTTCTTGATATTGGTATTGTACCTCGGTTATTACAGGAAATAAAAAAAAAGTCAAATAGACATAATTTAGAGTTTTTAGAATGTTATTTAGTGGTGCAATTTTGAATTTTTTTTATTAATAGCGATTTTCAAGTTATATACTGGGTGTCCTAGCCGAGAGTGACCCATTTTAAATGCTTATAACTTTTCAACTATATGTGACCGCTACCTGTGGTTTACGCCATTCCTTTTCTCTAGGCCTAAAGTTTTCTTTTAGTTGGCATCAAATTTTGTAGACACTATACAGTGGGATCAAAAAAAAAATATTTTTTTTAAATAAAATTTCTCAACTATTTTTAATGGAACTCCCTGTATATTGTGACGCCACAATTAAGAGTCACGTTCAAGATATCCAAGTACCAATAAACATCGGACTTGAAACTTGAAGTTTCAGCTGAAAAAAATTAAAATAGATATCGGCGTATTTTTAATTATGCAAATTTTAACTTGACCTCCAAGTATCCATGTATTGAAAATTTCTGATGCCATTTTTTAATAACCTTTTTGTTTGGCGGATTTCTATGGAATCTAGCACGAAATCTTTGTGTCGTTATTATTGATCTGGTTTCATTATAAAAGAGTACTGTTTTTGCTTTTTCTACTAACGAATAAATAATTTTCTTTAAAATTTGCAATTTAACTCTGACATTTTGCAATTTAACTCTGACTCTAACTCTAATTTCTTAGTTATTAAAATTAACCCGATTTCTATTTAAATTTTTTACAGCTAAAGCTTGAAGTTTCAAGTCCGAAGTTTATTGGTACTTGGATACCTTGTCATGACTCTTAATTGTGGCGTCACAATATACAGGGTGTTCCATTAAAAATAGTTGAGAATTTTGATGTAGAAAAAAAGGAGTTTTTTTTGCTCCCACTGTATAAGTGTCTACAAAATTTGTTGCCAACTAGAAAAAAACTTTAGGCCTAGAGAAATTGAATGGCGTACACCGCAGGTGGCTATCACATATAGTTTAAAAGTTATAAGCATTTAAAATGGGTTACTCTCGGCTGGGACACCCAATAAAGTTAGGTTTTTTTAAATGGGAGTCGAGGATGTGTAATCAGATTTCAACTATATTTATTCCGGCTTTGCCAATACCCTATAAATCCATCGAAAAGGCGCCACTCTGTGCACACTCAAACTTGTGAGGCAAGAGTTCCCAGGAAAAAAATCACGATGACAGCTTGACAAAATGATTTGGAAGCTGGGGATCATGTGGTCCAACTGAAGGGACTTGAGAACTTTTGAAAGGCAGTACAGCCCAGCGATAAGCCGATAGTTGCTCACATCTTTGCAATTAGCTCCCTTGTGGATTGTTGGGATATGCGCAGTCTTCCAGGCTAGTTTTCCAGCCTTCTAGGCTAGGCACGCCGGAGATTAAGGAGAGCTGAAACAACTCACTGCACAGGCAATGGTGGAATTGCACTCTCTGCAGATTCACTATTAACGTATCGAAACCATTAAGCTCTTGATCTCGACAGATGATAAACCGAGACAACTACGTCTACACCCAGCCCATAGGGTGAAGTGCCATTTCATGGCAACATCGCGGTTTACGTTAACAGAGCTGAAGAAGCGCCGTTGGCTGTCGTAGAACCGGAGAGCTCTAACATTTTCTGTAACTCTATGCTAAGTAATACTGTTGAAGTCCTGGTAGACACTTGAGAGAGAAAACGCTTCCTCTGAAAGAGGAAAGAACTTGTGTGTCTAAAAAAGCTGTTGCACACAATGGTGTTTAATAAGACATGGTATAAATCACACATCGCTAGTTTCAAAACGTTAAATTCGCTTGTTTATAGAATACAGGCAGTGGAAAGACATTTTCCCACGACCCCTTACGAAAGCAAACGTAACATTCGGAGATGGAAGCCTCGAAACTAATGCTAACACACAGCCGTGCGTTAAGAAAAACGAATGAAGAACATGGACACTGGGTAGTGAATTTTCTGTCTGAGCTAAAAATATAGTACAAACCTAGTCTGTATTACTCAGCAAGTCAAAATATATTCTTGGCCGTAACTGGGCTTATCTTGTTTGGCTATAAAAGGTGATAAAAGCAGCAAAAACAAGTTATTTAATTCCTACGATGACATTTAGCAATTTGTATTTAGCATTTGGCAACATTTTGCAACTTCAATCACGAAGTCTGGGGTTCAATTCCCAATCCGGCAAAATTTTTTTTATAGTTTTATAAATACTTACTCCCATCAAAAATTAAGGTCAAAAAAATATCAAAAGGATATAAAATAGTAAATCGTGTTACAAAAAGTAGTCTTTTTTTGTACCTGTCAAATATCGAGTGTTTTGATTTAATGAGAAAAAGGCAATACTTTTGTAATAATTATTGTATCGTGTTGTATAGTAGATAATGGATAATTTTAGGAATAAATATAACATGGCAAGAATAGCTTAGGCATTAAAGCTGCGTCCAAAAATTGCATTAGGGCCAGGGGTAAAAGTTGTCCTTCCAAATTTCGATAACGTCCTACTTTCGGGTAGAACTGGCAACGCTGAATCAAAAACTATTTTTAAAGCGTTTTTCTTGGTCAACTTCCTTAATTAAATTTTTGTTAAGCAGCTACGATTTATAATTTTTGATGTACAGCCGTACTACTTTAGTTGCTCACTCTGCATATGACACCTGATCGTGGGAAAAATATTGTACACAACTCGCAAGAAAGTCCCTTAACACACTCGCGTGATTGCCACCCAGCAACATTTCACGCTTGTGTGTTAAGGGTTACTTTCCTAGCTTGTTATGTAAATAACTATTTTTCTTTTATCTAGTTTTACTTTTTTCCCAAAGCCTAGAGGAGCGTAGAAGGAATTAGAGAGGACTAGTGATGAGCAGAAATTCTTTCTATTATTACTGTGTTACTTACTACTCCTGCCATTTGAGTGAAATAGTGATGCTTCTTGTTCCTTATAATTTTAAAATTACGCATAAAAATATTTGGGAATAAATGATGAATTAACAGGTTCTTTCAGCTAAAAACTAGGTAAAAAAAAAGGTGACGAATAAAAATCTTTCGTCACTATAATATAGTATTGTTGGGGGACAATTTTAACTCTTATTTAATATACATTTACTTTTGTTTTCCTTTTGTTTCGTGTCCATAACTTGAAACATTGATATATATTACCTATGGTGTGGTTTGGTGTTGTTACTACAATATTTATTTATCAAATATCACAGGACATTGCCGACCGAAATGTGTGATATATAGAGTTTTCAGCAGTGAAACCGCCAGACAATGCTGCATACAGTTGGCAACACTGTACGCGCAATTTTTTGTACTTTAGTACCGACTTCTTTCGTGTCACGAGGTATTTATAGTTTAAGTTTTAAAAATCTACAGTTCAAAGCTCGCTTTTCAACGGGTTCCTACCGCTTATGTAGATCCCAATATGTGTTATCAACGACATTTTGCCTATACGAGGTATTTATCCAGTAATTTAGTTTTGATCTTCGAATTACCTTTGAAGACTCGTTGACGACGATGTTGAGGCATATCAACTAAATATCGTTTATCGAATAATAATTTTATTAAACTGTGTTTCATCAAAACGAAATATTTCCGATAACTCCATAATTCGTAACGTGCCAACAATTACATGTTAAAACACTCATCATAGGGGGGTGTTCATTTGAAAACGTCCTCTAGTTGGCTGTAAACTGTCAAAAGGAAAGGAAGAAGGAACAAAAGTCCGTTTACTTTGACCATGTCATCCTTTTTTCTCTCAAAATTTCGTAGTCTTCTAGATGACGTTTTCTAATGAACGTCGAGTGCGGGGTGTTCATTATAAAATTTCATCTAGTTGGCCGTGAAATGTCAAAAGAAAAGGATGTAGAAACAAAAGTCCATTTACTTTGATTATCTCATCCTTTTCTGTCAAAGTTTCATAGCCTGCTAGATGAAGTTTTATAATGAACACCCCGTATTTAGTTTCTGGCGGATATTTTTAGTCAATTGGTTGAAGACATCGATCACATCATTCTAGTTGATTTGAGTTAGATCTTCACTGTGTCCAGTTTGTCCTTGTACTGTCCTATGCCCACTCATTCACAGTCTGAGAGACGTACCTTTTACTTACTCCTAAACATGGCTCTGGTCCATTATAGCATGTCTGGGAACCATGCTTGGCCGATTTGTCGGCACGCTCTTCCCCTCGATGCCCCAATGTCCAGGAACTCATCCTAGAGTTACCCCCTTTGGTTTCTACCAGTCACTTTAGAGCATCCCTGCAGTCCTGAACGAGCTTTGAACTCGTTCCGCTCCTGCAGATGGCTAGCAAAGCCGCCTGACTGTCGGAGTAGATGTTCTGCTCTGCTCTCTGTCTGACTTCTGTTCGTGTGGCAACCTCGAGTATTGCAAACACATCCGCCTGGAAAACCGTCGTGTGGCTTCCCAAGGCGCAGCCCTCGCCCTCTACGTGGCCTGCTTTGTATGTTCCGGCTCCTGACGACTATGTATTAGCCATTCTTGATCCATCTGTAAACCATACCTGATTACTCTCAGAAGGTTGCTGAAGCAGCTCTTCCTTGAATTCGTCCCTTGTTGGGATGTCTGTTTCAGTCTCAGATAATCGCGTGGGCGCCCCTCCTGCATCAGGACAATCGGGATGTCCCGCTGAATCAGGCTGGCGATCTGCGTGTGAACTTCCACTGACCGCAGCAATCCATCTTCCTGCAGGACGCCATCCCCTCTTAGCCCAGATTAGAAGCTGCGGCAGGCCCAGTAAGGCATTGAGTGCTGCTCCCAGTGTTGTTCTGAATGCACCCGTTATGGCTAGGCAGACTGTTCTCTGCAGTCTGGCCCGTAGATTACCGCAGTGTAGAGCCAGTGCTATGTCTTGCCAGGGTTGACTGACAGTCCCCCACAAGCGAAAGCTATGTTTGACGTCTAAAAAATGTTTTAAATATTTGGTTGCGTTGTAGCAGGTGTAGGACAAAAATAAAAAACTTCTACGTTTTTGCAGAAATTATGCCGACGTTTCGACGTTTATTTGACATCTTTCTCAAGGCTATTGTACATAATGTGCAGAATTATTTTATCGTCATTAGAGGTGTAGGTACTTATCTATCGATCACAACACCGAGGGAGAACAAACGAAAAACAATCATCTCTGTCCCAACAAGGACCACAATTAATAAAACAGGCGTTCACTCGAACATTAACCGGTCAATCAATTTTTGAGTGAACGCCTGTTTTATTGATTTTATCGTCAAATAAATGTCGAAACGTCGCCTCAATTTCTGCAAAGACGTAGAAGTTTTTTATTTTTGTCCTACACCTGCTACAACGCAACCAACTATTTTGAGAAGGACGCGATACCACACAGTTGATTTAAATATTGATTTGGCGTGCTCTTGTGGAGGATTGATGGACAAAGCACACACAATTTTTTTTTGTTTAATTTAAAAAAGGAGCAAATTGGGTGACTCTTAAAATGATTTAGGACATTCAGTGACTTTACCTCCCTGTATATCGAAAACGGGTGATGTTATGTGTATAAATATAGTTTTTGTGTAATCAGCCTTTCGGGTTGTACAGGTCCAGATAAAAAAAAAATGTATCAATCTATTAAAAAAAAACATTGCGTCATATTGTCACATTTGGCGTCAAAGAATCGTCTAAATCCTAATGCTATATTTTCCCTAAAGGTCGTTGTAGTGTCGAGTAGATCGTTGCACTTGAGGGTATTAGTGCTCTTGAACGCTGTTCAGTAGAAGAGAGTGTATTGCCGCAATAAATTGTCTAAAATTGCAAATTTTGATGGTTTTGGAAAAATTTAATTTTAGGTCAAAATCTGGCAAAAGTGCTTCAAATCTTCTAATTTGATATTTTTGATAAAATTAATTTTCGCTTGAAAGAATGTAAAATTTAACTAATAATAACTTAAAATAAAAATTTGACTTCTTTAAGAAATAGAGGTTAGGATTAGGTCAAAGAATTATCGGAAATATTACTCGAGTCGTGCAAAAATACAAATTTGGAGTTTTTGGTAAAATTCAATTCCTGCTTAGTGCCAAAAACGAAAAAAAAATGACTTAAATCGTCTAAAAAAGGTTAAAAATGACCGAAATCCTTTAAAAAATGTAAATTGTTTTTTTTTGAGAAACTCAATTTTTGGACAAAATCTGGTAAAATAAATTAAGTCTTCTAATTTGATATTTTTGGTAAAGATTAAAATAAGAAAAATAAAAAACAAAAGAAAATTTGACTAAAAATACCACAAATTGAAAACTTGATTTTTTTGAGACAATCAAGTAAGTATTAGAGCCAAAGGTCATCGAAACAGTTTCAAAGCGTTTAAAAATTCAAATTTGTAGTTTTTTGAAAAACTCGTATCATGTTTAGTGTCAAAATCGGTAAAAAAAACTTGAGTCGTCTAAAAATGCATCTTTGAAATTTTGCAGCAATGCAGGTTACATACAACTAGGTCTAAAAAATATGACCCAAATCCTCTAAAAATATAAATTGTGATGTTTTTGCAAAGACTCAATTTTAGGACAAATTGAGCGAAACTGATTCAAATTTCCGGATTTTTTTTGTGTTAAATTTCACTTCTGCACTAAATAAACGAAATTTTGGCTCAAAACGCCTCAAGAAGCAATTTCGGTATTTTTGGAGAAAGTCAGAGTCGGATTAAGCCAAAATCGGTTAAAAATTACTCGAAACCTATAAAAATACAAATATGGGGTGTTTCGTAAAATATTAAGATTATTGCCAAAATCAATTAAAAATGTTTGAAAGCATTTAAAAGTGCAAACTGAGAGATATTGGGAAAGAGTAGGATTGGTTCTAAAATCGATAAAAAATGCAAAGTAAGAAATTTAAAAAATATTCAAGTTAGGATATAATATAAATAGTTAAAAATATCTCAAAGCATATAAAAATGCATATTTGGGGGTCTTTGGATAAGTTATAATTAGGACTAGAGTCGTTTAGGAATGACCCAACTCTTCTAAAAACTCAATTTTAGATTAAAATTAGGCTAAACTGACGCAAGACTGCATTTTTAATCTGAGGTATTTATTAAACTCAATATCCCTTTAATATGCAAATCTAGTATTTTTCGTTAGAATCAGGCTAGTATTAAAGAATCGGTGAAAAAATACTCAACGCTTGTAAAAGTACAAATTTGGAGTGTTTGGAGAATTCAAGATTTTGGACAAAAACAGTTAAAAATTAGTCTAAGCGTCTAAAAATGCAAATTTAAATATTTCTGAAAAATTCCGATCAAAGCTAGATTCAAAATCGGTTTAAAATGACAAGGCGACAAAAAGATCAAATTTCGAATTTTTCGAAAAAAAAAACGTGTTACGATTAGGGTCAAAGTCGTTTAAAATTTTACAAAAAAAGAGAAAATGCTAATGTGGGGTCTTTTTAGAAACGGAGGTTCCAGTTAGGGCTAATACATTGTCTAAAATTGCAAATTTGGATGTTTTTGGAAAAATTAAATTTTAGGTAAAAAATCTAGCAAAGGTGATTAAAAGCTTTTAATTTGATATTTTTGATAAAACTAATTTTCGTTTCAAATAATGTAAAATTTAACTAATATATTTACCTTAAAATAAAAATTTGATTTTTTTAAGAAATTTAGGTTAGGATTTGTAGTTTCAGGGAAATTTCAATTTCTGTTTAGACCAAAAACGGTAAAAAAATACGTAAAACGTTTATAAAAGGGTAAAAATGACCAAAATCCTTAAAAATCTCCTAAAAATGGAAATTTTTTTTGAGAATCTCAATTTTAGGACAAAATCTGGCAAAATGAATTAAGTCCTCTAATTTGATAATTTTGGTTTAAGATTAATTTTATTAAAATTCATATCATGTTTAGTGCCAAAATAAGACTTGAATCGTCTAAAAATGCGTCTTTGAAATTTTGGAGAAATGCAGGTTACAACTAGGGCTAAAAAGATGTCCCAAATCCTCTAAAAATGTAAATTGTGATGTTTATGCAAAGTAACTGATTCAAATTTTCATATTTTTTTTTGCGTTAAATTACACTTCTGGACTAAATCAATGAAATTTGGTTCAAAACGCGTCAACGAGCAACTTCGGTATTTTTGGAACCGACAAATTTTGGTCCTTTTGATTTTTGTTTGTAGGTGTAAATGAAGTGACAGGGACGTAAAGACCAAATATATCACATTACTATAACATAAACCTGAAGCCCAATCGTACAATTAACGCTTAAAGTCGGGTTCAGGTAAACTCGACCGGGTATTTGCACCCGATCATAAGAATCTCATTACTGTCAATTTAATTTCATTTGTAACACTTCGTGACAGTAATGCTTTTCTTATGAGCGGGTTCAACTACCAGTCGAGTTTAGCAAAGCCCGACTTTAAGCGTTACTTGTACGATTGGGCTTCAGACTTCTTTTAGAGTAATGTGACATATTTGGTCTTTTCTCTGTCACTTCATTTAGACCTACAAAAAAAAATGAAGAAAACCAAGATTTCCGCATTGAATCGTTGCAATCGCACGCAATCAAAGCAGATTTCCGCCGTAGTTGTCACTTCCCACAGACAGATTGCCGAGATTTCGCACCTAGATTGTCTGGGGGCGACGTTTAGCAGAGTCTCAAACTCAATTTTCTATCAGCCAGAGGAACCATAGACCGGTTTCGATCTTATTGGAGCTCATCAGTACCTCAAACCTGACAGAATATGGAGATGTGTATGTGTGCAAGTGGCGCTATCAGACCATGGCTGGTTCTTCCACAAAAGGTATATGGGACAAATCGTAAAGCGAACTAAAGTAGATTTCCGCCGAAGTTGTCACTTCTCAGACAGGTGGCCGAGATTTCGCATCTGGGGGCGACCGCGACGTTTAGCAGAGTATCAAACTCAATTTTCTTTCAGGCAGAGGAACCTTAGACCGGTTTCGCTTTTATTGGCGCTCATCAGTACAGTATACCTCAAGTTGGGTCTCTTGTGGAAGAACCAGACGTCGTCTGATGGCGCCACTTGCACATATACACATCGCCTTGAGCAAGAAAAAGAACTAAGTTTCTCGAACTCTTTCTTAAACTTAATCTCAAACACCGAAACATTTTCTGTCAGGTTTGAGGTATACCGTACTGATGAGCTCCAATAAGAGCGAAACCGGTCTATGGTTGCTCGGCCATCGGTCTGTGGGAAGTGACAACTTCGGCGGAAATCTGCTTTGGTGCACTTTACGATTTGTCTCACATATCCTTTGTGGAAGAACCAGCCGTCGTCTGATGGCGTCACTTGCATTCAATGGTTTAGGTTAAGCAGACTTCTAGCTGCATATAGTTATTACGACCACCATCAAGTCCATTTCTCAGAGGAGATTGAGGCCCTTATAACTCATTCACTTATTTTGCCATCTTGTTACCTTTGACATCTTCTTTATTTTTATATCTGTGAATACATGTGTACTTAAGGTCAGTAATTAGTGAATGGATTATACAAGCATATTTTTTTTTCAGTTCTTATATAACTGTGTGTGGTTGTAGACCGTCTTTTTTTGGTGGGAGTTTTGAACGTGCTCCTGCAACTCCCTACCAACCTAATCCCTCTTTAAATGCCATCTTCCATGAGGTGACAGTTGTCATTCTTCCCATTGAAAAGGTCAATAACTAGTGGACTAGAAATATCCGCGACAAAAAGCTTCTTTATGGTTTATTGGCACATCGGATTTAGTTAATTTTGTTTGAGACAGCTTTCAGTATCAGTGTGACAAGCAGCAAGTGTGCACACAATGTAGAGGTGGATTTATTTTTGACGTCTGTGGGGTATTTTGGTTGTTGGCAGTGATCGTGATAGTTTTTCTGTTATTTATCTAGTGGCTATTAAAATGTTGTTCACAACAATTGTGGACAAACGAATTTAACTGCGACTTGCCCTATTTTCAAGCGAGTTTACTTAAGTATTTGCTAAGTGTTGAACTTTTTAACTTTAGTATTTTTTATATAAACGCTTGCAAAGAAATAAAAAAATGCGTCAGACCCTTTTTTCTGTTCATTCTAACACTGAGTGTGTACAGGGTGGCCATCGAGAGATGATCCTATACCTTATTTCCCTTAAAAGTGTAAAAGTTAGCAAAAAAAATCAAATACAAAAGTTGCTTGAATTGTAACAATTTTTTATGTCATTTTTTTTTATATTTTTTTGACATTTTTGTCTGGTGTCAAATTCAATATTTTGATTCGTCTTGAAAAGTTAAGACAGGAATGTGAAAACCGCTTTGCTCTGACTTGAGCCGTTTTTAAGTTATGACCATCGAAATTGCAAAAACTGTCATATTTCAAACGTCATTATTTCGAAAACAGTTGTCAATCGGAATAGGGGGGGGGGAGCTACGTAAAATTTCCAGGTAAATCCAAATTGGCAAAAATATCTAGGGTATTCCATTTAATATAAGAAAGTTAGTGGCTGTACCCAAAAAATAAAACACCCTGTATATACAACAATAAAATGTCTCGACGGCCACCCGGTACATAAGGTCAATATCTTGACACGTTTTTAGCCGTTTTTCTTGATTGGGTTTCCGTAGCCGAAGAAATGGTCGTTAATCCTTAATTTTTTCAATTTCTATCATAAGTAAAGATGTGGTAGCAAAGTGCACCATTTAAGTTATTTGGACATTCATTTGTAACTTTTGCATAATGTAAAATATCTGCCAGCTTACTGCTTCCATGATCAGTAATATTATACAGGGGTTAAGCGCATTAAAAAAAATAATAAATAAAACGTGTTATCCGCACCCTTTTTCAGGGTCTAAATAAATATAGGACCATATAAAACGAAAACAAGATAAGGAAGGTAATAGTTACAATCTAAAGTGTTTTCGGAGCTTTGAAGCCATGGTCCAATGGAATTTCTTCCTGACGTTTCGTCTACAGCTGCGGCAGACATTATCAAAGCAGATGAGGCAATGGGCGACGTGATCTCCCGTACTTCCCGACGTTGACTGATTCGATTGTGGTGTGCTCCGTAGTTTTTATTCCGAGGGACTGGGTTTCGGCGCACTTGAAGTATGTCGAAGAATTCGCTTTCCAGTCTGCATTTAGAAACGTAAATTCCTCCTTTCTGTTGAAATTGTGTCGTGTTTAAAGATCTCAAGGGCCTCTCTCGTTAGTCTCGGATAGAAACGCTGCGATTGATATAAGATATCCACCTAGTTGAAAAGGATGTCGTGACCTTCAGAGAGAGCATGCTCTGCTACTGCTGACTTTTGTGTTTGACCCACCCTGCAACTCCTCTTGTGTTCCGTAATCCTTTTGTTGACACCGCGTTTTGTGGTGCCAATATATACCGAGCCACAGCTGCATGGAACTCGGTAAACTCCGGGTGCCGGTAAGGGATCTCTGCGGTCTTTGGCCGATCTCAAGCTCTGTGGTATTGTGAGTTTAAAGGAAACCATGGAACATATTAACCAGGAATTTTCACAAGATATTGGCAAGTTGTTCCAACACTGCCTAACCACTTAGTCCTAGGGGTAGCCCCCTTAGTCCAGTAATGGCCAACAATTTTCAAGACCTAGGCGTTGGCAAGAGGCGAAAGCGCTGCTCTCGATTGTAAGATAGAGTTGAGGTGTAACTTCCTCTTACATGAGGAAGTTTTTTTCTTACACCTCAACTCTATCAACCCAAAAATTCAATTCTCTATGGAGATAAAAAAGGAAGGGCTCCTACCGTTTAAGGATTTTTTAGTATCAAGGGAGCCGAATAGGAAGCTTGCGCACACCGTCTGTAGAAAAGCAACCCACACTGACCGATTCCTCAATAACGGATCAAACCATCATCCCATACAGACAAGGGGAGTCATTAAGACTCTGTCTGTGAGAGCCAAGAGAATTTGTGAGCCGGCTGAATTGGAACGGATGCGGAAGGACTAGTCTACCATACATCCACAAAGTAATGGACAGGATCGGCAGGCTACTGAAAAAGTACAATGTCAAAACTGTTTTTAAACCCACTCGTACAATACAGGAGAGCTTGAGATCGGCCAAAGACCCCAGAAATCCTGGGCCTATCGCCACCCTATCGGCACAGGGAGTTTACCAAGTTCCATGCAGCTGTGGCATACATTGGCACCACAAAACGCAGTGTCAACACAAGGATTACGCAACCCAAGAGGAGTTGCAGGCTCAGACAAACACAAAAGTCACCAGTAGCAGAACACGCTCTCTCCGAAGGTCACGGCATTCTTCTCAACGAGATGGATGTCTTATATCAATCGCAGCGTTTCTATCCGATACTAACGAGAGAGGCCATTGAGATTTCTAAACACGACAACAATTTTAACAGGAAGGAGGAAATTACGTTTTTAAATGCAGAGTTCTACGACATATTTCAAGTGGGCCGAAACCCCGCGCCACTGCTACTCCCACCCCAGTCCCTCCACTGCAGCGCGACTGGGGAGGCATAAATACCACGGAGTTCACCACAGTCGAATCAGCCAATGTCGGGACGCACGGGAGATCACTTCGCCCATTGCCGCATCGCCTTTGATAATGTCTGCCGCAGCTCTAGACAAAATGTCAGAGAGAAATTCCATTGGATCACGGCTTCAAAGCCCAGAAAACACTTTAGATTGTATTTTGATCGGCCGTGAAACCTTTCATATACTTATAAGGTAACAATTATCTTCACGTCATTCTTCTCGTTGTTTTTCTATTTACGTTTTATGTAAGCAATTCTTCACTTCACTCCAAAAAAATTATGTTGATCGTGAAACTATCTATCTCTGTTAACAGCTGAAATACCGCGCGAAGCCTTAAAAAATGGAGCACTCTCTGCAATAAATTTGTTAAGCTACTCATGAAAGGAATTTTTGCAGGACTGTAAACATCTAGATAAAAGCATCATATATACACAAATTTAAATTATTAATTAATCAAAAGTGGAGTCGATCAAAAGTTGAGATGCTGTCAAATGAGTGAATTAAATTTGGGTTGTGATTCTCTCTTGGCACCAGCACAAAATGCAAACTGGAATATTACTAAGAAAGACTCACGGAACACACATATTGCTCATGCCTAGAATCTCGTTTAAGGAGTTTGTAAATAACGTACGTTTCGTAAAAATGGCTGCTTAAGTCGCCTATCTGCTGTCCTAGTTTCCGAACTGATAAAAATATTTATACCAAAGGTTTTTTTCGTGTAAAGTAGAGCTTCAAAGGTAATTCGGACATAGTAAGTCACTCACACTGCCTCGCAAGAATTGGTTCCCCACCTCATGCTTTGGTCTGGCTCTTTGCAGCTGTCAACAGGTGAGCTCACAATTAATAACAAGACACAAAGCAATTCTGGTCCATAGAACGGAAGCCACCCATTGTATAAATACTCTATGGTCAATCTTCTAGAAAGCCTTCCACGACGTCACTCAGCATCGCCTAGTTCAGGTGACATATAAGTTGAGTATAAGTATATCAGGTGACGTATAAGTTCGTTATTTATGGTCTAGCCTAGTGAGTTTTTAATGAAAGTTTTCATTAGTTAAATCGAATAAACTTTTCCCGAGAACTGAACCTAAGAAGAAAATTTCAGTTAAGCAAATAGTGTTGGCGGCGTTTTTCCTCTAATAGGTAAGTTCGGTTTGGAAAACTTTTTAAGTCGTTGTTTATAGGCATCATTCACTCTGAGAGTTTAGAGTGAATAGAGTTAACTAAAACAAGAAAAGTTCGTTACCAGTTAATAGAGCTTCCAGGCCGAACTCACCTGTTAGTGCTTTTTCCATCAGCCCTGTCAATTTGTCCATGACGTATTTTTATTGATCAGGTTAATAAAATTTTCAAATTGTCTGCATTTTTTGCATAATTATGAGTTTTCTTTGGTATTGGTGACGATAAATATATCCGAATGTGTTTGTACTAAGCCGCTTTTACAGTACAAACAGTGCTGGCTGTTTGTTGCTATTCACCGAATGCTTATACCTTCACGTTTCTTGCATGCGCAGAACTGATTTTCAGTTTGTCAAAGCAGCTTAATGCTGTTGCAAGTTTCTGATATTTAATGAGTCTCTATTCAATTAAAATTTTATTGGTGACATGGAACCTTTCATTAATACAAAAGTATTACAACTACGTGACTGAGTAAACGGTTGCAAATGTATTTTAGTAAATTGCGATATAGCATGTTTCGGTTATCAACGTAACTTCTTTTGACAATATAGCTAAATAAGGATATGTTAGACAGTCACGTAGCTATCGACATAGTTATTTCTTATGGCTAGGAGAGCTCCAAGGTAGTGTTAGATGCGTCTTGTAAGTGTCAGTTTTAGGGTTATAAATTAAATTAAATACATTGAAACATTACAGTGTTTTATTTGTTATTAGAAATGTCCACAAAATCTTCAATCAGAATAAAACAAATTTGATTGCGCTCGCAAAAATACTACATGCAGACTTAGACTAGGGGTTCAGTTTTAATCCTTCAACATACCAGCCACTCCTAGAGGTCGTCTAGAGCTTGCTGCAGGTTTTTCCGTACCAAGTCCTTTCTCCGATGTTTGGATAAAAGAGCTGTGTCGTCAGCGTAGAGTGCAAGCTCACTTTTAACCCTGCTGGGAAAATCGCTTGTGTACAGGTGTCATGATAATACTGGGCCTTTAGACAATCTTGCCTATAACGCTCTGGCTGCCAATATGGAATATTCTACTTTTACAACTACCTGATCTGTGAGACAACTGTCGATAAACACTGTAATGCCAAAGCTTATCGAACGCCCGCTCAAAGTTAATATCATCCTTCATATCGACCCTTGATATCGACGTTGATATCATCCTTGACGTGTTACTGTGTTTATCGACAGTTGTCTCACACATCAGGGAGTTGTAAAAGTAAGGTCTTCCATATCAGCCGCCAGTGGTTGGAGGAGAATGTCGAGATTGTTATGACACTAAAGGATTTTGAAGGTTAAGGTGGGAAACAAACAAGTCATTTAATAAAATCTATGAATATAATGGTTTACCAAATATAACAAAAACAATTGTATTTAAAAGTACATATGGTGCGCAAGTTTGAGATTGTTGTCGTTGTGAATAAATAAGTAAAAGGCAGCCTACTCTTCGCGGTCCTTGCTGTGCTTTTTACCCGTCTTCGTGCTTGGAAGGATAACCTCAGGGAGAGAAAGTAGGCAGTCACTAAAAGAATAAGGGCCTTGAGCTTCAGAGACTTAACTATAAAATAAAATTGTTAAAAGTTAGAAGACTTGCCGTAAATATATTAAGCAATACTTCTCTGAGTCAAGGTTAAAAAAAACTGTGGCAATTTCAAAAATTACAATATATCTGAATAGATTAAGCAAATTAGTTACACGTGACAACACAGCAAATTGCAAAATTTTCTAAGCAAAATCTCTAAAAAGCCAGCCCTGCTATCAGCAGGCTAGGAAGTTATCATAAATTCTTTTTCTCTCAATCTTTCTTTTCGTTAGGTACAATAATAAAGGTAACGATAACCGACCGACTTTTAAATTGTTTCCTTCGAAAGGCAGAAAAGTCGGAAGTTAGAGATGTGCAGGCCGATACAAGAGCCATCCACAGGTGTCTCAGAGGGTGGTAAACGTGCTTAGTTCAGACCACTCTCCTACAACCTACCTGTTGCTGCTCTGTCTCCTACTCCTGTAGTAAAACCTCCTTGCCTCCTCGCCTCAAATATTGCCATATCTCTGGGTTTCTCGATATTATGGTGAACAAAGCATTACTGTAATAATATACTGTGATGCTATTGCTTCGGTAATATTTTTTTCGGGCGCCACCCCTTGGTTTTAACGTGTCAAGGGAACCTCAAGGTCTTGGGTACTTTTATACAGTGGAGAAGGTTATGTTCTTCAAGTTCGGCTCCTAAATGAAACTCAAAACAGAACTTAATAATGACTATGTAATGAAGGCTTAATCTAAAACGTTCTTCGGCAGTAATGGACCGGAGGGAAATACAAAGGGATACGGCAGTTATCAGCAGTCGGTATGATAGGTAATAGGTATGTCCAGCTATATTAAGCGAATTTGTTACCAGCAGGAAGTAGTCTTAACCGGAACTCGGTAATTGGACGGCTGTGTGAAAGATGGTGAGGGTTCTCGATAAACTTCGATTTAACCCTGATGAGGAATATTGGTACTTGTTACTGTCCATCAACTAAGTCGACATGACACGAGCTTAAGTGATGGATTGTGCACGGGAGAGCGGCGCATTGGCAGGAACTACAAGAGTAATCCTGATAAACCCCGGCCGAAATTTGAGGCCTAACAGAACGACTAGCTATCTCACAGTTGAGTCGTCATGACACCTGAGTGCAACGATCAGATCGTACACGGCATATTGGGAGAGTTGTGGTAAGCTCCGACTTACCTAGGGCTTAACAGAACCATTGGTTACCCAACAGCTAAGGGTGACTTTTACAAGTTCAAGTAAAACTTCAGATTGAAGATAAAACTCCAGATATAACCTACATTGCATTGTTTATCTGTCAGGTAAACGTGTACAGGTGCGGCGACAACACCGACCCTTGGAAGACATCTGCCTCTAGTGCTCTGGGCGCCGACAGGGAGGATCCATCCCTTAAACGGCTGTCCGATCTGTGAGGTAACTGTCGATAAGTCGGCAAATGTTTGGCTGTATACCTAAGCCACTCAGCTTGTAGATCGGGCCCTCGTGCCAGACGCTATCGAACGCTCGCTCTACATCCAGCAGGACTAATCCAGTGGTTGGCCTGGAGTTCCTGCCTTCTACAACGTTCTCAACGGTCTTCAGGATTTGCAATTCTGCCGAATGCAGCCCCCGAAAACCGTATTGTTCGACGGGCACGACGTTTAGGCGTGTACACTCGTCATGGAGTCTCCTCAGGATAATACGTTCCAAGACCTTCCCAGCCCCGCACAGTAATGTGATGGGCCGGTAGTCCTGTGGAAATTTCCTATCCTTTCCCCGCTTGTTCAGCATTATCACCACTCCCTGTTTCCGCCTTGATGGAAAGTGTCGTAGCCTCAGCGTTACGTTCGCCACAGCGCAGAGACAGGCTTCACCCTTCCTGGTCAGGTTTTTCAGCACGTTGTTGACCGTCCCGTTCCGGAGCCTTACGTTCCGCAAGGGCCCTCACTATGTCTCTGACTTCCCCGGGGGTGACGGGGTCAATCGGGCCCTGATGACCCCTGGGATCCTCGCCCCTCCAGTGCCAGACGGTTCTCTCAACCGCCAGGATGTGACGTTCATCATCGTCAGGGTGATCATTTGGCCTACACTCTCTTTCGAGTGTTTGGGTATGGCCAAATGCTTCCGCCTTGTCCTCATACCGTTTACGCTGTGCAGCGGTAGTATGGCGTTTTTCTCTCGCCTGAGGCTTTTCTGCAGCCGACAGATGCCAGACGAGCCCGGCTCCAGCTCGTTCAACTTGTCCTTCCAGCATTGAGTGCGGTGTTCGCGCAGGGCTGTTTTCAATCGCTGCCTGCTTTCGTTAAGCAGCCTGCGATTGTCTTCTGAGGGGCTGCTATACCATGGGCCAGGACGGATTTGTAAACTGTATGGCCGGCGCGGCAGGAATGGGAGTGGAGGGGATTGATGGCCGTAGGAGTAAAGGTGCATTCTTGCTAATGCAGGACTTGGTGCGGTGAATTTATAATATACTAAACTAGCCGAATTTTTCCTAAAAATAAGTATTTTAATCAACGAGGTTGCTACCCCTTTGAGATTAATAAAGTTTGTTGTACATTCTCCCTGTAATAATGACCATAGGTAATACAGAGTGTCGCTCCGTATCCCCTCGCCACTATTTGATTATCGCGTGGGTGTGTCTGCGGTGTTGGCGACGGCGCCGAGACTGCTGGGATTAGACTATGTGGAGTCCAACGTATTAGCGTGTGCCAAATGTCTTTTACCACGCTGCAAGGGGGCCCAACTCTTGGAAAGGATTCATTGACTTCGTTGTCCCTTAGGTCGCTAACAATAAGGGCGAAGAGCCGATAATTATTCAATGCCGTTTCATCTTCGATGCTGATACACGTTCATGATATAGCTAAACGGATAAAATTAATTAAATGATTTTTTAAGTGAAATAAAATTTACTATTTCGTGGATGCCAGCAAGGTTTTATTGTTTGAAGCAAAGTGTCTTAAAAAAAATGCAAATTTAAAGAAAAGTATAACAATGTTTTGGTCTCTCAGGAACCTGAAATAAAAGAGCCACAATAGTTATGTTCTTGCAATAACTTAAGTGGCCTATCAGAAACGTGCTTGACAGGTACACGATTTCTTACTAAAAATGGGAAAAAGAAAGCAAAGGAAACTAAACGACGCAGTACGGTAGAGAAAAGAATTTTTGCCAGGTCGCTGGAATTCTTGACATTATGGTGAACAACATATTACTATAATAGACGACAACGTTTCAACTTCTACAAATACTTAATTTGCGGTAGTATCCTGTCTGCAAATTATCTTCAAGCAATTGGCCTAATAAAGAAAAGGGCATTAATTAGCGCGGTGGTTTTAAAACGGGATTTAAAAAAAGGAAAAGGCGAGTTGGCGATAATCAGAACAGCGTCAGCCCAGATCTGTTGTGTTTCACGTTAAAATTCGAACTTTTCTCTCCCTAAAGGTTCACGATCAAAACTCGTCTCCCCCGGAACATCCCGCTTCAAAAACAAAAACGCAACTACCCGAGACGCTCGGTACCACCCTCGCGGTACCTTCCACCCTCCCAAAAAGGGTGCGACAGAAAATCAATACATCCGTCGCCAGTGGCCGCTAGATGGCGCCTAGGATGATGTGGTGCATCAAATTAGAAAAAAACTTTTTTTAAAATCTTTTGGAAAAAAAGATATTAAAATGAGATCATTGGATAGAGTAAAAATAGTCTTTAAAATGACACCTCACATGACATAGTTTAATTGATAATAAAAGCTTTTTATTTAAATTGACCGTTAACAGACCGAATACCCAACAACACTCTTACTTGTTCATATTAGTCGGTCAAGATTACTTTCTGTCTAGTTCATCGCGACATAAATTGGCCGAATTTACATTCAAAGGATGCGAAATTAAAAGCTCTATCTTATGAAATAATAAGATTCTAATTTCAATTAACGATATTTGCGTGGATTGTTACATATTAATTGTTAATTAACTTTCTCAATATATTAAATTAAAATGTTAAACATGTCATTTACTTTGCAGGCAACTGCAGATGTCCGTTATAGATAAGTTGCTAAAACTCGGTCCCAAATTTTCTATATCCATTTCCTGCAACTGATTCTGGAGAACTTCTGAGGGTATCTGGTAATCTTCTATATTCAGCAATTGAGATTCTGGTCCAATTTCTGGAAGAAAAGTGTCTTTAAAGTTAACAGTTATATATGGACAAGTATGTTTATAATAGGTGAAGCCATTTTAAGGAAATAGTGGTTTACACAGTTAAGTACAATTTTTTTTCCTAAGTGTATAAACTTTGTGACCTTCTGTAACTTCAATTCAATATTAGGGTGTGGTAAAAATAGTTACACGTACACGTGCGGTAAAGTGCTACTTTCAACTAGAAAATGCGAGATTGAATAGGAACGACTGATCCTGTTACAATATAACGTATTCCAAACAATTACATACAAAAAACTAACTTTATATGGTTACGGTGGTATTAAAAGTAAAGTAACGTTATCCTTAATGGAAGAAAACATTAGCGTTAGCTAGTAATTATGCAAAAAATGTTCACAAGTAATATTAATTAAAAATAAATACTTACTATTTTGAGGAGTAATGTCAAAATTTGCTGCTCTGGCTTCATCTTGGAGAACTGAAAGTATGTTAAATAAGTATTGTGTAACTTTACGGAAGACAAGAGAAGGCAATAACAAATTTTTGATAGATGGCGCTGCTTAAGTTAGATTCATAGCAACTTCAATTTTTTAACTAAATCCATATATTCTTTTGTCCATTCTATATCTTTTTGAACATTTTCTAAGATATTAGATTAAGACATTTTCAATATTTCAAATTCTGATGGTTTTAGCCCATACATATCTTATTACATTGTCACTCAACCCACTAGGGTAAAAGTAAAGTATCCTTAATACAGAAGAATATTAATATGATGCAATTGTGTTAAAAAATTATGAAACAAGAAATAATCAAATATAGATATTTACCATTTTGTGGAATCATAACCCAGTTAGCGGCTCTAGCCTCATCCTGGAGACCGGCGGGTGGTATATTCCAGAAAAAATCTGCTCCAATATCTGGAAAAGAATATATTTTTAGGTTAGCACTTATGGAATTAGACTTGTGGGATTCTAATACCACAAGTAATTATATAAAAAGAACAGGAGTAAAAATTAAAAACAGTTACTCACTCTTTTGTGGAGTAAGTCGTGCTTGTGCATCTACCTTGACTCTCTTCCGATTAACACCGACCATTGGCGCTAAAAAAACAAAAAAAATAGATATGTTATAAAATATTCCGATATAATATGAGGAATATAGTTACTTAAATATTGTTACAATAAAATATAGATTGTAAAAGCTTTTACAGAAGCGTGTGCAAAGTCCACTTTGCACACGCTTCTGATTGCTTTGCAGACGCCTTGGATATATTTTATAATACGAATGATCATTTATGGAGTCAAATCGCAGTCGTAGAAAATAGTATATTGTGCAACTAATGTCGAAAATTGCACTTTTTACACGAGTGAGACGGTTTGGACACGAGCAGTAGGCGAGTAATACAAAGTCACAAGTGTGTGAAGAGTGATTGCACACTATACTTTTTCTACGAGTGCGACTTTCGTTTCATAAATGATCATTCGTATTATAAAATATACGCAAGTCGTGTGCGCAAAGTGCACAATACGCACGCTCCTATATAGAACCGTGTGCAGTGTCCATTTTGCACACACTTCTGATTGTTTTGCACACGCCTTGCGTATATTTCATAATACGATTGATCATTTATGAAGCGAACTCACAGTCGTAGAAAAAGTATAGTGTGCAACACGTACGAAAATCACTCTTCACACTCTTGTGACATTGTATCACTCGCCTACGGCTCGTGTCCAAACCGTCACACTCGTGTGAAAAGTGCAATTTTCGAAACTAGTTGCACGATATACTATTTTCTATGAGTAATAATGGCTTGAATTGTTCAAGCCTTGATTTCTTACCTGTTCTTAGAGGCAGATATTCGAATGGGCGCGGTTCGCTAGTCATTCCATCAGAAGGTCTGTATAGTTGCATGAAAACTCGAACTGGTTCTGAAATGTCCATCGCCCAATAGGGTGGAATTGTAAAGACAATGGCGTTCTGTTTATGAACTCGAGACGGAAGAGCTCCTGTACACCATACTCTTTCTCCTTGACTGTCTTCTTCGTAAAAATCAACTCGAATGTCATTTTTTGTTACCTACGGCGAACATAAATTACTTCTCCTGATTATAACAATTTTGCAAAAAAGCCATTCAAGTTTTCTTGCATTATTAGTGTCATAATTTAGAACGTGTGCGAAGTGAAATAAATATACGAGGTGTTCATATTAAAACTTCATCTAGTTGGCTCTGAAATGTCAAAAGAAAAGGATGAAGAAACAAAAGTCCATTTACTTTGATTATGTCATCCTTTTCTGTCAAAATTTCATAGCCTGCTAAATGAAGTTTTATAATGAACACCCCGTACTTATTGAAAATTTTATCTCCTACGTAATATTAGTAAATATACCAGGTCACCAATCGTGTAAGGTCTGTGCGGGTAGCGGTGGCGATCGGTCGAGTTGATTATTCGGGCAGTCGGTACAGCGTCGTTTGGAGGCCTGTACATTCGGGAGTGTCAGGTTTTCAAAGAGAAACCAAACAGTTTCTCTATTTTAAAAATCATGGCATCTGAACTTTTGGCCAAAACTAGGACCAGCTGCTGCTTGGTCTTTCTGTTCGTCATTCGGAACAGATCGGCTAAGATATTCTTTTCCAGAAGCTCAGCCTCCACCGCTTTAAGGTCCACCTTAGGAGAAAGGAAGGAAGGAAGAAATTCCAATGGAATGTGGCTTTAGAGCTAGGAAAACACTTCAAAATGCATTTTTTTATTTCAGTCTGCGGGTAGGGTCACAACATATGCTGCAAATGTCTTAACAAACGCTTAGTGAGTGTTGGACCACTGTCACTTATATGGCCGCTTTTGGGGTGTCCTTCATAAGCTGTGTAATGCATGGGTAAAATATGTCAATAAGTAATATGGGATAAAAACCGTTTAGTGACACACTTTCCAGTGGCAATATTTTGAATATGGTTCCTAAAAAAGAATGGTTTTTTGGGAACCTCAATCGACTTCATCGAATCTGAGAGGTCATATTTACCTTTTAAGGTAGAGGCAGCTCTTTTAGAGAGTTCTGATGTAGAGACACAGTTACTGTGTCAAAAAAACGCTTACTTTATTTAGTGATGTTACTTCGTATTCTAGCCAGGATTTCACTGTGTTGGTGAAGGTGGAAAGTTCTCATAGTGGATTCTTTGACGGATAAGAGCTCGTTTAGTCAGGTTGTAAGTCCAGCTTGCTTAACTGGATTTAAAGATCCGTTTGATACTCGAAAACTTGGGTATATTCACTACTTTTCTCGGGAAGAAATTACACTGGACCACTGCTTCAGAGTTGGGAAAACACTTCGGAATAGCCTCTCTCATTAGTCTCGGATAGAGACGCAGCGATGTCGTGACCTGCGGAGAGAGCGTGTTCTGCTAGTGCTGATTTTTGTGATTGTCCCAGAATACAAGAGGACTTGCTGGTGTCAGCCACAGTTGGATTTAACTCAGTAAACTCCGGGTCCCGATAGGGGATTTCTGAGGTCTTTTCACATTGTGTTTCTACAGTAGCCTGCCTATCCTGTCCGTTACTTCCTGGATTTATGGTGGAAGAGTCCATCTGCGCTTTTCTTCATCTGCTCCCGTTGGACGGAGCGCCAGGAAGGAACAACGGGAGAAGATGAAGAAAAACGTGGATGTACTAGTCTATCAAAGATCTACAAAGTAAAGGACAGGATCGGCAGGCTACTGGAAAAAGCACATTGCAACAATTGTCTTTAAACTCGTACAATACAACAGAGCTGGAGATCGGCCAAAAACCACAGAGATCCCTTATTGGCCCCCGGAGTTTACGAAATTCAATACAGCTGAGGCTCGGTATACATTGGCACCACAAAACGCAGTGTTAACACCAGGATTACGGAACACAAGACGAGTTGCAGGCTGGGACAAACACAAAAGTCAGCAATAGCAAAGCACGCTCTCTCCGGAGGTCACGACATCCTTTTCAAGGAGACCAACGAGAGAGGCCATTGAGATCTTTAAATTCGACAACAATTTCAACAGGAAGGAAAAAATTACGTTTCTAAATGCAGTTCTACGACATACTTCAAATGCGCTGAAACCCCGCGCTACCACTACTCCCACCCCAGTCCCACCACTGCAGCGCGACAGAGGGGAAATAAATACCACGGGGCTCACCACAGTCGAATCAGTCCACGTCGGGAACCACGGGAGATCACTTCGCCCATCACCTTTGATATGCCATTGGACCACAGCTTCAAAGCCCGGAAAACACTTTAGATTGTATTTTGAGCGGCTGTGAAAACCTTCATAAGCTAAAACATGTTTGAACTCATTTTATCAAAACCAGGATAATATCAATCTGTCCCGACGGCCATATATATCACTTTAGTCAAGATCAGACCAAAGTTAGATTTAAATTTGTAAAGTATAAATTGCTACAAGAAGAAGCAAGACGACAAAAGTCTGAAAAACCTGATCCACACTCCAGCTTCTGCTGGAAATGAATAAGAAATTGGATCTTGCAAGGAAAGAAAAAGGAAAGTTTCTTTCAGGTGGCTCACAGAATCCAAAATACAATGATGGATTTAAACAAAGAAGTGGTAATTATGGAAAAAGTTTATTTATATCTCATCTTTGCCAGAAGGTTGGTCATAAAAGAGTAGATTCATTAATTAGGCAACGGGGAAGTTCAAATAGCTCTCGAGGTTTCCACTATAACATATGTAACTGGAGAAACCAAAGAAACAACAATTCTTATAGCATACGCTGACGAGATTCCAATGATGAGAGTACAGTGTCTTTTCTGACTAACAAAAGATGATTTACCTCAAATGGACATCAAATCATCTCTTTTGTTTCGGGACATCCTCTATTGCTATCCTCTAAAAAATAAGTTTTATCTTCCCTGATTGTGAGACGAAAAATAGACAGAGACTCGGGGAGGATAACAAGAGAAAATCGCAAAAAAAAAATTTGGCTTAAAAAATACCGAATGTTTTAGATTAGCGGACAAGCGCAAATGAAGTTTATCAGTGGTAAAATTTTGCCAATTGTTTAGATTTTATAAAGGACTTACTTTTCCACATAAAATAATGTTTTCCCGGCCGCCATCCACCTTACATGTACAGGAACATAGCTGGATAATAGAAAGTTCACGCGTTTGCCTCTTATTAAATATCGGCTCGCTAACTACAGGCTTAAGCGGGATTGTGAATTTCCCATCTAAAGGATTTTCTAAATAAGCCTGGAAGCACAGCCGGACGACGTTTAAATCTATCATACGATCTAATGTCGATTTTGATTTTTTATTAGGATAAACATCTAAAAATAATTATTGGATGTAAATATCAATAAACCCTTCTAATACGTGACTTACATCCAAAAGGGTTAACTTTTAGTTGTTTCCGTTGTTTTAGACTGGTTTTCACTTCTTTCATCGTGACGCGTAGGATCGCTAAGTCCTGGAATTTTACCCGCATACACTCGGAAGTTACTAGTGTCGTGCATACACCTTCCACACAGTCCTTCCCAACTAACTTGTTGGGATGAGGCCTACAAAATAAAAACGAGAGACTTGAGATAAATTTCTAGTATTGTAACAAAAGCACTATTTTTTTTTAAATGGAAGAAGTATTAGGTTTAACAAAACAACATTTCACCTTTGGCTGTGCAGCGTCGCGACCGATTAATAGTATGGATCGCTCAATATGATTGGCTGATGTTCCGCTGGCGAGCGGACGAAAACGCATAAATGAATTCGTTCTCCGGGGTGAAGGGATGTTAAGTTCAGATTTCGTAAGTGAAATATTACCGTCTTCCGGGCGAAAAATATTGATAGAAATGTATCTGTGTTAGTAGGTTAACGGTTTGACTGAGGGGGCAGGGAAAAAAGGCGAGACGACCAGGATGACACCGGAATGGAGCACAAAAAAAACATAGAGGGTGATCCCTACTCCATTGGTCAGACGTTCCCACCGGACTTCGCTTCTGCATGACGGCAGGATCGAACCTTCCTCTAGGGAAGGGGGAATGGGGCCTGATGGTGCGACAAAAATATAAGATCAAGCGGTCTACGTCTCTGAGAGGCAGTGCGGCGGAGGGGTGACCCCTGCAAAGGCACAATTCCTCCGTGCCTATCTAAGCAGAGAGATGAGAAGAGCCATGTGCGGGTGATGAAGGACAAAGAGGAACGTTCTTGAGGTTTCTGGGATCCGGCTTAACAGATTCTGAATGGTTTTTGGTTCCAGGGGAAGACGAGGCGCGAAATTATTTATAAAAAAAGGCATAAAATATACACATGTCGACACATTAAAACAAATGGCAACGTCGACACTTCCGAAGAACTTCCTTGCTTACTTTACAACAATTATTTATTTGCCTATGCCTATGAAACGACTTGTAACACTTACCTATAAGGCTCGTCCTTTGTTACACACGAAACTACCACTACCGCTCTCCCCTGGAATCCACTTATCTGGATTTCCGTACATGTTTGCTTCTCTGGGGTGCTTCTGGTACCAGGTATTCGAGGAATGCGTTTACCGTCGGTTGAATATCGGAACCCATAATTTTTTGTCGGTTGTTCTATTATCTGGAATATTTTACGAAAAAAACATTTGTCACTCACTAAAGTTTAATACTATTTTATTATCAAACAGGTAGGACATTTTAAATTTTCTTAGAGGCTATCTCATCAACTGTTAAAGTAGAAACACAAGAAGAACATTTGGATATATTTTGGATACATAGGAAAAATGAGACCTTTTAAGTGTGTATGCAGTCAAAGAGTTAAAATAATTCACTCATTCAATTTAACTGCTAGAGTCCGTTCCAAATGGTAATCATCTAGTAGGATAAGAAATTTCCATACAAATGACCTTCTTCAGCCTCCTAGAGGAATATCTATTAGAAATGGACCATATAAACCGGGCCTTGCCCAGGAACCCTGAATGCCTATGCCGATGCAGATGTAGAGTATCATTCGTTTTCAGTATTTAGTTCACGTAGTATTGTAGACTTTTAAAGACTTCTACATGCAAAGAAAGTACACCAAATGTAGATGAGAAGGATCGTTAACAATTGACAATGAGAGCATGGTCACACTCTAAGGTAATTTGGATTTTAATTGCAATAACTAAAATGTATATTTGGTATGTTGTTATCGATCCTTTAGTTCAATATATGGCGGGTTCTCCGGGAACAGTATTACGAAATGACGAAGACAACTATTAGAATTAGCCTACGTTTCGCAGATTTCAGGGCGCTACAATTATGTGAAAAAATTTACAAAAAAGGAGCTCATAAATGGTTCTATATCAGTAAATATTTCTATTCTAACAGAACTGTAAGTTGAATAGCAATTCTTTAAACTGTGGTGGCTAGTCTCCAACCAACGATGACCAGCGACGTTTCCCCAGGGCCCTCGAGGACACAGCAAGCAGCAACATCAACAATGTTCTACCCCGTCAGGATCTACATCGTAGAGCTGCTCCAGAAGAACGAGACAAAAGCTGAAATACGCCAACTGGTCACTCCACTACTTGACCAGGAGGGACAGTGACTACAATCCGGTTGTCGAAGAACTATACGGCCTTCTGTGGAATTTGAGATTTCGCTGGACTCGAGCAACATCGTCGGAAGGTACCCAGCTGCCTACAATCAGGAAGCAGAGGCAAGCGACAACCGGAAAGGGAGAAATCCCAGATCGCCTAGGTCGAGAGACAGAGCAGGATGGAAACACCCCCATCAACCAATATCTGGCCAACCGTTTACCGGCCTCTACGGGACTCCAAGATAACACGGAGCCACCATCAGCAGCTTGACATACGCCGTTGATCTGCTTCTCCCCCCCCCCCCCCCCCATCCGTGGGCTCTAGATCATTCTGCGAAAGTGCGACCGCTTCCTCAATGCCACATGCGGCCACATGGCCCTCAATCCTAATAAGTGTGCTAACATCAATGTCTGCCCGCGCAGAAGAAACAGTATCTCGCCAGCCAATGGCGAGTATTTATTGGTCCAACTCCTTTCCCACTTGTGGACGCCGACTCGTCTTTAAATACCTCGGCCACAAGTATGGATTTATAAGACACTTAACAACTTACAGCAGGCTCCACTCAAACCCGACCAACGAACCAACTTCAAACTTCAAAGTCGCAATTTAACTAATGTCTGACTTTAAAAACGAAACTTAACGAAATTTAGATTTTAAATTCGGAGTTTAATCAAATTGGATATTTAACTAAATTCCGAGTTTGAACTTGGATTTAACTAAATACTGATTTTTCAAACATTGAAAAACGGAACTTAATTAAATTCCGATATGTTATGCTAGAAATTTAAATGAATTCTTACTTTCACGGAATTTAATTAAATTTAGGTTTTTAACTAGGGGTTTAAATAAATTCTAACTTTAAAGTGGCAATTTAATTAATTTCTGACTTTAAACATAGCACTTAACGAAATTTCGATTTTAAACTCGGAATTTAACTAAATACTAATTTTTCAAACATGGAGAAACGGAATTATACAAAATACAAGAAATTTAAATAATTTTCGACATACACGAGGATTAATGAAATTTTGTTTTTAACTCGGAATTTAACTAAATTTGAACTTTATAGTCGCAATTTAATTTCAAACCTTAAAAACGAAACTTAATTAAATTTCGACTTTAAACTCGGAGTTTAACTCTAATTTTAGATATTATATTTAAGCAAATACCGACTCTAAAGACGGAATTTAACTAAATTCTTATTTTTCAAACATGGAAAAATGGAACTTAATTAAATTCCGATATGTTATACTAGAAATATAAATGAATTCCTACTTTCACGGAATTTAATTAAATTTTGATTTTTAACTAGGAATTTATCTAAATTCTAACTTTAAAGTCGCTATTTAATTAATTTATCACTTTAAACATGGAACTTAACGAAATTTCGATTTTCAACTCGGAATTTACCTAAATACGATTTTTCAAACATGGAGAAACGACATACGGTATTTAATTAAATTCCGATGTTATACAAGAAATTTAAATAAATCCCTACTTTTACGTGGTTTAATTAAATTTTGATTTTTAACTCGGAGTTTAACTAAATGCTATCTTTAATGTCGCAATTTAACTAATTCCTGACTTTAAACACGGAACTTAACGAAATTTAGATTTTAAACTCGGAGTTTAATCAAATTCGATATTTGGAACTCGGAATTTAACTAAATTCTGATTTTTTAAACATGGAAAAACGGAATTTTATTAAATTCCGATATGTTATACAAGAAATTTAAATAAATTCCTTCTTACAAGGAGTTTAATTAAATTTTGATTTTTAACTCGGAGTTTAACTAAATTCTATGTTTAAGGTCACAATTTAACTAATTTCTGATTTTAAACACGGAACTTAAAACGAAATTTAGATTTTTGAAATTTGAACTCGGAATTTAACTAAATTCTGATTTTTCAAACATGGAAAAACGGAATTTTATTTAATTCCGATATGTTATATTAGAAATTTAAATGAATTCCTACTTTCACGGAATTTAATTAAATTTTTATTTTTAACTAGGAGTTTAACTAAATTCTAACTTTAAAGTCGCAATTTAATTATTTTCTGACTTTAAACATGAAACTTAACGAAATTTCGATTTTAAACTCGGAATTTAACTAAATACTGATTTTTCAAACATGGAGAAACGGAATTTAATCAAATTTCGATGATATACAAGAAATTTAAATAATTTCCGACATACACGAGGATTAATTAAATTTTGTTTTTAACTCGGAATTTAACTAAATTTGAACTTTACAGTCGCAATTTAATTTCAGACCTTAAAAACGAAACTTAATTAAATTTCGACTTTAAACTCGGAGTTTAACTCTAATTTTAGATATCATATTTAAGCAAATACGGACTCTAAAGACGGAATTTAACTAAATTCTTATTTTTCAAACATGGAAAAATGGAATTTAATTAAATTCCGATATGTTATACTAGAAATTTAAATGAATTCCTACTTTCACGGAATTTAATTAAATTTTGATTTTTAACTAGGAATTTATCTAAATTATAACTTTAAAGTCGCTATTTAATTAATTTCTCACTTTAAACATGCAACTTAACGAAATTTCGATTTTCAACTCGGAATTTACCTAAATACGATTTTTCAAACATGGAGAAACGACATACGGTATTTAATTAAATTCCGATGTTATACAAGGAATTTAAATAAATCCCTACTTTTACGTGGTTTAATTAAATTTTGATTTTGAACTCGGAGTTTAACTAAATTCTATCTTTAATGTCGCAATTTAACTAATTTCTGACTTTAAACACGGAACTTAACGAAATTTAGATTTTAAACTCGGAGTTTAATCAAATTCGAAATTTTGAACTCGGAATTTAACTAAATTCTGATTTTTCAGACATGGAAAAACGGAATTTTATTAAATTCCGATATGTTATACAAGAAATTTAAATAAATTCCTTCTTACAAGGAGTTTAATTAAATTTTGATTTTTTACTCGGAGTTTAACTAAATTCTATGTTTAAAGTCGCAATTTAACTAATTTCTGATTTTAAACACGGAACTTAAAACGAAATTTAGATTTTTGAAATTTGAACTCGGAATTTAACTAAATTCTGATTTTTCAAACATGGAAAAACGGAATTTTATTAAATTCCGATATGTAATATTAGAAATTTAAATGAATTCTTACTTTCACGGAGTTTAATTAAATTTTTATTTTTAACTAGGAGTTTAACTAAATTCTAACTTTAAAGTCGCAATTTAATTATTTTCTGACTTTAAACATGGAACTTAACGAAATTTCGATTTTAAACTCGGAATTTAACTAAATACTGATTTTTCAAACATGGAGAAACGGAATTTAATCAAATTTCGATGATATACAAGAAATTTAAATAATTTCCGACATACACGAGGATTAATTAAATTTTGTTTTTAACTCGGAATTTAACTAAATTCGAGCTTTACTGTCGCAATTTAATTTCAGACCTTAAAAACAAAACTTAATTAAATTTCGACTTTAAACTCGGAGTTTAACTCTAATTTTAGATATCATATTTAAGCAAATACCGACTCTAAAGACGGAATTTAACTAAATTCTTATTTTTCAAACATGGAAAAATGGAATTTAATTAAAGTTTGATTTTTAACTAGGAATTTATCTAAATTCTAACTTTAAAGTCGCTATTTAATTAATTTCTCACTTTAAACATGGAACTTAACGAAATTTCGATTTTAAACTCGGAATTTAACTAAATACGATTTTTCAAACATGGAGAAAGGACATACGGAATTTAATTAAATTCCGATGTTATACAAGAAATTTAAATAAATCCCTACTTTTACGTGGTTTAATTAAATTTTTTATTTTTAACTCGGAGTTTAACTAAATTCTATCTTTAATGTCGCAATTTAACTAATTTCTGACTTTAAACACGGAACTTAACGAAATTTAGATTTTAAACTCGGAGTTTAATCAAATTCGAAATTTTGAACTCGGAATTTAACTAAATTCTGATTTTTCAAACATGGAAAAACGGAATTTTATTAAATTCCGATATGTTATACAAGAAATTTAAATGAATTCCTACTTTCACGGAATTTAATTAAATTTATATTTTTAACTAGGAGTTTAACTAAAATCTAACTTTAAAGTCGCAATTTAATTATTTTCTGACTTTAAACATGGAACTTAACGAAATTTCGATTTTAAACTCGGAATTTAACTGAATACTGATTTTTCAAACATGGAGAAACGGAATTTAATCAAATTTCGATGATATACAAGAAATTTAAATAATTTCCGACATACACGAGGATTAATTAAATTTTGTTTTTAACTCGGAATTTAACTAAATTTGAACTTTACAGTCGCAATTTAATTTCAGACCTTAAAAACGAAACTTAATTAAATTTCGACTTTAAACTCGGAGTTTAACTCTAATTCTAGATATTATATTTAAGCAAATACCGACTCTAAAGACGGAATTTAACTAAATTCTAATTTTTCAAACATGGAAAAATGGAATTTAATTAAATTCCGATATGTTATACTAGAAATTTAAATTAATTCCTACTTTGACGGAATTTAATTAAATTTTGATTTTTAACTAAGAGGGTAACTAAATTCTAACTTTAAAGTCGCAATTTAATTAATTTCTCACTTTAAACATGGAACTTAACGAAATTTCGATTTTAAACTCGGAATTTAACTAAATACTGATTTTTTAAACATGGAAAAACGACATACGGAATTTAATTAAATTCCGATGTTACACAAGAAATTTAAATAAATCCCTACTTTTACGTGGTTTAATTAAATTTTGATTTTTAACTCGGAGTTTAACTAAATTCTATCTTTAATGTCGCAATTTAACTAATTTCTGACTTTAAACACGGAACTTAACGAAATTTAGATTTTAAACTCGGAGTTTAACCAAATTCGATATTTTGAACTCGGAATTTAACTAAATTCTGATTTTTCAAACATGGAAAAACGGAATTTTATTAAATTCCGATGTTATACAAGAAATTTAAATAAATTCCTTCTTACACGGAGTTTAATTAAATTTTGATTTTTAACTCGGAGTATAACTAAATTCTATCTTTAAAGTCGCAATTTAACTAATTTCCGATTTTAAACACGGAACTTAAAACGAAATTTAGATTTTAAATTCGAAGTTTAATCAAATTCGATATTTAACTAAATTCCGATTTTGAACTTGAAATTTAACTAAGTTCTGATGTTTCAAACATGGAAAAACGGAATTTTATTAAATTCCGATATGTTATACAAGAAATTTAAATAAATTCCCACTTACACGGAGTTTAATTAAATTTTGATTTTTAACTCGGAGTTTAACTAAATTCTATCTTTAAAGTCGCAATTTAACTAATTTCTGATTTTAAACACGGAACTTAAAACGAAATTTAGATTTGAAACTCGAAGTTTAATCAAATTCGATATTTAACTAAATTCCGATTTTGAACTCGTAATTTAACTAAATTCTGATTTTTCAAACATGGAAAAACGAAATTTTATTAAATTCCGATATGTTATACAAGAAATTTAAATAAATTCCTACTTAAACGGATATTAACTAAATTTTGATTTTTAACTCGAAATCTAACTAAATTCGAGCTTTACTGTCGCAATTTAATTTCAGACCTTAAAAACGAAACTTAATTAAATTTCGACTTTAAACTCGGAGTTTAACTTTAATTTTAGATATCATATTTAAGCAAATACCGACTCTAAAGTCGGAATTTAACTAAATTCTGATTTTTTAAACATGGAAAAACGGAATTTAATTAAATTCCAATATGTTATACCAGAAATATAAATGAATTCCTACTTTCACGGGGTTTAATTAAATTTTGATTTTTAACTTGGAGTTTAATTAAATTCTATCTTTAAAGTCGTAATTTAACTAATTTCTGACTTTAAACACGGAATTTAACGAAATTTACCGACCGAGATAAATTCCGATTTTGAACTCGGAATTTCACTAAATTCTGATTTTTCAAACATGGAAAAACGGAATTTTATTAAATTCCGGTATGTTATACAAGAAATTTAAATAAATTCCTATTTACACGGAGTTTAATTAAATTTTGATTTTTAATTCGGAGTTTAACTAAATTCTATCTTTAAAGTCGCAATTTAACTAATTTCTGACTTTAATCACGGAACTTAACGAAATTTAGATTTTAAACTCGGAGTTTAACGAAATTCGATATTTAATTAAATTTCGATTTTAAACTGCGAATTTAACTTAAATTCCGATGTACATTCAATTTAACTAAATTATGATTTTTCGAACATGTAGAAGCGGAATTTAATGAAATTCCGTTGTTATACAAGAAATTTAAATAAATTCCTACTTACACGGAGTTTAATTATATTTTAATTTTAACAAGTTTAATTTTAACAGGTATAATAGGTAAATGAGTGATTATGTATTATGACACAATATTCAAACATGAGAAATGTAATGATTATAATTTACTAGTGAACTAATTATAGTAACATAATACGTAGTAAGTCTTGCAAGTTAATTTATCAATATCAGTATCAGTTTAATTATCACATGTATTGTAACTGTTGGTAAATTCCTACGTACATGTTTTGTTAAATCTTCTCAACCACGTATTTTTAAATTCTGTTTTTTCAAAATTATGGTAAAATGATGACTTGCAAAACATCCTGTATAGTAATTAAAATAGTAGTGACAGTTAGTATAATTGCTAATAAAGGAACCATTTTGCTTAGAATGAAATGTAGAATAACATATTGGATCACACGCATCTTCTTCTGAAACACCCTGTATAATGGCGTCTTCCAAAAAGCGGAATTAAAAATGGTGGATGCGCCAGGATTTCTAAAACTATGCCTTGCTATTAACAGATGGCGCTGAAATATATGGCCAAGGTGTAACATGTCCAAAGAACTCCAACACACAACATGTCCATGAACATCTCCAAAGAACCACTTAGGTGCAAGCTCATAATTGAGGATAGAGCAAGGGATGCAAATGCACAACTCAGCAAAAGATAAAAAGAAGTCAAGTAAACATATCGCGGGATGCTTGAGAGAGATCGTCTGGACTAAATAGTATATGCGATTGAACACAAGATTAAAATCTAGAAAGCAAGCATAAGACCCGTTTGACTTATGGAATAGAAACAAGAGAAGACACTAACAAGACCAAAAGCATGATACGCGTAACCGAAATTACGGTGCTGAGAATGATAGCCGGCAAAACCAGAAGCAATCGGGTAAGGAACATAGACATTAAAGAGTAATGCGGCACACAGGACATAATAAGATGGAGAAGGCAAAGAAGAACAGAATGGTGTAACCACGTAAAAAGGTAGCTGGTTTAGGGAAGAGATGGAGAGACACCCGGAAGACCGCGGAAGAGATGGAGAGACAGATGGCAGTCCACGTCACAAGAAAAGATGCGGAGGCGCGCTAGGAATTAACAGATCAACACATCTTAGACAAGTTAAAGAAGAAGTAGAAGAAGAAGAAGTTGCCTTGTCTAAGTAGTGTTGATGCTTTGGCAGTATCAAATAAATTTATATAAAATTCGACAATTAAGGTCTGCTACTAGGCATTTGTTTCAATACCCTTCTAGTTTAAAAATTTTGAAACGTGAGAAAAGAAAGAACTTACCGTAATTTCAGCATCACCATGTAGATTTTCTCCAGTCAAAAAATCGGTGGCAGGTGGAATCTGATTTTCATTTGCAATGACAGCTTCGATGGTATTGAGGATGTTTAAATTCCTTGTCGCTTGTTCAAATGAAATGTCGTTTGCGCAAGCCATCTTGATTAGAAGCACCGAAATTAAAGGTAGCTTAAACAGAGGCTACGTTGCTAAAGTGGTCAATTTTTCATTAAACAGTTATCGAATTAATATTGATATATTGAATATTGTCTGTGTGCTAAACTCCCAATTTCTACGTTTTCTGCTATTCATGAAATATTTTTCTATTTTTTATACGGGGTGTTCATTACAAAACTTCATCTAGTGACTGTGAAATGTCAAAAGAAAAGGACGGAGAAACAAAAATCTATTTATTTTGATTATGTCATCCTTTTCTGTCAAAATTTCATAGCCTGCTAAATGAAGTTTTATACTGAACACCCCCTACATAGTTCATTATTTATTTATTAAGATTTACGTGCATCTGATTGACTAAAATTGTTTTTATTTTTGTTTTTATTTACATAAAAATCCATAGTGCCAAGACAAGTCAAAAAACAGTTATAAGGAATAAAACTTACCAAATGAAATAAATGAAACTTTAAGACACACACTTTAACATTCCCGCTGCTTCAAAAGGGGCTGCTCACGAGGTCGTTGCTTTCATAAAGCTCCAGACAGAAATAAACGTTTTACTAAGCTTGGGTAAAATGCTTGCAAATACTAAGAAATCGAGAATAACAATTTGCCCTACGTCTGAAGACAATAAACACTTGTTTCCGAGGATAGAGCTAAACTAAAATAGATATTTGTAGGGTCTGAATGTTAATCAGGTAGACAAATTTCCAAGCAAGGGTATGGGCTTATCACTGATTGCAGGTCAATAAAAAGATGAAATCAGGTAGTCGGCCATTTTCAGAGGTAATGAAGCTCCCTTGCGATCAAAAAATAAATATTAATCAAATTAATTTTTATTAAAATATTTTTATTTTATTAAAATATATATTTTATTAAAATGTAATAAAAATTAAATGTAGAACATCATTTTTTGCGGTTTTACATTTCTTTCGTTTTTAAGTTTCAAGTAATTTTTTTAATTCAATTCAATGCGTCACTCAAAATTTCAACATGGCAACGCTCTGTCCTCCTGAAGTATACCTAATAATATACTGCCAAATACGTGTAAATATGTTTACAGACAAACAGAAACTTTTACAAAAACAGGCAATCCATATTCCATTCCAATAAAATCTGCAATGATAAATTCCTAGGTATACAGGGCGTCCCAAATTTTCTTGGTCAGTAATTGTTTATAAAAAAGTTAACTTTAGAGCAACAAGCTAAATAATACAAAAGTTGCAAGATACAGTTTACCGTAAAATTCATATCTGCAGATAAACATAGATAATAGACAAAATATTCCAAAATAACATCGCATCAGATCACAACCCATTAATATACAATATTGATGCAATTAAAATACATATTGATACATATTACGAGTGTTTGGCGTTGAAGTAGTTGGTGGATTAGCGCGATGGGGACAAATAACGACAATTCAGCTTTTATCATTTGCCAATGTTTCGACCATATATTTTGGTCTTTATCAAGGCTGTAAAGACAAAAAATATCAATCAGTTTATGGCAAGGAGCATGACTAAATTAAAATTATAATTAAAAATTTATACAAATTAAAAAAATACACGAATAAAGTATTTTAACAAAGTTTTTTGAACAATTAAATCTCCATAATGCTCAAATCCCATCAACCACTTAAAAATTAACAAATAAAGAAAAAATAATTTTTTTTTTAAGAAATCTAAAAGGAAAACAACAAACGAACGTAACATTTATATACACAAATATGTACCTGTTGATGTGCCGAAGTCCTGTACATTACATCAAAAAAACTTGTCCATTATCCACATCATGGGCCAGAGGTTCTTACGATGGACAACAAAAAACAGCAATAAATTCTACTTCAAGACAAACAAAATACCAGAGAACCTTCTGTGCGATTAAAAAGATAAATAATCTTTGCCTTCAAAAATCTACTTTTAAAGTGATCGTTCAGAATGGTTTTTTGTACAACTATGCTGATATTGAATTGCCTCGTGATATCGTAGAGGTCCTGTGTGCTGGCCCTAAATTCGCACTACCAAGTGTTAATAGTAAATATCCTTTAAATATCCGTAAATATTGTTAAATCTTAGTTTCTAAGACTAATGGTTCGTGTCTTATTAGTGTGTAGTACGTAATTACGTAACTCTGTTAACAGCGACTGGACTATCGCAAGGGCGCTGGCCCTGATGGCCTGTCTCCGCGGTTTCTCACGTCTTGTGCGGACATCCTTTCTTCCCCTCTAAGCAATATATTTCAGAGATCTCTCTACGAAGGAGTGTTTCCAACTAAATGGAAGCAATCCACGCTTTTTCCAATACACAAGTCCGGCGATAGAGACTGCATAATGAACTAAAGGAGTATTTCTCTACTTAGTACTGTGGGAAAGGTCTTTGAATCCATCGTGACAGATGACCTGTACGGGGCCTTCCAACGAGCCCTTGCACGATTTCTGCCGGGGAAAGTCAACGACCACCAATCTGGCGACTTATTAGGATTTCTTGACGCGCGTCCTGGAGGGAGGTGATCATGTGGATTCGATTACACTGACTTCTCCAAGGCTTTTGACAGCGTGTGCCATAAGTTTTTACTAAATAAGCTGCAGGGTGCCGGTGTGATGGGATCGCATTTGGCATGGACGGCCTCCTACTTGTCGGATCGAATACAACGCGTGAGGATATATACAAAGATTACAGGCGATTGTGTTCTATAATCTTGCATTTATTTACATTTAGATCTAGCAAGTTCATCGGACACCAACCGGCCAGCCTTTGAAGATCCTGCTTTATTCATCAATGCTTACTTCTCACTCTTTTAATCTTTAAATTCTAGATTTAATGCTACTAATAAGAAAGTAATCACCTGCTTTAAGGGAAAATTGCTTGTATAACATGTTTTCTTTCCTAGGGTTTAATTAAGCATAACCTGTACCTAATATCGAGCCACCTACTCCCACTGCTGTAGGAAGACAACCAGCATCAAAGACTATATGTAAGCTAACACTCATAGTAATAGACAGAAACTAGAAAACTACCAAGTTGATTTTTTTGTTTTTAAATATTGGTTTATATTTTGGTTTGGTGTAGAGTTCCAGTATTCCATCATTGGAGGTTTCTGGTGGCGCTAACCTACCCTATCTCCGAATTATCTGAGGCGGGTCATTCTAATTTGCCAAGCCACTAGACAACTCACACCCCTTTAGCAAACTTAATTTATAATTTAGTTTTCCTTACCTTTTATTCGTAAACAAACCTTTGTCTATAAGCAGGACTTCGTCCTGTAGAAAAGGCGTGCCACCCTCTAATGAAAAAGTGTCACCAAGTAAAGGCAATAGAAAAACGATAAAATTTCAATTGTAATCCTTTATTAATAATAATTGCTATTCAGTTTTAATTGCTAATTGCTAATATACAAATAATACAGAGATATACAAGATTTCATGTACAGACACAGAGAGAAGGCACAGGTTAGAGAAAGATCTAAAACTACGTTTCTACCCTTCTTTCACGACTCTAAAATATACGACTTGCTATTCATCTAGGTTTTGTTTACAATGATTTTGACACTATTTTTGATAAGCATGCTGTTCAAACAAGGTCCTTTTAAGGCTGGTTGTGTTAAATCTAACATATTTCGAAATTGTCTCTTAAAAAATAATAAAAATGTTGAAATTTTAATAGAAGCAATCAACTACATAAATAAAATTTGACATAATTTCAACAGAAAAATTTAAACATGAATATGAAGAGAAAAACGCTTACTTTAAACATTTCAGAATTTAATACACACAGAACTAGATTCAGTCGTAGTTACTAATATTGACTTTGGCATAGGTTTCGAAGCAAAGTTTACGCATTACTTATGAATTTTAAAACTATAGAACGGAAATTAAATTACACACAAGATCTACTTCTTGTCAGTCCCTTGAAACTTCTAGTTTTGAAAACTACCTTAAACCAAAACTGGTAAGTAGGTATTCCTAAATCTACATCATTAAAGTATTCGACAAAAAAATGTTAATTTTTCCATCATTTCACTTGATTTGTACTCTAATTTGATTTATTTTTGATCTATAGCGGATAGCTAGCTCTGATCGACTTCGTTTTCTCAGCCCTCTAAAATTCGTCAAATTGAAACTTCCAGGGCAGAGAAACTACCGTGCCATAGGTCGCGTTTGCTATGTCAGTTTTTGACGTAGTTCACTAAACACAACTTCAATTTATTATATCACATGTCACGGTATCCTTCCTGCCTTGTCAAGTTTTAATGAGACAAGTAAGCTTTTGTCTTTGTTTAGCTGTGCAAGTTAATTATGACTTGTTGGAACAAGTTCCTGCTCTTAGTTGCAACCACAAGTAAAGTAATCGTTATAGACATCTTACTTAAAATGCCGCAGAAGAAAAGAAGCAAGACACAGAGGTAAGAGACGTTTCGGAATTCATTTTGGAAACAACTGGGCAGATCGCCTTGATTTAAATAATTTTCAACCAATAAGAAATTCACAAACTTTTTTGAAATACTATCTCAAGCAAAATGGAATAAAGGTTTCAGTTTGTAAAAAAAATAATAAGAAAATTTACGATTAGAGGGCTGAAAGAAGAAGATGGAGCTTTTATTTAGTCAAGAGTTTTTTTATCTTTGATTCGGAATGGCGTACGTACAACGTTTTATACACAAACTATATACCCAGTGTTCATTAGAAAACGTCATCTACAAGGCCGTGAATTTTTGACAGAAAAGGATGACATAATCAAAGTAAAAGGATTTTTGTTATTTCATCTCTTCCTTTGACTTTTCACAGGCAGCTAGATGATGTTTTCAAGTAAACACCCCCTACTTCTTTTATCTTTCACAGGCAACCAGAAAATATTAAATAAAGAGCTGTTGTAATAACCGAGCAACGAGTGTTATTCTAACATTGCAACATTGCAACGTCAGCTGGTCGTAAACTCATTGTTTCGGCCACGGAAACTGAAATGTAAACAGTTTTGGTTCGTTTGTGCGTAAAATGTATTCCTTTTTTCAGTTTTCGGGTCTTAAAAAGAAAGTTGAAATATATCGAAAACCTAACCTGAACTAAGATGAACTAACCTGATATATATATAGAAAACATCTAATGAACGGAAACGCCTAATTTGCTGACCCATAAGAATTGCATTTATTACCGAAAACTTTACCTAGCTAATACTGGGATGTGATGCTAACGGCAGCAGCCCTATACCGTGTGGTGACACCATACCGTTAAAGATTAACTTAAGGGGTGAGTCACTACTTAACTACCTAACACAGGTAGATCTAAAAATTATCAACACAGGCAACAGCCCAACTTTTGTAACTGTCAACAGACAAGAAGTTTTTGATCTCACGATCAGCACAAACCTTACTTCAAATAAGATCTGCAACTGGACAGTATCCCCGGAGCAATCTCCGATCACAAACATATAACGTTTAACCTAAAAATAGGTATCAGACCTATGGTCACTTTTAAAGATCCTAAAAACGCAAATTGGGCTTCGTATCGGGAGTCCCTCCAGACACAACTGAATACGATCAACATCTCTTTTGATGGTCCTATCAATGTAGATTGTCTACAGGCGGCCTAGCTGTTGGCAAAAGCTGCTCTTCAGGTCTATGAAGACTACTGTCCAACGAGAACAAAAAAAGACAACAGACAAACATCCTGGTGGAATAACCGCCTGGAAAGTCAGAGGGAAAATGTCCGACGACTCTTTAATAAAGCAAAAATAACCGGCCATTGGGACACTTACAGACAGGCCCTAACTAATTACAACAAGCGAATCAGGGCTATTGAAACTGAATCTTGGAGAAGGTTCTGTGGCGGGATTGAAAGATTGAACTCCACTGGTAGTGAAACGTTAGAGATCCTGGCAAACTGTCAATTCCTGGGTAGCCGGTTGACAAATTTGGAGACTAACACAGAAGCCCCTTGGGACGATTTAAACGACATAACAAGCTGATTGGGAGCTCTCCAAAAAAGTGGTCAGGTCAACCCTGCTAAAATTCACGATTATGGCTTTTCAACCATACCAGGGGAGGATTCATCGCATCCATGGCATTCAAATTAGTATGCCACCGAAAAAGATTCTCAAAGTACCAATAAGAACATCAAGAAGGTTGAAGGCGGGTACTGACGGCGAATCTGCATCGACACATTCTTTAGAATCTGCTGGACCATCACGTGTAGACAAATTTAGAGACACAATTTCTAATCCCGAACTAAATTTGTCGGTCGACTCTGATTCCGACATAGACACCGATTTTAAACAACAAATAGACGATTTTACATTTGCGATCGACATGGCTGAAGAATACAGGCCTTGGAAACTTAATATGGACTTGGTGGCTTCTGGCCAGTGGGTTAATACCAAACACCTGCTTGTACGGGCCAATGAAGCTAGATTAATTAATTTTAGTCTAAACGAACAGAGACAACAATGTTTGGCTAATCTTAACAAATTAGCATTAGACGCACCTTTTAATAAGACACAGCGGTTTCCCTAGGAGGGGTCTTCCATCGACCTCGACCATGCTGATTGGGACCGTAAAATGCAACAGGTCCGAAACCCAGATTAGGAGGAAATCGGGTGTATTCAATAGAGTTATGTTTGAGAATGATCATAACTTAGTCTGCCGGCACTATTACAACAGGGCCTGAATCAACTCGCACCTCTATTAACAAAGCTCTTTAGAGCGAGCCTTGCATGGAACTTTATTCTCTCTCCGAACCCTTGAATCCGGACTGATCAATACATCATTAAACGATGACACTATCAGATTCACAACAGCGGGAGGTTGCCCACAGGGCGGAGTCCTTTCACCACTCCTGTCGTCCCTACTACTGGACGACCTTCTGACTACTTTGGAATTATGGGGAGTCGAGGTTCAAGCATATGCGGACGACATCGTTGTCCTTATAAGAAACGACCCAAACTAACAAATCTCCAGTACATTGCAAGAGATGCTGGATGTTGTACACAGCTGGTTTTCAAAAGAAAACCTAGCAAGAAACCCTAACAGGGCTGTGATTGCAGCATTTACCCGAAGGAAGAGGTTGAACTTCTTGAAACCGCCATCTTTGTTCGGGACGACAATCTCGCTTACAAACAAAGTAAAATTTCTAGGAGTCATCCTGGACAAATCACTCACACGGACCCCACATGTAACTCGTACCCTTGGAAGGGCACAACTCTTCAATACTCCTGGAACGGGAGACAATGGGAGAGCCTGGACCGATTCACCACAGTTTCAGGAGGAGATTCATGCCATTGAGTTGTGTGCCCGACACCTATTAGAGGAAGGAGGACACAGTGGATATATCTGCTCGGCTGGTCGGGCGAGTCTCCTGGCGCTTGTGTATTTGCGCTGCAATTCCAAAACTGTTTGGAACTCCGACAGGACTCTAAACACTAGGTATCGCAGGAGAACAGCTTCACACTGATATGAATCCCGGGTCATCATGGTCACGAAGGAGAGGACCGACTCTCTAGCCAGGAGGGCGGCGGGCTCTGCATTCGTAGGCCCGGAGCCGGCACTGGGAGTCCCATACTCTCTGGTCAAGGCTGAACTCCAAAAATGGAACAATGCCAAGTCTCAGGAGTTGTGAGAGAACCTACCGGGACTCTCACTCTCCAATAAATTTATCACGGGAACAGGAGAAGCCAAAGCCTAAACAATCCTCAGACTGAATAAGAGACCAATCAGAGTGGCCACTGCACTGTACACAGGACATAGCCACCAAAGATTTTACATGCAGAGACGAAGAGACGGAGTGAGGGCTGTGCTTGGAGGACGGCGAGACCAGATCGAAATACTCACTGTTCGGAAACACGGTCATTGAACCTCAAGATGCAAACGCAGTGTTGCCCGAGAGACTCATCATTGAATACAATACAATACCGAAAATTTTGCTGACCCGTTAGAAATCCTTGCTGACCGGTATGCAGGGTGATAGCTGAGATTGTAGTAGACACTGGGTGTAAATTTTGTAAAAATCGGGCAGAAAATAACTTAATTACAGCCCTGTAAAATCTCACTCTTAAAGATTTTACAGGGCTGTAACTAAGTTATTTTCTGCCCGATTTTTACGAAATTTACAGACAGTGCCTAGTACAATCTCAGCCATCACCCTCGCTACCCACAGGTCAGCAAAATTTTCTGTTATAAATACAATTCTTAGGAATCACCAAATTAGGGATACCCCTAATGAACGTATTGTATTATTACAATCCCGCCGTAGGATTAGGATACGTACCAAATTTACTGAAGGTAAACTCGCTCAACATATAGTAAATCACTCTATGGAGTAATTATTCAAAACAAGTCTTTAACAATAACTATATTATTATTACACGACTAGACTAAAACATGGTTAATAAAGGTAAGATGAGGAGAATAAAAAATATCACAGATAAGATATTGAAACAATCTGATTTTTCTAATCCACGGTAGGCCATTAAAATATATTTGACTATACAGTTTAGTCTAATACCTAATTATTATAGTATCTAAAATTGTAAATTGTCAATTCGTGATGCTCCACAAAATCTATTACGTCCATAGCTGATCTATACAAGCATATGAAGGTCAATTTAATAGGTAATTTATGACGGCTGATTTGATTTCGTATGAACATTTTCGAATGACATTGCATGGTACTTTTATTTGGAGCAGTAGATTGCAACTTAAATAATTATTGTTGAGTTCCTGCCAGCATTTATATTTTAGTTCATTGTTTGCGTTTGATATTGAATTTTGTTTAACGTCGAGTATTGAGAGTTTTTCTGCAGAAATAAAATAATTTTTTGTTTTCTTTACCCAATTCCGATTTTTATCCATGAATTACGCAAGTTGAGAAACTTGACTCATTCGATCAGTTTTTGAGCGATTGAGCTTTCTAGTTTTGCAATAATTTTATTAAAATCTCCTGAGGCTTCGTTCCCCACAGATGCTCGTCATCACACGCGCAAATTAATCAAAATCCAATTTGAACATAATCGGAATATTTCTAATCGGAACCCAGATGGTACTACAATCTAAAGTGTTTTCCGGGCATTGAAGCCGTGGTCCAATGGAATTTGGTGAGCTCCGTTTTATTTAGCAAGCCCCATGAAATACAAGACTTTCTTGAAATTAGAAGAATTCTTCAAGGAAGATTCCAATCATTAGAAGCAATGTCAGATGCACAAAAGAAAATTCCACAAAACTCAAACAACAACAATAACAATAACAAACCCAGAATTACTGATGCCTGAAAGTACTGCAATGAAGCCCACTTGATTTACCACTGCACAAAATTCAAAGCTTTATCATCAGAACTTCAACTAAAAGCTGCCAAGGACAAAAAGTTATGTTTGAACTACCACAGAACAGAAGACCAGCGTTCAAAAACCAAACAACAAGCCATGTTAGCCGACAAGATGAGATGGTATTTCTGGCAACAGCACTCATTACAGTTAGAAATGTTTATGGAAGCTATGAAAAGCTGAGAGTTTTTATCGACCCTGGCTCCAAAATCAGCATTCGTAACCGAAGAGGCTGCAAGTCTACTGGGCCTGCCAAGACAGAAAATTCAAGCACAAGTTACAGGACTTGGCGCAGGAGAACCACAAGTGTCAAAATCCCAGTTACAGCTACTAATTAAGCCAAGATTTTCCAGCAGTTTCCAGCTTGGTGTTGCTGGAATTGTTCTGCCTAAACTAACACGAACTCTTCCTGGAGTAGACCTTGACGTAGGCATATTACAATGGAAGAACGACATCCTTGCTGATCCAACATTCTACAAACCTGGCTCGGTAGATATACTTCTTGGAGCCCGAGAATATGCCCAGTTAATCTTGGAAGGCATACGAAAAACTAAAGATGGCCTCCTTGGCCAACAAACTGAATTAGAATGGATTCTTTCCGGAAACTTACCAAAAAATTCAGGCAACAAATTACAAGTTCTCAGCATGATAACATGCATTGAAGGAGATAGACAATTAACCAAATTTTGGGAAGTCGAAGAGGTCTCACAAACACGTCCGTTATCAGAATATGATCAATATTGCGAACAACATTACGAAGCCAACACTACTGAGAAATACCGATGGAACATACACTGTTAGAATCCCATTTAATGGAAAGGAGAGTCTATTAGGAATGTCGAAGTCACGAGTCACTGCACGATTGTTCCAGTGCAAAAGAATGAACAGTAACAAAGAAGTGGAAATCGCCTATAAGCAATTCATGCAGGAATATCTAAATCTTGGTCACATGAAAATGCTTCCACATACATCAATATATTATCCCACATCAACCTGTATTCAAGGAATCCAGCACTACAACGAAATTAAGGGTGGTTTTTGATGCATCCAGTAAAACTTCATCAGGATTGAGCCTCAACAATACCATGTATGCAGGTCCTAGAGCACAACCAGAACTGTCAGACATACTGCTACGCTGGAGGTCACAGAAAATAATGATCACAGCTGACATTGAAAAAATGTACATGCAGATAAGGATTCACGCCGACGACCTGAAATATCAGAAAATCTTATAGATATTTGATAGTGACACACCAATAAATGAATATTGCTTAACGACTGTAACTTATGGGACGACAGCAGCACTGTATTTAGCTATTTAAACGTTACAAAAGCTTGCCAACGATGAGAGACACAACTTTACAAATGTATCCAAAGCAAGAATGCGAGATTTTTATGTCGACGACTTGTTATCAGGTGCTGACACCATAAAAGAAGCTCTGTCACTACAAGACGAACTTATCAACATGTTTCAACGAGGAGGATTTACGTTGCGTAAATGGTCCAGCAACAAACCAGAGTTACTACAAAATCTTCCAGATGAACTTAAGGATCATTCAGCATTGGAAATAACTGAAGATGACATAAGGAAGTCGCTAGGTATACACTGGGCTCCATATGATGACACATTTAGATTCAAAACCGAAATATCGACCAGTGATAACATTACTAAAGAAGCATCCTCTCAGAAGTTGCTAAGTTATTCGACCCACTAGGATGGTTAGCTCCAATAATCATCAGAGCTGATCCAAGAATTATGGCTGCAAGAGCTGAATTGGGATGATCCTGTGCCTCTCGTCATTAAGAGCAAATGGGAAATTTTCCGAATAGAATTAAAAAATGTCTATATCCAGGTGGACCTACCAAGCCAAGTGGAACTACATGGTTTCTGTGATGCCTCCGAAAAGGCATATGGAGCCGTAGTCTACATGAAAGGGAAGAATTCCCAGGATAAAGTAGAAATAGTTCTGCTAATTGCCAAATCCAAAGTTGCACCAGCAAGAATGAAAGTCACGTTGCCAAGATTAGAGTTATGTGCTGCCGTGCTCTTTTCACATCTAATAAAAAAGACTGCTACAACCTTATCACTACAAGATACCCCCATACATGCCTGGACAGACTCTACAATAGCACTATCATGGATAAAAGAAAACGCGTCCTTGGTGGAAGACGACAATGGACTTTTACGAGTTGGAGGAAGATTGCAAAACTCGTTACGCTCGAAGTTACGATAGCAAACATCCCATTATCTTACCATATGCGAGTCACCTGACAAAGTTAGTAATACTGAACGCTCACGCCAATACACTACATGGAGGAAATAACCTGACATTATCCTATACAAGAAGCCGTTTCTGGATAATAAATGGAAAACGCCGAGTAAAGATGATTATTGGCCAGTGTGTAAGATGCTTGAGATACAAAGCTCAAACAATCGAGCAACAGATGGGAAATCTTCCAGTTCCTAGAATTACACCGTCGCACCCATTTCTGCATACCGGCGTCGATTACGCGGGACCTATCCAGATCAAAACTACAAAGGCAGATGATACAGATCTTATAAAGGATATATCTCGATCTTTGTCTGTCTTGCTACAAAGGCAATTCACATAGAATTTGTCAGTGATATGTCATCAGACACGTTTCTGGCAGCCTGCCGGCTATTTATCTTCAAGCGAGGACGATGTGCGCATCTATATAGTGACAATGGCACCAAGTTCATAGGAGCCAGTAAGATACTCCATGATGAAATTTACAATACAATACAGAAGTCAGAGATCCAAGATACCTTAGTTGCAGGTGGAACCCAGTGGCACTTCATTCCCCCAGCTTCTCCTCGTTTTGGGGGACTATGGGAAGCTGGCGTTAAGTCTATGAAATTCCATTTAAAGCGAATAATTGGTGACACACCACTAACGTATGAAGAAATGACGACATTAACTCACCAAATAGAAGCTTGCCTTAACTTTTGACCTCTGTGCCCATTATCAAATGATCCAGATGATTTAGCAACCTTAACTCCAGGACATTTTCTAATTGGAAGAGAAATTATATCATTTCCCGATCCAATATCTACAAACATAAACTCGGACGTTGTTGGGAGATGGAAACTTGTTCAAAAAATTAAGAAAGATTTCTGGAAGAGCTGGACTAATGACTATCTCCATCAACTTCAGCAGCGTTACAAGTAGAAGAAACATCAAAACTCACTCAACATTAGACCTAGTCGTTGTAAAAGGTCAGAATATCAACTCAAGCAAATGGCCATTAGCTCGAATAACTGAAGTGCACCCAGGTAAAGACACAAATGTTAGAGTGGTCACTATAAAGAGAGCAGAAGGAGGCCCGATCAAGAGATCTACGCACCACTTAATTCCAATATTTTCAAACAGCGAGAATGAAAAATCACTATTCCACAACAAAAACAAACGAAGTCCAAGACAACACTGGAAAAAGGTTTTGCTCGCCGTTCTTTTCGTTGTGATGATACAAGCTTGCAAGGCTACTCAATATTCGATCTGTTATCCTCCACCAGGACTATATATTGAGTACATGGGACATGCACGAATATACAGGTGCACCTTCAGAGTTGCCCTTAAGTACGAGAAAAATAAAATGGTAAACGACTCAATAAACGTTCAAACTGCAATTAATCACATAGACAACCTCTGTCAACGAGCAAAATCAATAGCAAGGGACACACAATGCATATCACTGATACATCATTTAAAAGAGAAGGAAACATAATTTCAATTGATACAAAACGGATTACACACTGTGGTATCAAAACGTGAAAAAAGAGAAGTGTTGGGAAAACTACTTACCGCTGTATTCGGAGTAAATGATGAGATCTACACGAATATTGACGAATTAGACAGAAACCAGAAGGAGCTAATCAAGGCATCCAACCACCAAACCAAATTCATGCTACATGCTCTATCTAGGGGAAGGTGTTGTACCTAGGGACGTTTCTTTTTAATGTTTTTTTCTAACCTCAAAAAAAAATTTTTTTTTCTTGTTTTGAACGGTATGATTAGACTTATATTGATCTAGTTCAACAAAAATCATAGTACTAGACTAAAACTGACTTTTGGTTTTTCAGTAATTATTGATAATAGAGTACAGTGTCAGGGTGTCCCTGAGTACATTTACATGTTGTACCAAGGGACATGCGGGAATGTACCAAAGGACGATATTAATATTTTTCAAAACTTATTTTTTTTTATTTCGAAAACTTTCATTATACATAAATTTAACCCATTGCCTAATTTTTGAAATAAATATTAAAATGAAGAAGATTTTTGCATCTTTTCCGCCAATTGGAACTGGTGGTGGAAGCTTAAGAATAACGTCACTTTTTTCAACTACAAACAATTCACTGTCGTCGACACAAACAAAGTTATCAGTCTTTTGCATTTTTTTGAGAAACTTCACTTCTAGATGAGTGTCAGGTATCTTAGTAACACAGGCGACAAAGTGCAGTTGAGTTTTTTTCCACTACTTTTTACCAAAATATAGTCACCAGGTTCTAACTTCTGGTCCCTCTCATCATCAGAATTTTCATGTTGATCTGAAGCATCTAAGTCACTGTCGTCATCCAAAATAGCCTCTTCATTACTCTCACTACTACTGCTTTCCAGAATTTTCCGGGTGACAGGTTTAAGGTATTTTTGGTTGAACATTTTTTGGCTTCTTACATTTTTGCAATTCAATTTCATCCTTGATTGGCGTGTCCGTTAATATGAGCGATTTTCCCTTCTTCCGTTTCTTTGCAACAGGTTTTCGTGCCTCAGCTTTGGGAAAGGGTCGAATCATCTCAGGGGTGACTTTGCAGCTTTGATTTTCATTTAATAATGAACAATCTTGCGTTGAACTTGAACTTGGATTGGTGATTCTGACGTCTGATTGCGCATCTCCACATCTGGTAACGGTCGATCAGAAACATAAGACGAGAGAAATTCTGAATCATCAAAAATTTCTTCATTTAAAGGAAAGATGCCAGACACTTTGAAGCCGTTAACGATATTTTTTGGCGTGAAGGACAATTCAAACGCTTTTCCCGCTATTTCAGCAACATCGTAAATCGACACAGGTTTAGCAACGTTTCCAGGTGTGCTCATCCAGTCATTCATGGCTTTATAGTGATAACTCTTAAATGGACCAAAAACTGTTCGATCCAAAGGCTGGAGCTTATGACTGGTGTGAGGAGGTATTGTCAATAAATAGAGTCCTACTTCTTTGGCTTTGTTGATCACTTTAAGGGAGATATGGGATTCGTGGTTGTCATATATTAAAATATGGGGTTCCGCTTTAGATGGTTTTACATGTTTGATGAAATGTTGAACAAATTGAAAAAACATATGCTGATTTGACCAACCACTGGGATTAGCTGCTCCGACAGATCCCGGTGGAGCACCTTTTAACATGAAGTCTTTGAAGTGAACTCTAGGAAACACAAACAAAGGAGGAATTGAGTTTCCTACAGCATTAACTGCTGCGATTATTGTGACATTAGAACCTCGCTCCCCAGATGTCATGGTTCCTACTTATTTAATTCCTCTTGCTGCAATTATTTTTGGAGGCACATGGACTGTTGAACATCCGCTTTCATCAGCATTACATATTTGATGAGGAAGAAAAGTTCCTCTTTCTAATACTTTTTTATAATTAATAAAGAATTCCTGCACCGTAAACTTGTTAAATGCTGTTGAACGGGATAAACTTGTGGCCTCAGGTTTTCTCAAAGACAGGTCTGAGTGACGTTGACGAAACATGCGCATCCAGCTAAATCCTGCAATTTTATTTTCCTGCCAATCGGAAACTATTTTCCTTTTGCTTCTGCAAAGTCAAATGCCAGCTTTCTGGTTTGGTACGTGGTTAGTCCATAATGAATTCTTGCAGCTTGCTTTAGATAGACCACAAGGCTTCGTTCTTCCTCTTCTGAAAAAATTCTGCGCACATCAAACTTTGGTTTGTAGGAAAATTTTGTAATATCATCTTTCAAATTAGTTTCTTTAACGTAGCGAGCAACGGCAGATTTTGACACTCTGCATTTTTCCGCAGCTAATCTATAACTTGCATTGTTCTTAATAACGTCTTCAACAGCTGCTTCCATAGCGGCTTTTGATGGGATTTCTCTTTTCTTTCCCGTTTTGCTTCTGGGCATTTTGAAGCCTAATAAAATAATGTTTTTATTATTTATGTTGTATCATGTACCAAGGGATATGCTTTGATGTACCAGGGGATGTCCCTTGGTACATCACATTTACATGTCCCTTGGTACAACAAAGAGCAAAATCCCAAATATAAATAATAAATTCAAAAAACAAATATTTTGAGTCCGTTATTTAGCGGGAATGTTTTACTAACCCACACAACAATACGTACATAGCTCTAAGACATCAGATTTTCACTTCTGAAAGTTTGTAACTACATGCAAATCACCAATCAAATAATTAGTTTTTACGCATGAAAACATGGAAGACCTGTTGCCTCCCGCGTCGATCGAGAGACTAACGGTTTATAACGACAGGGGTAAATATACATTGTTGCCGCTATTTATTCATTACGTCGGTGAATTTTACGACATCGCAACTGACTAAAATTGCTTTTGTCCCCCGGTACAAACGTCCCTAGGTACAGCACCTTCCCCTACTACTAATGACACCGAATCCAGAATCAACAATCAACTCAATAGACTCCGGGAGAAAATCAATGAAGGCATTGCTTCAATAAATGAAATGAACGCATGGTATCGAACGGTGGATACAAATAAGCTGACAATTCACGCTCTTAGTTCATATCAAGTGGTTTCCAATTACATAGGTTAACTTTTGAACTATTATAAACGACTGTTAGATGTTCACTGCCACAAAGATCACATATATGACTTAATATGTCCGACCCACGTTGAAGAGATAATTGCAGCTGCGTCCAGAAAGACTCCTTCCAACATCGAGAAAATATCCAGACCAAAGTGGAACACAGTGAAGAATTTATCCACGTCTATGGGTATTTTGTGATGATAGAACACAACGAATTTATGCTAATCGGATCGACTCCAATTCCACTGAAGACAGAAAAGAAGTCACCCTGGATCCTGGTTATTCCGAACGAAGTACTAGCAATCGATTTTGATTAACAGCTGTACGTACAGATTTCTGAATATGAGTTGAACATCAGTCTGAACATTGCGGAAAATGTTTTCGTATGTTCACCCACCACACCAAGAGGCATAGAGACAAGTCCCAATTGCGTAATAGACCAAATATATCAGCGAAAAGAAACTACCTCATGCAAAATCATACAGCATTCCATATCATCAATAATATCGAAGCGGCTACACACTTCAAACTCTTGGTTAGCAATTACGCCTGAAAAAACTAAAATTGCCATTATTTGCCATGGAAACCGAGACGATGTGTCTCTAAATCAGACTGCTATTATAGAAACAACTTCAACTTGCCTCATCCAAACGAAGAAGAACATTCTAACGCCTAAGAGGTCAGACACAGTCACCGTCTTACAGGCATTCTCCAAACCTATACTACAAAATATATCATTATTCCCAGTTATGCACGACAGAGAAACCACGTTAATTGACGAACCTGTAATTGATGCATCCAACAAGCTTAATTAAGTCAGGAATGAAGAAATGAACATGAAACGACAACTTGAAACCACCCATTGGGTGACAGTCAAAAAGCACCTCCTAGTCACAAGCCTCAGTGGTACATTAATCACTATACTTGTTGTTATCGCACTTATGGTGCTAATCGGGTTCTACAAACGACGACAAAGTAGCAGTTCCAATACGAAAAGAGACAGATGCAGCAGACATTCTATTAAATACAATCAGAGCTGTCCAGCCGCCCACAGAAGCGATTGTCCTCGAACCAGTACATCCCCATGACGGCGCTGAACACTGATGGCATGGCAACATACTGCCCAGAATGTCTAAACTTACATTTAGTCATAAAAATAATTTCAGTTTATGTATTTCAGAAACAATACAAAATTAATTAACTAGCCACCAACGCACCGCCAGTAGGTCATCAGTAAACACCAGGCAACCAGGTACCAGACGCAGCGTCAGCAAGAAAATCACCAAACCATCCAATGTGGAGCACAGAGCAAGTGTCCTGAGCATTCTTCCTAAATTTCATTGCATCCAATATACGATATCCTCCTCGTTAAAAAGGATGTCGTAACCTTCGGAGAGAGCGTGCTCTGCTACTGCCGACCATTGTGTTTCTCCCAGCCTGCAACTCGAAAGTAGAGCGCAAGGAAGAAACAACGGGATAGGATGAAGAAAAAGGCCGATGGACGAGTTTACCATACATCCACAAAGTAACGGACAGGGTCGGCAAACTACTGGAAAAGTACTATGTTAAAACTGTCTTTAAACCCACTCGCACAATACAACAGAGCTTGAGATCGGCCAAAGATCGCACAGATTCCTTGTCGGCACTTCCTGCAGCTGTGGCTCAGTATACATTTGCACCACAAAACTCAGTATCAACCCGAGAAGTTGCAGGCTGGGACAAACACAAAAGTCAGCAGTAACACCACACGCTCTCTCCGAAGGTCACGACATCCTTTTTTACGAGATGGAATATCTTATATTATCTGAGACTAACGAGAGAGGCCATTGAGATCTTTAAACACGACAACAAATTCAACAACAAGGAGGAAATTTGCAAACGGTCAATGTCGGGAAGCAGGGGAGATCACTTCGCCCATTGAGTAGACGAAACGTCAGGAAGAAATTCCATTGGACCACGGCTTCAAAGCCCGGAAAACACTTCAGATTGGAGTTTAAAAGTTCATTCAACATTTGGGGTGTACAGTTTCAATTGGTTCTTCGTTTATATGCATTCTCATAGGTAAATATTTTTTTTTCAGCTACATCATAGATACATTCATCACATCGCTAAAGTAGATCTTGCTGTGAAAGATATCATTATCTTTCACAGCAAAATCTACTTTTGTTTCTTCCTAATAATAATTCTAATTTAAGCCTTAATGAGTTTTTGAGGTGAAAATTATTAATTAGATTGTCAGTTGCAAATTCGTTTTATCATCTAAGTTCTTACTATCAATATAGTCTAAGTATATGTCTACTTTTTAAATAGTATATTACAAGTTAAAAAGAGCGACAACCCTGTAAAATTTTATAAGTAATTGATCTAAACAAAAATATGTTTATACTTCTGATCGTTTTTTATGTTTGTTACAGTTATTTCTAAAAATCTTAAATAAGCTAATAATGTACCTGCTCCTTATATTTGCTACTATTCCAGAGTAATTTACTCTACTGTTATATCTATCTAATAGTTTACAGTAACCTTATAGAGTTTAATTTGCTTTTTTTAAATAAATTTGATTTTCAAGTGTTTGCTCTGACGTTAATAAAACATTTGCTTTGGTTAAAAAATATAAGCAATTTTCGATCGGAAGAAATGTTTGATTATGGTTGGACAGAACTGATGGGTTTAATAAAAAATAAATTTGGTTTAAGAAGTAAGAAATGTGAGGTTTACACGAATTTAGGTCTTACTGCATAACTTATAAATATTTCTGTGAAAACCAAGTTTAAACATTCGTTATAAAATTTATGCGAACTAGTGGTGATTACACACGCAGTTTTGTCCTTGTGTTACGTAATATGACACATGCAGAATATAGTTCTGTCTTATTAATACAAAAATAACCTCTCATAATATTTATGCGCTCATAATGTTATTCTCTGAGTCGGAAAGTGCTTTAAGAAAACGATTAATCGGAAAAAATTATAGAAATGCTTGGAAGAAATCATACGTTTCCAACGCAAACTTGATGACTGATTTAGTTGTAAGATTAATTGTAGATATAATTGTAAATTTTAAAGTATTTTATTTTGATAACTCTTATATAAGCTATTTCTCGCTTACTTTGACGTCCCTGAATCTTTTTGTTCTTACCCTATAGGCTCCTGAACGAAACTTTTTATGAAAACAATTTATTTTCGGTCATTATTCGCGTGTTGAAATATTTCGATAAAATTATTTCCCCATGCGGGAAGATGATGTCATTTTGTAATTTTTTGGTCACCAAAGACGTCATGGGATGACGTCGAAACAACGTTATAATGACGGGTGTAAGTAACAGACCGATAACGTCAAGATAATGTTACTTTGTGACGACAAAATGCCCCTATTTTGTGACAAACTGACGTTATTTTGGGACGTCAAAATCACATACCTGAATTAATCAAAACTAATTTTTGTAATAACTAATTTTGAGGTGAGATGTTGTACAGAGCAGGAGCAGACGACATCCACCAGCGTATTAGATCTAATACTGCATGGCAGATGGCTCTCAGTTCGAGAAGCAAACCCATATTGTTCTGTACCTCGCAGGTTATCGGAACCAGATAGCAGCAAAATGGACCAACCCATGGAAAGAAAAGCCAGAAAAATAAGTAGGGATGAGACGTCAAGAGATCCAGAGTATCTCATGGCGATAATAAATAATCTCCAAATTAAGAACAAAGAGCTGAGTGAAGCAAATAATACGATCATCCAAAAGATGGCTGACATGCAAGAAAGGATATCTGGGATGCAAGAATTTATAAACCAGCAAACAGAAGCTGTGAATAGATTGACTAAACAGCTGCAAACCACTCAAACCATCCAAAATGAAGAAGAGACAAAAAGGAAAAAGAAGAGGACAACCAAATAAATAGAGGAACAATTTGGAGCTCCAAAAACAAGCCAACCAGAAATCATAGACGAGGAAATGGCTGAGACTCGGCTGGAGCAAATCCAGAAAGAAGAAAAAGAAGCCAAGAAAAAGAAAAAAGAATCCAATAAGGAACCAGACCCTCCAGCCTCCAAGGAAGATGACGAAAAGAGGTTAAAAGTACCTTCAGTGGTACTCAAAAACGCAGGCGACTGGCAAGTCGTCTGCAATAAAATATAGTCAAAGACAATCGACTAAACAAAGGCTAAAATGACCGGAGGCAGTATAACAATCGTCCACAGCACAGCTCATGACCACAGACAGCTAACACGGATGCTGTCTGAGCACAAAAGAATGTTTCACACATACTCCCTGCCAGAAGAACAGACCGTCAAGGCAGTAATTAAGGCAGAAACAAGAACATCGCCCCTGTTTCGGTCCAAAGAATGAGGAGCTACAGGGTCAAGAGGTCGATGCCTACTCATACAAGTCCAGCAGGACCAGAGAGAGACTATGTTTGATGCCAAGGGGTGCTGCGATTTGGTCGTCGCCGTGGAGCACCAGAAAAGACAACAAGGCCTCCAACAGTGCCACAGATGCCAGCGATACGGACACTCACAAAGCTGCTGCATTGTAGAAACCAAATGCGTTAAGTGCGCTGGCAACCATTACTCGGGAGAGTGTAAAAAGACAAAGGAGACACCAGCAAAATGCGCAAACTGTGGGGGCCCGCACCCAGCAAGCTACACAGGATGTAGCGAATACCCCCAACAGAAGAAGACAGCACCGGCCAAGCCAACGGATCAGAAACAACCAGGGAATACCAAGCCAGCGGGTGGGCCGGTTTCGGGTAATAAGCTATGCGGCCAAGGCTACCAAGGCAGGAAACAGCGCAGCTAAATATACCACAGGCATGAGCCAGTCAGCTGACTTTCTCAGCGCTTTAGGCAAGATGAAGAAAATGTTCTCAACAATGAGTACCAATACAAACAGCCGGGTTGGAAGCAATAGCAAAGTGGAAACCGAAAATTGCTGGCTGCTACCAAACACGCCAAAGCTTAGATCTCAATGACTTAGAGGAAATTATTTTCAGGAGACAACGGGGACAACACGTTGCCATTGGAGACTTCAACGCAAAATCACAAGACTGGAATAGCAGAGCTACCAACCAGAATGGCAGAGCGATGATGGCTTTCTTGGACAGAAGGTAGAACCTACTCATCTAGCCACCAATACGACGCGCTGGATATAGTTCTCACGAGAAATGGAAACTGAGCTCGCAGTTGTCCAAGAAGCACCGGAGGAGCCTACTTTCAACAACCGACGCACAAACTGATTATGAACGACGCTGATGGGATTGACTAAGCTGTTGCAGTGCTGGAGAATAGCATTATTAATGCTATTGAGGCCAGTAGTGTAACACAAAACAGGCCACTAACAAAATATTTAGCAGGTATCCCGGATGAGACCAAAGCACTCATTCAAGAAAGGAGAAGAGCCAAAAGATGGGCCATCAGGACCAATCTACCAGAGGACAGGCACCGCTATAACCGCCTTAGCAGGCAGTTCAAAGCTGCGCTGGAGCAAATCAGGGCTGAGCAATGGCAGGAGCACTTGCTGACACTGGACCCGCAAGACCGAAGCCTCTGGAAAACTGCCAAAACAATGCGGCAGAAAAGGAAACCAATCCCGCCGCTACACGGACCAAACGGGATGTCTACATCAAACTAGACAAAACATAGGTATTTGTTAATCACTTGGAAAGTCAGTTTCAGGAAAACATCATTGACGACGATGATGCCGACCGATGGGAAGAGATGATGTGCAAATTCGGGACATTGTGCAGCAACTAGACCTCAGGAGGGCACCTGGATGTGGCCAGATAGGGAACATACCGCTCCGGCTACTACCATCCAGGAGAATTACATCCTTGGACCTTAGATCCTTGGAGGCAGGAAGATGTCATTCTGTTTCCCAAACCAGGTGAAAACCCTTTTTTCCACAGAGTTACAGGCCCAACAGCCTACTGCCTACCATGGGAAAGCTAGCAGAACGAATCATCCTGAGATGACTAAGGGCGACTTTTACAAGTTCAAGTAAAACTTCAGATTGTAGATAAAACACCAGACATAGACAGAGTACATTGCGTTGTTTACCTGACAGATAAACAATGCACTGTAGATTATATCTGGAGTTTTATCTTCAATCTGAAGTTTTACTTGAACTTGTAAAAGTCACCCTAAAGGACAAAGCCGAGCAGCAACAGGCTCTATCAGACGAACAGTTGTCGACCGAACTGCAGGTGCTGAGGATGGTGAAATACATCACCGAGGCATTCAACAACGAGAGGCAGTAGGAGCCATCCTGCTTGACGTAGCCAAAGCCTTTGACAGACTCTGACACAAATGACTGCTAGTCAAGCTGTTAGACACTGGATTCCATGTGAAACTAATCAGATCTTTCCTTTCCAATAGTTATTTCAGGGTAAAGCTGGATGGACAATACTCTGTGTACAGGAGGATGGAAGCAGGAGTACCGAAAGGCGCGGTGCTTTCGTCCTTCCGATACAACCTGTACTTAGGAGACCCCCTCCAGACTGTGATTAGGACTTAGGAGACTTGCATTATAGCTGACGACACAGCTATAATGGCAAGATCCCTCAAAACAAGGTTACTATCGCGGTACCTTAAAGAGGAAGACACAGCCTTGGAAAAGTGGTGTGCCAAGTGGAAGATAAACCTGAACGCCAACAAGAGGCAGGCCATAATCTTCAGGAAGTGTCGCAATCACAGGCCAGATAATCAATTAAAAGCGAAGCGACTCGTTGGCAAGAGACAGCCAACATCCGCCTCAACAGCGTGGGGATATGCAGCAAAGACATACCCGAAAAGGGGTGGCAGTGGAAGCGCCCTGGTATGTCCGTAACCAGGATATACAAAAGGATCTCGACTACATCACGGTCACTGAGAATTTAAAAAGCCATACGAGGAAAACCTTCCAAAAGACAGAGGACCACCCAAACCAGCTGGTGAAGAGGGCGACCGCAGACGACCCCGAGGTCGAAAGGCCGCATAAGCTGTTAGATAACGGGTAAACACTAATTATCTTTATTTTCCTTTACAGGAAACCAGGACCACCCCAGAGGCTGAACAAAATCCCACTAACAGACAAAAACCCCCCGGGCAGCGGGTCTGCACACTCAAATCCTGGGTATAACCTTCCCGCAGACAACTGGTGCTAACCAGCTCTTTCCGCAATCCTGCTTCGTCAGTAGGGGGGCCTTTCCTCCCTTACCCACAGCCCAAACCTAAAATCCTTAGGGTGGGGTAAAGATGCAACAGTTCTCCACTATTTTATTCTTTACCACCACTTAAACAAGACATTTCGAAAGGAAGACAGCCGACGAAGAAAAGAAGAATTCAAGACAAGAAGAGCGCCTGAAGAGCCCTAGTGGGCGCGGTAACTTCAAACAGGACCCAGAAATGGCCAGCTTACTCAGCACTGGACAATCTTCATGATTGTTTAGAAGGGAGATGGGTGGTTGAAATTTCTGTTACAGACTAGTCCGGTCTGCAGCGATGACAGAGTAAAAGGCAACAGCCTGCCTGACTCTTTTATCTGAGGCCATCTTTTAGTCACAGTAAACATCGCCAATCCTAGAAGTAGAACCATATTTAAACAGACCGAAGCCCCGATCCTTGTAAGCCCCATTTTCACACACTCGCAGACACCGGTCGTAGCGATTGTTGAACCCCCCCCCCCCCCACCCGACTTACATAAAATAAACAGGGCCATAGTGGTTGTTGAGCCTCATTCACATACCAGGCCAAAGCAATTGCTGGGCCCCATTCATACAAGTACATACACGGCTTAGCGTTTGTTGGGCCCCATTTCCACTTCCACATATATATACCCGGCTTAGCGTCTGTTGGGTCCCATTCGTAGAGTACACACGCGTCAAAGTGTTTGTTTGCATTCTGACGTTTTTGGAGAATTCTATCTTTAACAGAAAAGCAGACAGAACGGATTCAAATCTTCTAGTTTGTTGCTTTTGGTAAATTTTTGGACCTGACTAAAAATGACTAAAAATGCCCCAGATTAAAGTTTTTCGAAAAAACTCGGTTAAAATTAAAGCCAAAAATCGTTATTTATAGTAATAAGTAACTTAATTAAATAAAAAAATCTTATAATGATTGATTCTCTAAGTAAAGGAGACCATGAATCTTTTAACATATTACATTGATCTTTCAGGAATGACGAGCGAATACAAAAATTTAGTTGGTAATGATAACTCAGTTATTAAAATTTGCATAATATGCCATTGTGTAGAGATTGAAAAGTTATTACACTTTCTAATTAAAAATCTTCTTCTATCGAAAATAGTTAATGAACTACAGGTGATTGAAGTTTTGAGAATTGTTTAAATTTTTTCAAATAACTCGGAAACTACTGAAAATGTGGCATCCTCGAAATCTTAATGTAACTCAACAAAAGGCAACTTTTTTCTAACTTAAGCGACAGGGTATTACATAATCCAACCAATATTTTGTTATATATCTACCGCCTTCTGGAGGCCTGAGTCTTTAAACTAAAAGATCAGTGAGAAATAGTGACGTAGGGGCAGAGTTGCCAAAGGAGGTTATTTTTCTATTATCGTCTAAAAATGTCGCACTATCCTTGTATACAAAACTATAGGAATATGTGCCAAATTATATAATACTTCGGACAAAACAGCTTGTGTATTTGGGTAAGTGATTTTATCCATAAATTCCACACACTAAACTTATTAACTATTTATCGGACACTAGCATTAGCATTCTTACCAGGACTATCATTGCCATTATTTCGTTCCTCACACCTACTAAACTTTGTGTCATAAATATCGAAGCTATCAAACTCCTTTAGATTCTCGTCTAATTTCCTGCGTTCCGTGATTATTCGTTGTACACTTTCCTGACTATCGTGTCTTGTAGGTTTCAAATATTCACTCTTATCATTACTAAATTCATCACTACTAGTTGGAAGTCTTAAACTATCACCTTTCAAATTCCCCGACACTGTAAGAAGAGGAGCCTCTTCGCAAATGTCCATGGATAACTGCTTTTGAAATAAGTGCTTGGTACTGCCATACAATCTATTAACAGATTTGACTTCTTGGGGCACTGTCAACCGACTTGTAACGTCGAGAAGAGTGTCGTGCGGCTTTTTTCCTCCTCTTTGACTATCATCGACCTTCGGCACCTGTAGTTGGTGTATAGTCTGCGATTCTTTCGGTGGATACGTTAGGATCTCGTCCAGGTTGATTCGGGTGGATTCCCGGAAAGTAGATTTTGAAATTGGAGGGGATTCTTCGCTGTTCGCCACCTCCTGGATGCTGTAGATGTCCGAAATTGAGTCGTCGATGTTCTTCATGTCTTCCATATTGGGGAGCATGATCGGCAAATGACTGTGTAGGGTTTGGCGACGGGACTGACACGGTTGCCGTTCAAGGGTTATTTTGGTTCCCGATCCGGGGAAGTTAAACGTGAAGTTTGAGGGTAAGGAGAGCACCTAAAACCAAGTATTAGTAGTTAATGTAGAACATGAGGACTTTTATCTTCAGAAAATTTACTTTTTGTGTCGACAGCACTGATCTGATTTATTAAATACTATTTTACGTAAGTAATTTTAATTCATTTTCATCATTATTACCTACTACAAACTGACTAGACATGATGTTTACGAAGAAAATAAATACAGATTTTATAAGCTCTTTCTCATAAAAACTAACCCTCTTTTTCGACTTGCTCACATCAGTCTTGTCGGGATCCCAAGGCTTTTAACATAAATTTTAAAACAAAGCACGTTCGCTTTATGAAAAGCCCTCTAAACATGATAAAGAAATTAGGCACTAGAATCATCACATTTCTCTAGAAAGCTATAGGTGTATAGGTGTAGATAAAATGAATATTAAATTTAGTGGTGGTCTCTGTGACAAGATAGTGAAACTTTTATGAAATAAAGCATTTGAATTCAGCCTCAAGTCTGTAAGTCGTCGAATGGTTTGTTTTGCAGCAACTGAAGTAAATAAGCCTAATCTAATGTAATCACTGTACATCTCTATTTCTAAGCCAAATTTACCTACCTTTAAAAAAAATATCTGTTAAACTGAAGTGAAGCTAGTTGGTATATACAGGAAGAAGAGCTGTTCCAAAATAAAAGAGTTTAGGTTGCTTGTATGCGGTAAGAATAATAAACATTGTGCTCTTTCTATACAGTTTCTTCCAAGATAAGGATGCGCTGCATGGGCATCTCCGAAACAATAAGAGATACGGAATGAGTGGCTTGTATAAATCGGAGTCGGGAGGGTGACCGCGTTCGGGCTAGTTGGAGGACGACATTACGCCGGAAGGACGAACGACCACCACCAGGTACCAGCCCACTGCTTAAAAATAGAAAAAGAAGTTGTTTGGGGGACTAGAAAAAGGAGTCGCTTTGGGTACTCACGAGGAGAAGTCTTGCTTTGGGGAGTCACGAGGGGGGGGGACTCACGAGAAGAATCGTTTTGGGGGATTGGTGAAAGGGGCCGAGAAGAAGTGTCGTTACGCCGTAAGAACGAACGATCACCAGCCGAGATCATCAGTAGAAGCTTCAGCCAGGAGCGAGAAGACGTTGCTGCGGGACTAAAAACTAAAGATGCGGAAATCTTCTACTGCCACCTCTACAAAAAAGAGGCCAAAAACACCCCGACCCCAACGCTGACCAAGTGGCTCAGGAAACTGAGGAGATATTCCGGAGAAAAATACTGGCACCACCAACAGACAGACAACAACATCAAACGGCACTTGAAAGAGAGCCTGACCAAAGCGGCTCCCTGGAAGGCACCCGGAGAAGACGGAATTCTTGTATACCTTTACAAAACAAAGTGTTACCAGCGGCAAGGGAGTACCTGGAGAGATATGTAACGAATATCCTGATAGCCAGAGAGAAATTCTTGGAAGCGGACGTCCGAGCCAGCGTGGTGCTTTTCCACAAAAAGGGAGATACGACCATCCCTGCTAATTATCCACCCATCTCGCTGCTGAACACAGATTACAAAATGTTTACGGCGGTGATGACTCGAACAATTAATGAAGCACCCCCCCCCCCCCCCCCCGTGGGTGCTCTCTCCAGAACAGCTTGCTCAAGACAACATGTGGGGCACCACGCATGGGCTACTCCTGGATAAGAGCATATCACCGGTCGCAAGACTTAACAGAGTGAAAAGCTACTCTTCGTGGTATGATTTCACCAAAGACACTGTTTACCACAAGTGCCTAAAGAGGCTTATAGATGCGCTACCGCTCCACACCAACATAACGAAAGCCATAAAGACCGCAATAAAACAATGGTCATTGAGAGTGCGCTTGAACACGAACAAATCAAACCCCATCCCGATTCGCAGGGGCATTCTACAGAGAGATTCAATAAGCCTGCTGCTGTTCACTGTCCGAACAGCTGCTACCCTGAATCACATCGACAAACCCAAAAATAGTGAGGAAAACGCAGGGCAAGCACCAAGTACTGGCGTACATGGTCGATATAAAATGCCACGTACCAACCAGGGAAAGCATGTACGCCATGTCTCTGAAATTGGCAGAAGTGGCAGCCGAAATGGGGCTGAGCCTGAATGTAGCAAAGTGCGGCCAGTACTCCAGGGACGCCCAGGACGAGGACGAGGATGATTCCTGCAGCAGGGGGGGGGCTCACGAGGAGTCATGCTTGTCACCGCGTTCGGCTAGTTGGAGGACGACATTACGCCGGAAGGACGAACGACCACCACCAGATACCAGTCCATTGCTTAAAAGTAGAAAAAGAAGTTGTTTGGGGTACTAGCAAAAGGAGACGCTTTGGGTACTCACGAGGAGAAGTCTTGCTTTGGGGAGTCACTAGGAGAGTGCGATTTTGGGGGACTCACGAGAAGAATCGTTCTGAGGGATTGGTGAAAGGGGCCGAGAAGAAGTGTCGTTACGCCGTAAGGACGGACGATCACCAGCCGAGATCATCAGTAGAAGCTTCATCCAAGTTCGCTTTTCAAAGTAAAGAAAAGGAAGGAATTACCCCATTGCGTATTTATTGGTCTTCCAAGATAAGGATTCGCTGCATGGGAAACTCCAAAACGGTAAGAGGTACGAAGGCAGTTAAATTAGAAGAAAGTTGCGCGATGTGGAGACCTCATAGAATGAGTTTGCAAAATTGAGATGCTTGTTATTTTTTAAATATCTTAGAAAAAGCGATTTCTTTAATTTTTATTTAACTTATTTATTATTTAAGGTATTGTTTTAAACGAGCTAAAAGGCGGTGGTCCGATGACCGGTTTAGTAGCCAACCACTGGTTGACCCAAATTTAAAATCCATACCTCGCAAATTTGTTCAACGTGTGGCTGCATCGAACCGCTCATCGACGTCATGGTAAAGAAGATTGCAATCGATTGGGACAAATTTGCTGACAATAAAAAAGTTAGCACGAGCATTTTTGAGAAAGAAATTGCAGTCAGTCTGGGGGACTCACGAAGGAGGTCTGGTTTTGGGGCACTCGCGAAGGAAGTCCGGTTTTGTGAAGACTCACGAAGGAAGTCCGGTTTTGGGGAGACTCACGAAGGAACTCCGGGTTTGGGAGGACTCAAGAGGAGTCGTGCGGGTGATCGCGTTCGGGCTAGTTGGAGGACGACATTACGCCGGAAGGTCGAACGATCACCACCAGGTACCAGTCCACTGCTTAAAAGTAGAAAAAAAAATGGTTGGTAGACTGCGAAAGGAGTCATCTTGGGTATTCAAGAGAAGAGGTCTTGGTATGGAGACTCACGAAGACAGTGCGTTTTTGGGGGACTTACGAGAAGAATCGTTTTGGGGATTGGTGAATAAGGCCGAGAAGAAGTGTTGTTAGTAGTAGTCACCAGTAGAAGCTCCAACCAAGTTTGGTTTTCAAAGTAAAGAAAATGACGAAATCATCCCTTTGTTTCCATATGTCTTTTTGCACCCCTAATTGTACGTCCCCATGTGCGGATATGGCGTACATTGCGGATTTACTCACTGCCGGAATGCGTTATGGTCGGGATTGGTTTTAGTAATTACAGTATGACCTCGTGGACCCGTCGTTGCGATTCTCGAGGTTACCCCCAAGAACTCGTCAAGGTGGAATAAAGTCCCAATGTTTTGAAACCCACACTTGAGATGGGGGATAGCTCTCAGTCGCACGCTCAAGGTTGCGCATGTCGCCAACGTTCAAGGTCAGTGACTAGCGTGGACCTGTCATTGTGATTTTCGAGGTCACAACCAAGCGCGTGTTATGGTTAAGGTGGAAGAAAGTCCTTGGACTGTTTTCGTATCGGTATAGCTTAACTACTGCCATTGTCAGTTGGTATAAGCTTAAGTGAAACCAAGTGTGATGAACTGGACAAAACGCATGGCGTATGTTTGCAATCAAAGCAGACACGTGAACCATTCACTGGTGCAAAAACAAGAGCTAGCAGACCATTGGGATTAATCTATACTGACATCGTTTGTGGATCAATTGAATCCGAAACCTGGGATGGTAAGAAATATATCCTTACAATTTTGGATGATAATCACACATCTATTGAGAAGCAAAGATGGAGTGATTATAAAAGATTATACACAAGGAGTTGCGTCTTTCAAAGTTTCAAAAAACCGGTGTAATAATGGTGGCAAATATCGGTGTACCGCTTTTAAAAAGTGATGTAAAATGAGAGGTATGGTCAGCAGCAATCGAACCATTTTAGAGAAGACAAGAGTTTTATCAGGCGGGGGAACCATATACTGGTTTCGCTCCTATTAGAGCTCATCAGTATGGTATACCTCAAAATCTAATCAAAATACGCCTTCAAAAAATACTTGTTCACCTCTCTTGCTCAAGGCACTGTGTATGTATGCAAGTGACGCCATCGGACTACGGCAGGTGCTTCCACTAGGCCATGTGGGAAGCGACTTCGGCAGAAAACTTGCTTGGTTTCACTTCATACAGGAGCGGACAAGGTGCATATGGAAGTACTTAAAACCATTGCTAGCCAAGAAGGCAAAGGACTGGACCTTATGCTAGATCTATTCATTACCATATACAAAACCGGAAAGATCCTGCCCACCTGGCTCAAGTCTACTTTTACAATTCAATCCACACTTGAATATACAAATAATGCGAAGAACAATTATGCGACACTCAATTTGGATTCCAGAATGGACTAGGCACTCGAGAAGCCTTCTTCTCCTTAATTGTTTTAGCAAAGAGATGCAAAGATAGGAAAATAGATGTTTACGCTTGCTTTATCGACTGTCATCAAAACCATCAAAAGATGGTAAAAATATAATTCGTAACCGGGATTGACAGAAGAGATATTACATTGATAGTAAATCTCTACTGGAACCAGATCGCCGAAATAAGAATGGACGGAAGAACATCTGACTTTATGTCAATCCGAAGAGGCGTACGACAGGGCGGCCTTTTGTCACCACTCCTGTTCAACATCTATTCGAAACGAGAGATCCGTTCCAGAATCGAACAAGCCAGGCCAACTGTCATAAACATGAAAAGATTTTTTACTAGTCCTGATATGAGTTTGGAGCTCAGGGTTCGCATGATTAGATGTTATGCCTTCTGTTGAAGCCGAAGGATTAAACAGTGGCAACCTTGCGTTTTCAAATGGACAAGGGGCAGCAGCTCCCCCTAGGTAGCGGGTGAACGAACGAGAGAGCACAAATGATCACAGCCATGTTCTTCTTAAACTGTTATTGTTCCCTTTTTTTTAACCATTGTTAAAGTTCGTAAACATTTGTGAAATATACTACACCTTTACCCTTTAACGTGAGCTATCAATCAACCTGGGGTCTGGCCTTCCTCAAAGGGTCAAGCACAGCAATCAGCGATAGAAGTGATAGCCAAACCAGCCGCCATTAGCACAGTCCAGAGCTTCCGCAAACGGCGGGAATTATAAACGCAAAAGCACCTTCAGTGTGTTTCTGTACCGATGTGAATGCTGGAACTTGGACCCTACAACTGAAAAGAAAATTGAAGCGTTTGAAATATACTTATATCGCCGTATGCTTCGCATATTATGGGTTCAACGGATGACGAACGAAGAAGTACTTAGACGAATGAAGAAGCCGAAAGAACTAATGGCCTTCATTCAAAGAAAGAAAAACTGCATACCTAGGCCACATTATGATAGGCAACAAGTATGAAATGTTGAGAGCAATAATTGAAGGAAAGATTCAAGGGAAAAGATCTATTGGCAGACGTCAGAATTCCTGGCTGAAAGACCTGGGAATATGCTTTGGGTGCACTTCCATTGAAATCTTTGGAGCTGATGTTTCCAGAAGAATGTTAGCTATGTGGATGGCCAACCTTCGAAAGGAGAGGGCGCCATAAGAAGAAGAAATTTCCAATATGAACTTTGGTATTCAGTATGGAAAGGACAAAATAGATCTAAGCCTAGGCCTAGAAGCATATACAGTGAGTCGGAGTTTGCCGGTGATATGGACTCCAGAAAAAGTACCACAGGGTATTTAGTTGTGTTTTGTGGTGGCCCTGTGGCGTGGTGCTCCAAGCGCCAAGTCATAGTTTCTCCTTCAAGCACAAAGGCCGAGTACATAGCTGCTGCGAAATGTGTCAAAGAAACTTTGTTCTTAAAATCTGTAGTTGACAAACTTTTGAATGTTGATGTAAAAATCAGTTTTGCATGTAGATTACCAAAGTGCAATTGCTTTAGTGAGAAGTGGAAAGATCAATAAAGATCAAGAACATTGACGTGCGCTACACTTTATAAATGAAAAAGTGAATGATGATACTCATTTTGAGGTTGGTATTTCGGTAACAAAACGTTAGAATAAAAATTAATAAACGCCATCTTTTACGCCTGAAAATTGTTTCACATCACAAAAAAAATAAAACCCAAAATCGTTTTTTCCTTTAAATATCTAAAAATTAAAACAAGTAACTCATTGTTACAAACACCATATATAAGGCCATCCCATTGCGCAACTTTATTATAATTTAGCCGAATTCGCATCCCTTACTGTTTCGAAGATCCACATGTACTGCATGCTTACCTTTGACACTGTATACAGTGCACTCCGTAGACCAGAGACACGCAGAGATGAAATGTTGTAATGCATTTCTTTCTCAACATAAACTGAGGGCGACGTCACATACAGCGGAATTTGGTTAAAAGCGGAACGGAGCGTAATTTGACAGTTGAATTTAAACCAATCAGATAAAAGCTAAAATCATAATTGACAGGTGTAATGACGCTATTGACATGTGTAATGACGTTATTGACATGTGTAATGACCTTATTGACATTTCTGCTCCGTTTCGTTCTGCTGTATGTGACGGCGGCCTGAGTTGTGAATGGGGAATGGTAAAATCCACAGTGGTTTCTAAAGAATACAATTTATTTAGAAATTATTGTAGGTCAATTCCCACAAATATATAGAAGTTGTATCTAAAACCGTTCGAGACTTTCGATCGAACCAAACAGTGTTCGATGACCTTTTGATCGATCGAACGAGTTTCCGATAAGAAACGGAAAAAAACCCATAGCAGTTTTTTTTAAAATCAGTTAAGAAGATTCATTCGCGTTACTTCAGTTGAACAGGACTAAAAATGTTTAATGGACACAATGTTTATTAGTAGTAACGAGACTTTGAATTGCACACTCCAGTACGTTGTGGTTGGTTTTCCTGCGCTCACTCACCACATAACGCACATATGAGTGAAATAACTCAAAACCTCTGACTGCTAAATTCTAGTAATAAGCGAAGAATTAGGCAAGTACGATTAGACAGCATGTAGAGTAGAATGAAGGTAGGTAATTGGTTTAGAAAGAAGAGATAGTCATAACGTAAGTTAGATATAGAGTGTAGGGCGTGCATCTAAATACATCTGAGACTGTCAAATACCTCAAACTCAGTTTTGGTTTGTTTAGTCTGAAAAAAACACTAACAATGTATTATGTTTATGTTACAAAGATAAAGTGGTGGTTATTAAACATCACCGGGTTCATCTAGATTACAAAATTACTTACGGTTATTGTAATAAAAAAAATTAATATCAGCATTTTGTTGGTAAAGTGTGAATAAAAATATTATAAAGAAATATTGATACTTACTTTATGTAACTTTTTCTCCTGTCCTGAGTGGCATTCTTGGGCGTCCAGCTGAAGAGCTAGACACAACTCTCTTCTCTCGTTTTGCTCTTGCTTCTCTTGAAACTCTCTCTCTAGTTGGATGTCCATGTCCTGCTCGTCTTCCAGATGTTTGTGCGACTCTTCCAAATGCTTCATTAGAACCGCCACCACCACATTGACCAGCACGAATTGAGCCATAAGTACGAATATCACAAAAAATATCGGTGCTATAATGGGCGATATGCAACAGTTCTTGATGCAGTCGTCGGACGAGTCGCACTTTTCGTTATAGAGCGTGTCCTTCATGATTCCGTTCCAGTTGTCGCCGGTTGCCACTCGAAACAGCGTCAAAAAAGCCATGCCGAAATTCTCAAAGTGGGCGTGCTCTCCTAAACCCTGACAAGGGGTGACCTTGCAATCTAGCCGGCCAAATAGTTCGACACCCAGGGCCGCGAAAATGAAGAATAGAAGGAAAAAGAGTAGCCCTAAGTTGCCGACTTGGGGAAGAGCTTGCATGACCGTGTCTAGAAGTGCACGGATACCCTTCGCCATTTTTAGGAGTTTAAGGACTCGGGCTATGCGCATCACGCGCAACACCTGAAACAAACAGTGTTTTTTAAGTAACTCGTTAAAAACTATTTACCTACTCATTAAAAGTTTTGCATAAAGACATAGTTGTTATTGTTGGGTGTTTAGTAATACGGCCATCATATTTTACAGTTTACAATAACCACCAATAACAGATGTTGACCCACCAAAACCACCACTTGCCCTCATTTAAACCAACTCATAAAGCAGCATACAATACATTTGTCCTGATAAATAACCACGTAACAACGCCAACTATACATAACTAGCGATTGTATGTGATCCCACAGAAAGGGGATTACATACGAGGGGCAAGTAAGCAATAAGGTTCCCAACGCTGTACACTCGCCGCGCGAGATGCTAGGCGAAATCCGGCAACACTGCCTTGATTGTTGGTCCCCCCACTTCATTCCCACTACCGAGAGCGATCGTTGCGTCAGTGTTGCCAGGTGTGGCGCATTAGCGCCAAAGTGGCGGATTAGGAACGTAAAAAGCGGTCAAAATAGTAAGGTTGGCGCTTGGCGCTGAAAAACCCAAAAATTCGATTTTTTGGCGCTGATGATGGCCCTTGTGCCGAAAGCGGTCCGCCAATAAAGGATTTTAAAGAAAATTGCACGCCTACCTACTTGTTTGTTACCGTGCCCATGGCAGATAAATGTGGATAAAACATGAACCCCTACAATTGCCCTTCTTTGACCGGCAAAGGGCGCCCTTTAATGCATTATGTATGGCCCTTGAAAGAATGTCAGACATGTGCGTGACCCGAAGAATAGTTTAGTAATTAAAGCGATTTCGCGAATATTGTTAATTGAAATTAAAATCTTATTCTTTCATCAGATAGAGCTTTTAATTTCCCATCCTTTGAATGTAAATTCGAACAATTTATGTCTTAATTGACTGGCCCAGGAAATTAACGATCAATTTAAATAAAAAGCTTTAATTGTCAATTGAACTATCTCATGTGAAATGTCATTTTAAAGAGCATCATTTACTCTGTCTAGTGATCACATTTTCAATCTCTTTGCTTCAGTAGATTTTCCAGAAAAGCTCGTTTTCTAAATTTATGTCCGCGCTGTCCGAAGCGCCTTATAGTCGCCACTGGTCAGCGTGGTATCGATTTTTTTCTACAGTACCTTTTCGGGGATGAGAAGTACCGAGAGGGTGGTTACGACGATACTCGTCGAGAGAGACGCGTTTTGAATTCGCGAGAGTTATGACCTAAAGAGAGACGGTTTTTGAACTCGTGAGGGTTATGACCTAGAGGGACGCATCTTAAACTCAAGAGAGTGATTACCTAACCGGGAAGACGGAAAAGTTCGAATTTTACCGCAAGAAAAGAGTCAGTCCTTGGCTCCGCCGTTTTGATTATAGCCAATTCTTAGTTTTTTCCCCCCGATTCCTGAATAGACCATTTTCTTGCCGATAGCGGATACTTTGCAGACGCAGGAGACTACCGGCAATTAAGTATTTGTAGAGTAGTTGTAGAAGTTGAAACAATTAATATATTTTAGTAGTGGTCGCTCATCATAATATCGAGGATCCCAGCAACCTGGCAAAATTCTGTTTTCTTCTAACTGCGTCGTTAGTTTAGTTTTCTTTGTTGTTGTTTTTTCGATTTTAGTAAGAAATTGTGTACCCGTCAAGCACGTTTCTGGGGACCACTGAGCTTATCGCGAAAAGTTCACGTCCGCCGCTATTTTATTTCAGAATCCTGAGAAAACTGAAAATTGTCTTTTTTAAGTTTATTTTTAATTAATTACTATTCGATTAGTTTTTTTTACGCGTTTTGCAAGTTTTGTCTTAAACAGAAAACCTTGCTGGCATCCCCAAAATATTAAATTTTACTTTATTGAAATTAGCATTTATTAATTATGTCCGTTTGGCAATACCAATGGAGGTGTGTTTTCGCTACAAAGATGAAACGCCACGGATTAATTATCGACCTTCTGCCCCCATAATTAGCGACCTAAGAGACAACAAAATAGATAGATCCTTTCCAAGAGTTGGGTCCCCCTTGCAGCGTGGCAAAAGAGATTTGACACACGAAGATACGTTGGACTTAGAACATCCACGTAGTCAAATCGCCGCAGACCCGGCGGCGACGGCAACCCAGCAGCCCCAAACACAGCCGCCTCCACGCGACAAACGATTATTAGCGGGGGGGGGGGGGGGGACACGGCGCTACAGAGTGAAAGTGAGAACTTTGGCAACCTTGATTGGTCAAAAAATTCTATTGACGAATTCCGTTGGCCAGCGATTCTCACCTTCACTTTCACTCCTTCCTTGAAAATAAGCGTCCTGGAGCCTTTTTTTTCCAAATTTCCAAATTCACCAGAAATTCCACCGAAACAATTCACTTATCACAAGGCCATTTGATATAAATTTTGTAAAAAAATCTGATTCATGGGCAAGTTTCCACTTATCCAAATTCGTTTGTAAGCTGTTTACATCAAAAGAGAATGAAAAAATTTAAAAAGTAAGAAAATTTAACCAATCATGGCACAAGCAGCCCTGTCTGATCTGGCTGATCGGATCATGTTGCAATTGCAGATCCTGAGAACCATAGAGAACGTTGCGAAGCAAGGAACTTCCGAATGACATCTAGATTGGTCCTGCTGGATGTAGAACGTGCGTTCGAATAGGGTCTGAAACGAAGGCTTGATCTACAACCTGAGTGACCAAGGTTTGTCGGCAAATATTTGCCCATTATTGACAGTTACCTCACAGATCGCACAGTCGTTTTAAGAGGCGGATTCTCCCTGTCGACGCCCATAGCGCTGGAGGCAGGTGCCCCCAAGGAGCGGTATTATCGCTGCATCTGTATACGCCGTACACGACCGATATTCCTAGAACGCCAAGGGCTACGCTCGCACTCTATGCTGACGACACAGCTTTGTTATCCAAACACTGGAGAAAAGGCGATGTGCAGCAGAATCTGCAGCTAGCTTTAGACGACTTCCAGGAGTGGCTGATACGATGGAGGATGGAGATTAATTCAACCAAGTTCTAGGCAATTCTGATAGGTAAACGTCGCAATGATATCCCGAATCAACTTGTAATCGATGGAAAAGTGCAGTGGCAAGACAAGACGCTTTATAACGGTCAAATAATATCGTTCCTCGTAACTATAGAATTAGAGTGGATGGAGTGTCTCGGGGAATAAGGGACTGCGAGTTTTCTTGATCGAGCTATTTGTTGAGCGACGTTTCGAAACTACTCCAGGTCATCATCAGGATTCTAAATCACTAGTTAACTATTCGCAAGTACATAGGTGGTAGGTGATTAGAATCCATCCATTAGGGGATATGTGAGAAGAGAGAGTTTTACACTATAGTTAACACTAATTGGTAACAAAGGAATTTTTCATAAAATATGTTTAAAAAGACAACAACGAAGAGACAATGATGTTCTTACACATGTACAAAAATTATAAAATTCAATGCGGAACTTGACCAATATTAATATCACACACAATTAAATACGATTGTCTACTGAAAACACGGAATGGTGCTAAAGTACTCAATACCATTCCCAGAATTATAGCATTATACTTATATATACAGGGTGACCCATTTTAAGCTTTCAGTTAAATATCTATCAAATCTTAGCATGCACAAGAACATGTGTCAAAAAAATAAGAAGGACAAGCGAAGGGAGTTTCGTATTTTTGATAGATGGCACTCCTAATTCCAGATTCAGAGATCCAGAGAGGATTTTTGAGTGTTTCTTGTTTTGACCACTATTTGACCTTTGAATTAATTTAACTTGGCAACGTGGCAAATTTCCATAAGGAATAAATACAGGAAATTACCGAAAACAAAATCTAATTCAATATGAAATAGGTACTTACCCGAATAATTGTTGGATTAATCGGAATTATCTTCATCTCGTTCTCCTTCATCTCCTCGATAATTATTCCAAACACAGACAATATAACAATCCCAACATCCAGAATATTCCATTTATCCTTTATATACATCCTGAAGCCTAGAGCGATCAGTTTCATAATGCTCTCCAATATAAACACGGCTGTGAAGAAATAATTGAAGATGCGCAGCAAGTACTCATAGATGGTAGGCATTTTATAACTCTCAGTTGCCATTGTAACGACGTTTAAACCTATCACAGCCGCTATAGCGAGGTCGAAGTATTTCGAAGTGACAATCTTGTGGATAAAAAGCCTCCAGTTTGGGTAGTTGACATAATAAGGTGGTTCACTCATTCCTAAAATATAGCTAATTGTAGTTGTGTTTACAGAATACATAACCAAAATAACTTACTTTTTCGTCTTTTCTCCAATTGCAAGGCCCTCTTTGCGGCCCTTCTTATCCTTTCTTCTTTCTCCTGTTCTTCTCGGCATCTATGAAAATTCTCAACTACCACCCCGACAAACATATTAAGAACAAAGAATCCCACAAGCAAAATAAATGAAATAAAATACAACAGTCTCCATTCGTTGTAGTTTGTGATCGGTTGCTTATCGACCCCTACGGCATCCAAACCCGTATACATTATATTCACCCAGCCGTCCCGGGAGCTCAGTACGAAAAGTGACATTAGAGCCTGCACCAAATCGTCAAAGTTGTACTTTTCGTTCTTCCACTCGTAGCCGTGATGTTTGAGGCAATCAGATTTATTTAGTATTCCAGTTATATTTTCGCCTATGCAATGATAGAAGGTGCCCTTGAAAAGTTGAACACCCAGTATTCCAAAAATGATGAAGAAAGTACAGCATATCAGGACTATATTTCCGATGGGCCGAAGAGAGGAAAGGAGGGTTTGGACAACTAATTTGAGGCCTGGAGCTCTGTTGATTACCCTTAGAGGTCGGAGCGAGCGTAAAAGGCGAAACACCTAAAGTTGGAAGTTGTATCATAGCAGTTTTATTAATTTGTGTAAACTTACCCGAAGAATTCCGAATATCCTCGAAGTGGTGTCATTAATAAGGAACATTATGATATCCACTATAGAAATAATGACGAGAGCACCATCCATTATGTTCCAACCTGAGGTGAAGTAAGCGTTCGGTCCGTAACACATGCCAGTAGCTATCACCTAGAGATCGCCCAAACTTAACACAATCTATCTTGCAATTATTTTATAAACAACATACCTTAAAGAACATTTCGAAAGCGAAAACAATGGAAAAAATGTAGTTGCAGCTTTGTAGGAACAGTTTTTCCGGGCTATCGGGTGGAATATTTGGACGTTCCATTGCCAGCGTGATGCAGTTCATCGCTATGAAAAGTAGGACGATGTTGTCGAAGTACTTTTGCTCCACCAGCCAAATGCATTTCATTCGAAATCTAAGGAAGTGAGATAAAAAAATTATATAGACAGATATAGAGAAAGATAAAGAGCAGAATCAGTATCATTGGTGATATAGCTTTGTTGTGTAATTGAAAATCAGTATTTTGGCAAGACATTAAATTATACAGGGTGCGGCAGAGAAACCAGAGTTTATAGCTCAATAGAAAAAGGATTACTTCAGATACCTATCGTTATATTATTCTTTTATCATATTGTACATATCCTGATTTTTGGTTTTAAGTAGTTTTAAAAGTCATATCGAGCAAATGGCAGCCCTCATTAGCGATACACTGATTCATTCAAAGTTGTTGTTTTTTAATCTCTGGAGAAAAGTAGTATTAACGAGCCTAGATAATATGACTCAAAAGTCACTCAGAATGTCTAATGTATCATTTTGTATTCTGAGTCCAGATTAAAGACTATTTATAATCAGCTAATTCACAGTTGTTGAAATTTAGAATCTCTGGAGATAATTAGGATTTAGTGGCTAAGAAAATAGTACTCAGAAGTCACTCAGAATAGTCAATGTAAAAACTTGAATTCTGTGTCTAGATGAAAGACATGAGTTTAAAGACTTCTTATGTCCAATTAGTAGTTCATCTTTGGAGATGAACTAGAATATAGAACTCAGAAGTCACTCAAAATTCCTAATTTATCAGTTTGTCTCCTGAGTCCATATATAGAAGACTTGAGTTTAAGATCTTTTTAAGTTCAGCAAATTCAGAATTGTTATTTTTTAATCTCTTGAGATAAATAGAGTAAAGCAGCTTAGAAAATATGACTCAAAAGTCACTCAGAATGTCTAATGTATCATTTTGTATTCCGAGTCCAGATTAAAGACTATTTATAATCAGCTAATTCACAGTTGTTGAAATTTAGAATCTCTGGAGATAATTAGGATTTAGTGGCTTAGAAAATAGTACTCAGAAGTCACTCAGAATAGTCAATGTAAAAACTTGAATTCTGTGTCTAGATGAAAGACATGAGTGTAAAGACTTCTAATGTCCAATTAGTAGTTCATCTTTGGAGATGAACTAGGATATAGAACTCAGAAGCCACTCAAAATTCCTAATTTATCAGTTTGTACCCTGAGTCCATATAGGAGACTTGAGTTTAAATTATTTTTGAGTTCAGCAATTTCAAAGTTGATGTTTTTTAATCTCTGGAGATAATTAGAGTTAAGCAGCCTAGAAAATGTGACTCAAAAGTCACTCAGGATGTCTAAGGTATCATTTTGTATTCTGAGTCTAGATTAAAAACTAATTATGATCAGCTATTTCAAAGTTGTAAAAATTTAAAATCTCTGGAGATAATTAGCATTTAGTGGCTTAGAAAATAGCACTCAGAACTCACTCAGTATAATTAATGCAATAGCATGAATTCTGAGTCTAGATGAAAGGCCTGAGTGTAATAACTTCTTATGTCCAATTAGTAGTTTATCTTGGGAGATAAAAACTAGAATATAGAACTCAGAAGTCACTCAAAATTCTTAATTTATCAGTTTGTCTCCTGAGTCCATATAGAAGACTTGAGTTTAAAATATTTTTAAGTTCAGCAAATTCAAAGTTGTTGTTTTTTAATCTTTGGAGATAATTAGTGTTAAGCAGCTAATTCACAGTTGTTGAAATTTAGAATCTCTGGAGATAATTAGGATTTAGTGGCTTAGAAAATAGTACTCAGAAGTTACTCAGAATAGTCAATGTAGTAGCTTGAATTCGGAGTCTAGATGAAAGACATGAGTGTAAAGACTTCTTATGTCCAATTAGTAATTCATCTTTGGAGATGAACCAGAATATATAACTCAGAAGACACTCAGAATTCCTAATTTATCAGTTTGTATCCTGAGTCTATATATAGAAGACTTGAGTTTAAAATCTTTTTAAGTTCAGCAAATTCAGAATTGTTATTTTTTGCTCTCTTGAGATAAATAGAGTAAAGCAGCCTAGAAAAAATGACTCAAAAGTCACTCAGAATGTCTAATGTATCATTTTGTATTCTGAGTCCTGATTAAAGGCTATTTATAATCAGCTAATTCACAGTTGTTGAAATTTAGAATCTCTGGAGACAGTTAGGATTTAGTGGCTAATAGTACTAAGAAGTCACTCAGAATTTTCAATGTAACAACTTGAATTTTGCGTCTAGATGAAAGACATGAGTGTAAAGATTTCTTATGTCCAATTAGTAGTTCATCTTTGGAGATGAACTAGAATATAGAACTTGTTGAAATTTAGAATCTCTGGAGATAATTAGGATTTAGTGGCTTAGAAAATAGTACTCAGAAGTCACTCAGAATAGTCAATGTAAAAACTTGAATTCTGTGTCTAGATGAAAGACATGAGTTTAAAGACTTCTTATGTCCAATTAGTAGTTCATATTTGGAGATGAACTAGAATATAGAACTCAGAAGTCACTCAACATTCCTAATTTATCAGTTTGTCTCCTGAGTCCACATATAGAAGACTTGAGTTTAAAATCTTTTTAAGTTCAGCAAATTCAGAATTGTTATTTTTTAATCTCTTCAGATAGAGTAAAGCAGCTTAGAAAATATGACTCAAAAGTCACTCAGAATGTCTAATGTATCATTTTGTATTCCGAGTCCAGATTAAAGACTATTTATAATCAGCTAATTCACAGTTGTTGAAATTTAGAATCTCTGGAGATAATTAGGATTTAGTGACTTAGAAAATAGTACTCAGAAGTCACTCAGAATAGTCAATGTAAAAACTTGAATTCTGTGTCTAGATGAAAGACATGAGTGTAAAGACTTCTAATGTCCAATTAGTAGTTCATCTTTGGAGATGAACTAGAATATAGAACTCAGAAGCCCCTCAAAATTACCAATTTATCAGTTTGTACCCTGAGTCCATATAGGAGACTTGAGTTTAAATTATTTTTAAGTTCAGCAATTTCAAAGTTGATGTTTTTTAATCTCTGGAGATAACTAGAGTTAAGCAGTAAGTAGAAGATGTGACTCAAAAGTCACTCAGGATGTCTAAGGTATCATTTTGTATTCTGAGTCTAGATTAAAAACTAATTATGATCAGCTAATTCAAAGTTGTTAAAATTTAAAATCTGTGGCGATAATTAGCATTTAGTGGCTTAGAAAATAGCACTCAGAAGTCACTCAGTATAATTAATGCAATAGCATGAATTCTGAGTCTAGATGAAAGGCCAGAGTGTAAAGACTTCTTATGTCCAATTAGTAGTTTATCTTGGGAGATAAACTAGAATATAGAACTCAGAAGTCACTCAAAATTCTTAATTTATCAGTTTGTCTCCTGAGTCAATATAGAAGACTTGAGTTTAAAATATTTTTAAGTTATTGTTTAAGAATAGAACCAAAGATCTTTGGTTCTATTCTTAGCGGTAGCATGAGTTTTTTTTTTATCTAAATTACTATGTCCAAGACTCCATTAAAGGTTTATAAATAGATTTTTTAAATCAATATGCCGACGTTAAATATATAATTTAACATTAAAAACAAACACGTTTGACCTATTATATTTTATTCTCAATAAATGAGTGAACTCAATATTATTGGTGAACCTACATAAAATGCTGAGGCAATAAGATTTTCTAAGACTTTTCTAATACTCTTTTTTCTAAATTAACTTTATACGTCGGATTTCCACAGCTTCAAATGATTGTAAGATTTCTGGTAAGATCTATGGCTTGCACCTCAGGGAAAGCTTGACTTTTTATTTAATCATTATGACCAAGACGAAATTAAAAGTACTCTTTTTTTAAACATATATACAGCATCAAATTACTGACCAAAACACCTTGAAAAAAAATCCTGTACTTACCTATTCTCTGGTGAAAACAAGTACAACGAATAGTCATCCCTTTCTTTCAAATAAGCTATTTTGGGTTCGAGAATCATTTCTACCCTATCGATAATGCTTAGTCGTGGCGAGGCCGCCGGTACTATCTCCTCCATCTTTATCTGATTGGACAAAGTCGTGTCTGTTAAGATATTATCTTTCAGATTGTTTAAAGGTTTAAGCTCAATATGGTCACATTTTGTGGACGGGACAGGGCTAGCGCTTTTCAGATTTTGTTTGGAATTGTGCTCGTGATGATGGTGGCGGTGACTTCTTGTTGTGCTTTTTGGTGATTTTGTGAGGGAGTTACGTCTAGTTAAAGCCGATTGTGCGGTGGTTACCTAAAAACGTTAACAATGTTTGAGTAGAAGTCGTCAGACCGCGAAAATCCACATAAGCGTTATTTAAATGAAAGGCATTACTCGTTGCGATCTGCTACATGTGTTTGATCTACATCTAATCTGCGGACTAACTGCGGTTCTGACAATTTTGTTATTGGGCGGATCTCGGTGTGTGTCATTTTGAATCCGAAATGATGATTGCAGCAATGAATCATTCCTCAAGCTCGCCTGAAATACAAAAGGTGCAAAGAGCAAAGCGGAATGATTTATGGTAAGTGTAGGTGCTATTGCTATTTGGTTCGGAACAACGAGTGAAGTACCGAATACACAAACGCTATATACCGATTATTAGCTTCCACTTTCACAATTTGTGCATACCCTGAACTATTTTCATGTAGGTTCGTGTTTCACCTATACTACAACTTACGTTCGCATCACAAAATTTGCATCTAATAAACATATGTAGTTGTAAAAGACATTATCAAAAGCGATGAGGTGGAGGGACTGGGGTGGGGGTAGTGGTGTCGCGGGGTCTCGACTGGAACCGAGTTCTATGACATAATTAAAGTGCGCCGAAATCACGCGCCACCACTACCTCTACCCCAGTCCCTCCACTGAACCGCGACGGTGGAGGCCTAAACACCACGGACCTCACCACAGTCGAATCAGTCAACGTCGGCAAGCACGGGAGATCAGTTCGCCCATTGTCTCGTCGCCTTGATAATGTCTGCCGCAGTTGTTGATGAAACCAAAGGAAGAAATTCCATTAGAACACGGCTTCAAAGCGCCCGGAAAACACTTTAGATTGTATTTTGGCAGTGGAAGCCGTCACAGTCTTATATGAATATGATGATGAGTATAGATAGTACATTTTATTCACATTAAAGATATTTAGCTGTTTTGTGACTTGTTAGTTAACAAAGCGTGCTTTTCTATGGTTCGTTCAGCTCCAAGGTGGACTAAAACTAAAACGAAACAAAGCTCTTGAGCTTCATCAGAGGGTGATCGACAAATGTCTCACACTAGCCTCTATGAGTTACGACTAAGAAAAGCGCTAACGGATGATCAAGTGACTCTTTCACATTCTGATAATTTCCTCAGAGCTTTGTTTTGTTTTAGTTATAACCGTATATGGTGCGTTTTGTTCGATGTTTAGTAAAGAGATTTCAGAAACTAGCTTTTAGCTAGAGTTACACAAAGTGGGGAAATAGTTTCAATTCTCGAGGATCAATTCAAAAACACTTCTATATTTTTGAAAAATTTTGTGACACAAGATAATTAGCAAAAACCAAATTTTGACGATTGGAGCAACTGAATCTTGTTATCTTTTCTTCTTTAACTTGTCTAAGATTTGCTGATCTGTTAATTCCTAGACCGCCTCTGCATCGTTTCTTGTGATGTAGACTGTCAGCTATCTCTCCAGCTCTTCCGGGCGGACGGTCTCCCGGTTTTCGTTCCAGCACTCTGCGGCGCAGTGCGTCATCAGCCATCCTTTCTACGTGGTTATACCATTCTCTTCTTCTTTGGCTTCCCCTCTTACTATGTCCTGTGTGCCGCATTGATGTATATGTTCCTTAACCGATCCCTTCTGGTTTGCTTGGTTTTTATCATTCTCAGCACCTTCATTTCCGCAACATGTGCCAAGCTTTTGTTCTTGTTAGTGTCTTCTCTTGTTTCTATTCCATAAGTTATTACGGGTCTTATGCATGCTTTATAAATTTTAATCTTGCAGTCCATTTGTACATACTGATTAGTCCAGACGATCTCACTCAGAAATCCCGCGATTATTGCGGCTTCGCGAGGAGTCGCGGTTCTGGACTTGGTGGGTCGTGGCTGCTGGATATGTCCATGCCTAGGTATTTGAATTGCATGACTTGCTCTATGGGTTTATCCTCAACTATGAGCTTGAATCTAAGTGGTTCTATGGAGATGGTCATGCTTTTGGTTTTTTTCGATTGTTATATTCATATTATGTCGTTGGCCCACTTGGTAGAATGTTTTTGTAGGTCCTCTTCGGTTTCTGCGAATATTGTGGCATCGTCGGCATAGCATATCTTGCTAATGGGTTTATTATTTATTCTGAATGCTTGTTTACATATGCCGCTTCTTCTATGATGTGTGTCCATGAGGGGTTAAACATGAAGGGGCTGAGGCTGTTACACTGTCTAATTCCTCCTGTCGTTGGTAGGCTTCCTGTTGAATGATTTCGTGCTGGTCTTTACTTTGTTGGCGGGTGTATGTGTTTCCATAAGTATTCGGATGACGTCGTCTAGTAGAATTTTGCCGAATGCTTTGGTTAGGTCGACAAAGCACACAAATGCCACTGTGTTATTCTCTATGGTCTTTTTCTTGATTTGTTTGATGACAAATATGGCGTCCTTTGTTGATCTACCCTTTCTGAACTCTTGTTGTTTTTCCCGTTTTTTTATATGGTTCTCCAGCTTTACCTTCAGTATTGCTGTAAACGTAAAATTTATATGAAGACAAAAATAAGAGGTGTCAGAAGATTAATAAGATGAGCTTATTCGGGGTAGAATTGTCTACGATTCTGGATCTGCCGAAGCTTCCAATGTGGGTGAAGAAGGAGGCGATGGTTTCCTGCAGGAGGATAGATTGTTGCGACCAGTGGAAGGAAAGAGCCATGGGAAGCGGGTACATGCAGATCGCCAGCCTCATCCAGGGGGACATCCCAATTGTCCTGTCGAAAGAGGAGCGACCTTGCGATCGGCTGAGACTAAAACCCCCATATGCGATAAACATCCCAACAAGAGAAGAATTCAAAGAAGAGCTGCTTCAGCAACCTTCTGAAAATAATCAGGTATGGTATACAGACGGATTAAGAGTAGCTGATTCACAGTCGTCAGGAGCCGGAATATACAAAGCAGGCCATGAAGAAAGCGAGAGTTTTCTCTTGTGAAGCCACACGACGATTTTCCAGGCGGAGGTGCTTGCAATACTACCATGGAAATGGCCACACTACCAGAAGTCAAACAAGGAGCAGAACAGAACCACTTCATCTACTCCGACAGTGAGGCGGCCCTGCGAGCCGTCTGCAGAAACTAGTCTGGCTATGACAAACTGGACATAGCCAGGAATATGTAGACAGACCAAGGAAATCTACCCTAACGATGATTACTACCCTAACACTACCCTAATGATCCAAGGCCTCGTGGCTACTTTGGAGAAGTCGGCAGTGCCTGGGAGACCTTATAGGAATCCTCCCTGGCCACTTCAGACTAAACCGACACATGCACCTCCTAGGAATGGTGGACAGTCTACTCTGCACCCACTGTGGAGCAGTGGATGCAGAGCGAACGGGGACGGAGTGGGCATGGGACCGGATACTCTACTTCTTTAGAAGGACGGGCCGACTCATGGAGGGAATGAGGGCCCAGGTGGAGTAGGGGTAATGGGCGAGAAGAGCCTTTCAAGCCTAGCCGGCCCGCCCCCCAATGTCTACTACTACTACTATTACTAACCCACTTCGTGACTCGGCTAATTTCTGAGATCTCTTCACTGAACATTGACAAAATTCACCTTGTAGTTATATATTGGATTTGAATGAACTATTGGTTTTATAATGGAGCGCGGTCATTGTCTAGGTTATTTAACTTAACTAAGTTAGCAGATGGCAGTATTACATCATCTTCATTATTTATATTGTATGATACTCCAGTCGTAGTTCCAAAGCGCGATAGACCGCATCGGTATTATAAGACAAGACGTAACAAATTATAATGCACACTTACATGTCTGTCGATACTTTTCCCATTGCACTGAGAATGGTCTCTTCCATTATTCAGAGGAACCGCCTCAGAGTCAGAACCCGATTTATCTCTTTTCACCCGTAAACTTGATTTTCTGAAAAATAAACGGTTTTTCTAATATGTACAATTCAATTTTATACAACTCAATTTTAACCATTTATTTTCGACCAGATATCTTTCCTGCCAAATCTACTTCTTCTTGTAAATACAAGTTTTATGGACTTTCATTATATTATTGAATTGACAAAAACTCCCTTGTAGTTTGAAAAAAGGTTGCAACACCTGTTTGTTAGTCCGTACTACTGCCAGCAACGTATGCCTTTAAGTTAGGTTTTGCGTGGATCTGAGAATTTGTTGTGAATGATGAAGCTGTGTAGTGATAACCATCCTTTTGACATCACCAGAAGTTAAACAAAGCGGATAATAGAACAATTCAAGGAGCTTCCTCCACCTGAGCCATGACGAGCGCTTGAGGGGGTGACCTCGAGAATCGCAACACCTCGACGGGTCCATGCTAGAGGTGACCTTGAACGTCGGCGAATGCGTAACCTGGAGCGCCTCGCTGGCGCCTTGACCTTGAGAGCCAACCCATCTCAAGTGTAGGTTTCTAAACATTGGGACTTTATTCCACCTTAGCCCTGACGAGCTCTTGGGGGTGACCTCGAGAATCGCAACAAACGTCATTGACGGTTCCACGAGGCCATACTGTAATTACTAAAACCAATCCCGACCATAGTACCTCGGATTCCGGCAGTGAGGCATTCATACAAAACGACCACGTTCTCAAGAATCGCAACGAGCGTCATTGACCTTGACGGGTCCACGTGCTGAAATTTCATACTAAAACCGCTCCTAGCGCCTGATCTTCAAGCGCAACGGTGAATCAAGCTTTTGCATCGTAATTTAAGTATTCAGCGGTAGGGAGAAAGAGATTTTATACTGTTACGCCCGACCGTCGGTCCACAGAGATCAGGCCGAAGCGGCAACGCCTAACGCCGACCGCGACTCCGGAAAAGGTTAGTTCAGGTTAGTCCGCTCAAGGTCAAGTGACGCTTGTTGCGATTCTCGAGGTCACCCCCAAGAGCTTGTCTAAGGTGGAATAAAGTCTCAATGTTATGAAACCCACACTTGAGATGGGGGATGAGTTAGCTCTCAAGGTCAAGGCGGCAGCGAGGTGCTCAATGATACTCATGTCGCAGACGATCAAGGTCACCTCTAGCGTGGACCTGTCAAGTTGTTGCGATTCTCGAGGTGACCCCCCAAGCGCTCGTCATCGCTAAGGTGGAAGAAAGTCTTTGGAATGTTCTGGTACCCGCTTTGCTTAACTACTATAATCTCTTGTTGACAGAAAATAGCCCTGAAAAAGACGTCGATTGAACGTCGAAACGGTGGCCTTTTTTTCAAACTACAAGGGGGTTTTTGTTTATCCTAATCATGCGCTATTCTATGACGTACTTCGAAGGGTCAACACAACATCAGAAAAAATATCAAAGGACTATCAGTATCTTTTACATTACAACACTGATAATCATTAAGATCAGAAACCCAAAAACGACGAATGGAATCATCACGCGCTATTCTACGACGTACTTCGAACGGTCAACACAACAAACTATTGCTACCGACGGAAAGAAAAAATATCAAAGGATTATCAGTATCTTTTACATTACGACATTGATGATCATCAAGATCAGAAACCCAAAAACAACGAACGGAATGATCACGCGCTATTCTACGACGTACTTCGAACGGTCAACAGAACAAACTACTTCTTAAAGAAAAAATATCAAAGGACGATCAGTTTATTTTATATTACGACATTGATGATCGTCAAGATCAGAAACCTTTATAAACGATGAATGGATTCATCACGCGCTATTCTACGACGTTTTCCGAACGGTCAGCAAAACAAACTACCGCATAAAGAAAAAATATCAAAGGACGATCAGTATCTTTTACATTACGACATTGACGATCATCAAGATAAGAAACCCAAAAACGATGAATGCAATGATCACGAACTATTCTACGACGTTCTTCGAACGGTCAACAGAACAAACTACTGCTTAAAGAAGAAATATCAAAGGACGATCAGTATCTTTTACATTACGACATTGATGATCATTAAGATCAAAAACCCAAAAACGATGAATGGAATGATCACGAACTATTCTACGACGTACTTCGAACGGTCAACAGAACAAACTACTGCTTAAAGAAGAAATATCAAAGGACGATCAGTATCGTTTACATTACGACATTGATGATCATTAAGATCAGAAACCCAAAAACGACGAACGGAATGATCACGCGCTATTCTACGACGTACTTTGAACGGTCAACAAAGCAAACTACTTCTTAAAGAAAAAATATCAAAGAATGATCAGTATCTTTTACATTACGACACTGATGATCATCAAGATCAGAAACCCAAAAACGACAAATGGAATGATCACGCGCTATTCTACGAGGTACTTTGAACGGTCAACAAAGCAAACTACTCCTTAAAGAAAAAAATATCAAAGAACGGTCAGTATCTTTTACATTACCACATTGAGATCATCGAGATCAGAAACCCAAAAACGACAAATGGAATGATCACGCGCTATTCTACGACGTACTTCGAACGGTCAACAGAACAAACTACTGCTTAAAGAAAAAATATCAAAGGACGATCAGTTTCTTTTACATTACGACATTGATGATCATCAAGATCAGAAACCCAAAAAACGACGAATGGAATAATCACGCGCTACGACGTACTTCGAACGATCAACACAACAAACTACTGTTTCCTACGTGAAGAAAAAATATCAAAGGAAGATCAGTATCTTTTATATTAAGACATTAATGATCATCAAGATCAGAAACCCAAAAACGACGAATGGAATGATCACGAACTATTCTACGACGTACTTCGAACGATCAACACAACAAACTACTGCTTCCTACGTGAAGAAAAAATAACAAAGGAAGATCAGCATCTTTTACAATATGACATTGATGACTATCAAAATCAGAAATTTAAAAACGACGAGTGGCATCATCACGCGCTATTCTACGACCATTTCGAAAGCTCAACTCCTACTGCTTCCTATGTGATCAAGGATCATTATTCATCACCTATGTGATGAAGCAAAAATATCAAAGAACGATCAGTATCTGTCACACCATGACACTAATGACTATCCAGATCAGAAACCCAACAACGACCAGTGGAATGATTACGCGTTCTTCTACAAGAAACCCAGTCTTCTGATCAAGCGCTCTTCTACAAGAGGGTTGCACAGGAGATTTTACTGTGGAATGTATATGAGAAACCATTCGTAGAGTGAATATTATAATGAGTACCTACATAGGGCAATTTCGGAAATTCTCTGTCAAGTTACTTACGCAATAGGGCTCAAGAATTTACCATATTGCAAGATTGTATAAAAGAGTGGTGAACGAATAGCTAATTCAAAATTCAATAATACAATGTCAATGTCACAAGTTAGTCAACGATAATAAAACATAAAGAACACACTTGTAGCGGTAAAATCTATTTTACCTTGGTAAATTCCATGACATTTTCCTTTGCAACTTTTCCTTTCTGGGATTCTGCTTTATCATCTCATTTTTGTTACTGCTGACCTGAACGACTTTCTCGGAGAATGACATGGTCTTCATCCCTATTTTCTCATTATGTATGACTATTCTCCCAGCTGATGTCTGGAGAGATTCCGTGGGGGGCTTCTCAAATGTGCGAAACGTTAATGGAGGTGGAGATAACGAGGGCGGTTTCAGCAAACTTAAACTCTATAAAATACAATGTTATGTATATTGATGTTCGTCATAATATTGAAAAACATATAATTTTAGTGCATTGCCGGGAGTTAAAAGTTCCTGGAGTTCTCAGTCGTACTTACAGAACTCTTTTGTGTAACGGAATCGGTGCTAGAAGGGTCTATCGAATGATCTGCTTCATTATCACTTGTCGCACTAGTGACATTATAAAGGAATTCTGGAAAATCAGTGTCCAGTGTATTGTTTGGGGAGTCTTGGGGCGTGGCGGCTGTGTGGGTAATTATAGGAGGTGACGTCTAAACAAAAACGTGAAAATAAGAAATACCACTGGACCTACGTAGTCTTAGTCAAGAATCAGACTCACCTGTGCCAAGGGCTGCCTTAACATGGATTCCTTCTGAATATTGCACTTAGGTTCTCGAATATAACAGCCATCTTTCGATTTTATATCTTTAAAATCACAGTTTGCCAAAGATTGCACAGATTTCTGTCCGTTTGAATTCTTAATTTTTGATATCTCATCAGCAGATTTCCAATAATTGTTCTTATCCTAGCCAACATGCATCCTCATTTACTCCTTAAACCGCATCCTAACACCTTAAATTACTTACATTTGAGTAGCTGTCAGAAGACCCAGTCTCCGATCTACTACTAGCGTCACTTATGTCCTTAAAGTTAGCCTCTAAAATGCAAGACATTTTACGCCTTGCTAATTCTCTCTGCTCCCGTTCTCGTCTTTCGTTCCTTTCAGAACTGAAACCTTCGACTAAAATGGCTACCAATAAATTGAACAAAACGTAATTGCCGAAGGTCATCAGGGCGACAAAGTAGAGGGCAGCCCAGTGGGTCGTTCGAGCCATACCGTTTGAAAGGACCATGTTCCAATCTTCTTGAGTTAGGATCTGAAATTACGTTGCAAATGAACTTCATTCTAACAGATATCGGTTTTTGTTATATAGTTAATAACCGACAGCTAGGTTAGACTTGTACAATTTAAGGTGAATATTCGTATATCATCCATTTCTGGTTATAAAAATCAACATTGATCCATACCTGAAAAATAAAAATGACATATAAATACACAAAATATCCTTAAAGTATTGCTCTATCGCCGATTCAGTAGAATGTACTTATTAACAATAATTGATAGCACACCAATTAAGATCGGCAAAACAGCGGCACAGCAATGCAGCCCACCTCTGCTTTGTGGAATCCTCGCCGGAAACTACACTCCAGCAGCCCTATAATTTATAACCTCCAATTTCTAACTCGTCAGGACCTAAGTTTGCCCAAACAGCCTCTGGCCTTTGAAAAGACCCCAATTGAAGAAAAAACTGAATTTTGAGTCTCACCTGTTGAACACCTTGGTTCAACTCCTTCGTCAACCCAACTGGCAACAGTTACCGCAGCAGTAACACCAAGAACTATTCGCCCTGGATGATAAAAAGCAACGGTTAGCTGTCCATAACTCATTGGCTGGAGAAAGTCTTTGAGAAGGGCGGCAAATTTACACACGTTAAGGACGCGTAATCCACAACAATTCCTCGCACCAAACGACCACCAATCGAACAATTATTGGCAAAAGTTTACCGGCAGAGGACCCATGTCGGGCAAGGGAACTCTTAACAAGTACCGCGCCTTATAACCAAAGGCAATCATCACCCCCCCCCCCCCACCACCCCTTCAGTATCACCTCCTCTCCATCGAGAGCGTTCAAAACCTCTTTGGCAAACTCCTGAGCAGCGTTTCTTCTCCCGATGACGAAGAAGTGACTGACATGCCCGAAAAACCGAAGGACTCGAAGATCCAATCTCCTCCGACAAAGTCTTCTTCTTTAGATGGCCTGTCCTCTTCGGACGTTGGCAATCATCAGCGCTATCTGAACCTTGTCTACAGCTCGACGGAATAATGTGGTAGTGCTCACTCCATACCATTACCCTAAGTTTTTTAGCCAGGATATCCTTCTTCTATCCGGACCTCTTCGTAGGAAGCGACTTTGACGACTTCGACGAAGTCGCCAAAGCCAAATCATCCTGACCGAACTCCGCAGCCGGAACCCATGGCATTACCGTCCCGACATGAAGACGACTAGCGATAAGCTATTGGATACTCTCTTCAACATTGTTTTGCCAAGAGTCTCGCTTTTCCACAGACTCCTGGCATGGCGACTACAATCAAAAATTAAAGTAAATTAGGATCAGATGTGCTTTATCGAGACGGATGGTACTCTGCAAACTTTTTCAGGGGTTTACCAAAACCTCTTGGATCCGCTGAGCACGACTCTTTTTGATCTCGTTTTCGACGAACTAATCTGCCACCTGCAACACCCTGGGAAAGGGAGGAACAATCGATGAGACGGGGGAGATAACTTGCCTGCAATGGATCTCGCGGACAACGTCTACAGGACTCGGAAGTTAACATTCCGATGATAGCCCGACTTTTTCGGATCGCGAGAAATGGAAGTTAACCCAACCAACCAGATCCTCACTGCTTTCTGCGGCAGTGGAGCCAATGGGAGGAAAGGTTGCTGTCCATACGCCCTCCTTCCTGCAAGTGAATTATTGCACTCTGGTTAAACAGCATTGACCCCTTCAAATATTCATCATTTTGGGTCCACAGAAATATCCAAGCCGAACATCACCGATTTGAATATGTGGTTGATCAAGTTATTCCACGCGGTCCTCAAGCGGGACCATAAGCTCGTAATCCTGAAGTAATACCTGTCACGGCTTTTAAAACACCAAGGTGGGGTATCACACAAGCATTTTCTCCACCTTAATGCGCACAATCGGGTCGCAGCCATCTAGGCTAAGACCTGAGATCTCCAGGAATTGCGCCACACCGCTCCAACAGTGCTTCCTAGAAGACTTGAGAATCTTATCCATGCCAAGAATGACACTACACTTTCGTTTGTCGCACAGTTCAAGCTGACCACCCCTGAAGAGACGAACTTAAAACCCATCTGACGCTCAAAGTGCTGGAGCAGGCTGTCGATGATTCTGTAAGCCGATCTTGGATAGACCACTGACATACAAAACGGACCGGGTGAGACTATGTGAGGGCTTTAGCTGCCAACTAACAACCTTCCCACAGCAGCCCTGCTTTTTAAGCCATCCGCCCAAAGAACGTGTCGATCTCAGTGTGATAAAAAGAAACCATCACTCATCTTTTGCGAAGCTGTCCAGTGTCTCACTGGGAACGCATTAAGCGACGTCATGAAATTTTCTAAGAACCTCACATCCGACAACAGATGAAGTCTTTTCCAATCCTGAAAGGGCCATCCATCGCCAGGCTTTAATCATTATTTGCGACGTGTAGGTGACATGGATAGAATACCACGGTGCCGTCTATGCAGCCGATCCACGCTTCACTGAAGCTGCTAAGAAGCCTGGCCGGATAAGGGCTAATCTTCGACGCTCTTACCATGGGCCCACAAAGGATCTTTCCGAGATGCAACAAGCCGCTTTGGGAACCCCTGTTAATTCCTCCCCAGCTTATAGCCAAGCCTACGCCAAATTTTGCCCCTCTAATGTAAACAACCTCCTTATGGGCAGAATAGGAAAGTACCTATTTAGTGGAAGAAATGGCGCTGGGTAACTAGCCTGCAATAGCTAAATGGGTATTTTATATAAATTGGTGTGTGGTCGTGTGGAATCATCAGAGTGATCCTAACCGGAGATCTCTGGTCGGTGCGAAACGCGTCTTGGGACGTAACACTCTGGTGATTCCATAAAACAATCCGGTTTATTTATTAACTGGGTTATGATTATGTTCTCTTATAACAAACTGGCCAATTTACACAGTGGTAAAATTAGACAGTCGAGATCAGGAACGAAAAGCGATAAAAGAAGCGCAGACGGGCGATAATTCAGTTTTCGCAAATAATTTTGTAATAAAAATTAGGTTTTACATGGTAACATTAAAAAAAGTGAGCTAATTCCTCAAGGGTTAAGAAAAAATCGTTTGTTTAATGCTTGAATAACAGTGTTGAGGTGAAGAAATTATGTGCACGTCGACCTAAAGAAAGTCCACCAAATTGGGTGTACGTTGAGCCACCGGAGACCGCCAAAATACTACGGGCACGTCGCCAGGACGAAGTTGATAAACTGCGGGTACGTCGCCAAGACGAAGTTGATAAACTGCGGGCACGTTGCCAGACTGAATTTACACCTGTGGCCATTACCAACTGAATTTTAATTGGAACTCATCAGCATCTAATATCGATGGTTCAACGTGATTTAGCACACAGTTAGAAAGTGGAGAGAAAGGAGAAAGTCCACTAACTTGGGTGTACGTTGAGCCACCGGAGACCGCCAAGAAACTACGGGCACGTCGCCAGTACGAAGTTGATAAACTGCGGGCACGTCGCCAGGCCGAATTTACATCTGTGGCCATTTCCAACCGAATTCTAATTGGAACTCATCAGCATCTAATATCGATGGTTCAACGTGATTTAACACATATGTAACTCTTAAATGGTAACGGGAATAACAGTGTTGAGGTGAAGAAATTACGGACACGTAGACCTAGAGAAAGTCCACAAACTCGGGTGTACGTTGAGCCGCCGGAGACCGCCAAGAAACTACGGGCACGTAGCCAGAACGAAGTTGATAAACTGCGGGCACGTTGCCAGACTGAATTTAAACCTCTGGCCATAACCAACTGAATTTTAATTGGAACTCATCACCATCTAATATCGATGGTTCAACGTGATTTAGCACACAGTTACACATATGTAACTCTTAAATGGTAACGGGAATAACAGTGTTGAGGTGACGAAATTACGGGCACGTAGACCTGGAGAAAGTCCACTAACTTGGGTGTACGTTGAGCCACCGGAGACCGCCAAGAAGCTACGGGCACGTCGCCAGGACGAAGTTGATAAACTGCGGGCACGTTGCCAGCGCTGAATTTATACCTGTGGCCATTACCAACTGAATTCTAATTGGAACCCATCAGCATCTAATATCGATGGTTCAACATGATTTAACACACAGTTACACATATGTAACTCTTAAGGGGTAACGGGAATAACAGTGTTGAGGTGAAGAAATTACGGCCACGTCGACCTAGACAACGTCAACCAACTTGGGTGTATGTTGAGCCACCGGGAACCGCCAAGAAACTACGGGCCCGTCGCCAGGACGAAGTTGATAAACTGCCGACACATCGCCAAGACGAAGTTGATAAACTGCGTGCACTCGCCAGGTCGAATTTACACCTGTAGCCATTTCAACGTGACTTAACACACAGTTACACATGTGTAACTCTTAAATGATAATGGGAATAACAGTGTTGAGGTGAAGAAGTTACGGGCACGTCGACCTAGAGAAAGTCCACCAACTTGGCTATACGTTGAGCCACCGGAGACTGCCAAGAAACTACGGGTACGTCGAAAGGACGAAGTTGATATACTGCGGGCACGTAAACAAAGTTACACATATGTAACTCTTAAATGGTAACTGCGTAAGGTATTCTTACTTTTGAAGAGTTTGGATTTAGCAAAGGTTACACTTGTGCTACGGGGTTATCTGACATCGTGTTTGACATTGTTAAGGATGAATATAGTAATTTAGCTACAGTTCTCATACTGCTTGACTATGTATACAAAAGGCATTTGATAAGATTGATCAGAGAACTGTGACAGATATTCTCGGTTTATAGAGTTTGACGACGGTTACATCTTACTTCTTTGCTCTCAAGGTTTCTTTCTGGGTTCTACTCTTTCGGATTGAGGCCGGGAGCTGTGATAGCTAACCAAAACTCTGACATTTTGCAGGTTTTAGCTGGAGTAACATATGTATCATATACTCTTTTAACTTTACGATTTTATCATTACCCACCACACTCAATTACTTATATACATCTTTTCCTTTATATATTAATAAATAAAAACAGAATACAGAATAAAGAAATCACTCTCAGGGAATCATTCCTCAAATTCTAAATAAATAGAAAGAATTCCCTCGACTTTAAAATAGCCCAGGAAAGTGAAGATCTACTCAGTGTGTATGGTAACTATTGAATATTCCTATTAACCCAATGTGGCTTAAATCGTACAAGTCCAAACCAATCAATAAAGCACAATAAAATAAACAAAACCAATAATTGTTAATTAATCCAAAAACACAAATTTTATTTTAAAAGATCTCACTTGAAATACTGTGACTGTGGCCCACAGGATGTTGTTGAAGTGTTTTCTGTCGCACTGGCATCTTTCGTCCTTTAATTCGAGCATTTCACATCCACAATCTCGAACCACACCTTTCTCGTCTACATAATTGCAAAACTTACCGCCAAACAGGTACATACCAAGAATGCTACGAAAATGTATGGATCCTGTTAGTGATGAGTTAGCTTATGGCGTCTAAATGTGTTAGAGCTGGCTTATCAACATGTATTCGGGCAAAGCACATTTTTCGTACTCTGTGACTTTAACGTGTAACCCGAAGTTAAATAAAGAATATTTTTGTGTGTCTCGAATATTAAGTGTACTACGTTTTAATATTACACTACAGTATTGTCACTTACTGATTACGCATATCAAAGTTATAAAAACAATTCTATGATCTACAGTTAAATATCGTATTGAAATCACGTCTATGTTCGAAACCTAATCTGATGTGTTAGCAAATCAGATGCTTTTAGACAAACACAACTGCAGGGGTGACATATTGATAGAAAATTCATATAAAGCTCAACAAAAATCTATTAATACCACACTACGTCATGCATATCTAAACATCAAAAGACTAGTAAGCGTTTATTTACCAAGTTGTCTATGATTTCGGTTCGATACCAGATATAAAAGTCAATCAATGTATTAGAATTTTTTTGCCACTCCTGTACACGAAGGAATAGAAATATTTTATTAATAATCAATTTTGTTCGCATCCAGTCTTTGATATTATTTAACTATGTAGTACGCCTCTGTATGCTACTACCCGCACCATTAATTTAAAGAAGAAAATTGTGGCCTTCCCTCAACCGGCGCCTCTGTAGCTACCCATTGCTAGAGGTGTCCAAGCTCCGCGTTGTTTGTAGGGGAAAATCTGGTGGATTGTATCAATCTCTCAAAACCTTGATTCATTCTTCTAGGATCATGGAAATATCAAAAAGACACCGTTCCCATTCACCTGACTTAGATGCATTCATAGCCTTCTTTACTTCTTCATGTCGGTGCTGCTTCAGCTATTTCGCAACTGAGTGAGTTGTGTCACGTCACGTCTCAGTCATTGAACTTGTTTCCTTTTAGTTTTATTCCTCCGTTCCTCTATCGAATTATTTTTAACTCATCATCCTTCCACCCTCTTCTCACCCATTATTCTTCCTTGTATCGTAATGTAAGTTTCTCCTATTTTCCTTACATGCTCTTTCAAAAGCATCGTTTCGTTTCTTCCCACCTCTACTATAGCTTCAAAAAGCCTAAACCTAAATTTTCCAAATTTCCTCGTAAATCCCTACCAACGCTTCGCCCTAGTGCGGGATGAAAAAAATTGGTAGACCTGAGTCGTTACAACTTTTGCCCCCCCTCCCCCCCCTCTCTCCCCCCCCCCGCGATAAAACGTAAAATGTAATAAAAACTTGCGTGACCCCTCTGGCCTCAAAAGGGGCGCCTCATGCGCCTAATGGTTGATTGTCTATCTCTTGTTCCCACTCCTCTATTCTCCATATCTTTTTTACGTTATACTTGAATATGCCTTAATCACACATTCTCTTACCTTAACGTCATAGATAGGAAAACATCTACCAAACTACCATCCATACCGCTTCTCAAACAAAATCTTTTTTTTTTTTAATTGTTTCTTTATCTAGTTGGTTGCGGTGTAGCGGGTGTAGATCAGAAAGAAAAGAACATACGTTTTTGGACAAATAATGTCGATGTTTCGATGCATATTGACGCCACTCTCAATAAAACGCAGAAGTTTTCCAGTCATTTATAGTGCCGGTATGTCCAGGCACTTACAGGACATTTCTGAAAAGTTTGAAAGGCTTCTCCTTGAGTGGAGGCCGACGTTCTGGCCGACATTCTGACCGATCTCGGTCTCACTCGTATTCCAAATGATATCGACTCCTTCTATCAGCTACTCGCCGTTCTCGTTTATAGAGTATTGTATTATATTCAATGTGAGTGGATTTATAGAGTCCTGCACCGCGACAAGCGGTCTATTGTGCCTCCTTCGAAGTGTTACCAGCAAGGTTTGCCCCTGCTAGATCCACTAGTTGTCACCCGTTATGCCAAGACCCTCAACAAATCTGACGAGTCTCTCGGGCGACACTGCGTTTGCATCTTGAGGTTCAATGATCGTGTTTCCGAACGTACGTGAGTACAGTCCCAGTCTGTGCATGTGAGATCTTAGGTGGCTATGTCCTGTGTACAGTGCAGTGGCCTTATTTGTCTCCTATTTAGTCTGAGGAATGTTTGGGCTTTTGCCCTTCTGTTCCCCTGATAAATTTTTTGGAGTGTGATAGTCCGGGTAGGTTCTCCCACCAATCCTGGGACTTGGCATTGCTCCATTTCTGGAGTTCAGCCTTGACCAGAGAATATGGGACTCCCAGTCCAAACAGTTTTGGAATTGCAGCGCAAAGACATAAGCGCTGCCCGACTATCCGAGCAGATCTTTATTGATCTATTGTGTCCTCCCTCCTCTAATAGGTGTCGAGCACACAATTCAATGGCAGGTATCTCTGCCTGAAACACTGGCCCAGGCTCTCTGCTATGCAGATGCCATCCGATCTCCCATACACTCCGGAGCCAGCCCCTTCGTGGGTTTTGGATCCGTCCAGGTACAGGAACTTCCTGCCAGTTGTATCTTCGCCTCTTTCGTCCCAGTCTGCCCTTGAAGGAACCCTGACGAAGCGACGTAGCGAGTGTCCAATGTACGTTTTGATGCCATTAGGTCGGAGACCATGTTCAATACCGCAAGGCCTTCCAAGCTTAGGCATTGTTGGTCCCACCATCGAATGGCTGCGGTGTAATGTTCGTCACTTGTTGCAGCCGGTATGTCGCCTTTATTGCCTCTTGTTCCAGGAGTATTGGAAGTGGAAGCAGGTCGAGCATGCGGTCCATGGACATTGTTCTCATTGCCCCCGTCATGTAGAGACATATTTGGCTTTGCAGAGAGGACAGTTTAGCTTTGATGGAACTCTGTCTCCTCTTTCGATACCAAACTATGGCCCCATACGTGATTATCGGTTTTATTATCATCACGTATGGCCACATAGTTTGTTGGGGTCCCATCCCCCATGATTTTCCGCACAAGTCCTTGCACTACCAAAGGGAGAGCTGTCCACTCCTAACGGATGTGTCCCATGTGGGGTCGATGCGAGTGGCTTGTCTAGGATGACTCCTAGAAATTTTACATCGTTGGTAAACGGGATTGTCGTCCCTAACAAAGATGGCGCTTTCAAGAAATCCAGCCTCTTCCTTCGGGTAAATCGCACAATCACCGTTTTCATTGAGTTTATTGCTAGGTTTTTCTTTGGACACCAGCTGTATACAACATCCAGCACTTTTGCAACGTGCTGGAGATTTGTTGGTATGGGTGGTTTCTTATAAGGATAACGATGTCGTCCGCGTATGCTTGACCTTTTTCGACCAGCCGTAGTTCCAAAATAGCCTGTGGTCGTCCACTAGTAGAGACCACAGGAGTGGTAAAAGGACCCTGCCCTGTGGACAACCTCCCGCTGTTGTGAATCTGATAGTGTTATCGTTTAATGATGTAGTGATCAGTCAGTGGATTCTAACATGTTGCGAATCCAGTTGATTATTGTTGGTTTGATCCTTCTCGTTTTACTGGCGCTGAGGTGGATGTCTGTAGGTGCATTATTAAAGGCCCCTTCGATTTCAATGAAAATACCAACTATGACACTCTTTGAATCCAGGGTATCTTGCATTTTCATCACGAGGTTGTGGAGTGCTAGTTCTGTTGATTTGTTAGCATGGTATGCATACGGCTTCGTATTAAAGGGGTACGTCGTTAGAGCTCCTTCCCTTATATAGTCACGGAAACAGCTGAAACTTTGCCAGATGGAATACCCCTTTCGGGGTCAAGCGGTCCTTCCTCTCGCTCCCCTCCAGATGCGGATGTCGATGATATCAAAGCCGATATGATGACTGCCTTGTTCTCCAGGGCGACGACCCTCTAAAACCCTCATCGGGAGAAACTTAATAAAACTCTCATCGGGACCTGTGTCAAGAAGTCGCATCCAGTGGTCATATATACTGTCGGAGAATGTGGTCGTACTTTTACTGGACTACCCTGTCAAACTGTGGTGCCTTCATTACCTAAATCAGAATTTAAGCTTCTTATGTCTCCAGCTTATGCCTCATGAGACAATGACCATACAAGCGCAAATTAGGAAAAGGCATCTCTGCTGTAGGCATGGCACTTAATTATGTTCAAGACACCAAACTTTCTTTTCTTCAGACACTCTCAGATGCAGGTCGTATTCTCACACACGTACATTTTACTATGTCCCAGACACGACACGCAATAATTATGCCTCTAGCAGATTCTCCTGTTAGGAACCTCCCCGCTGAGACAGCTCCTGGTGAAATCTTCTTTGACACAGATATTTCAGCACCCCCTCCTACCCCTTGTGCCTGGGACAGAGTAGCCTACAGGACTTTACGTCAGGGCTCAAGGAAACCTTCCTCGTCCCAGGAGGACCACGAGGTTATCGTCCTACAAAAGCCAAACTCCACCGAAATCGCCAACTCAACAGAAGACGTCAGCACCATCTAAGGTGAGTTTAGGAGTTTTGGGTGGCTGGATCAGCCAACTTTACAAGCTTCGGGAGGTCATAATTACCAACTCTGTTGGCTTATCTTGGGTTAAAGGATTTTTTGGGATTAAGAGACACAGCTATAACAGATCTTCTCTCTTTTAAAACAATTTCTGTTTGCACACTGAATTTTGCGTCCTCTACATTTCTGGCAGGTAAACGCATTGGCCAAAAAAGATTTATCCTCAACCTTAAGAAATTAAATACACTAGTTACCACGCAGCATTCTAAGATGGAAGACCGCCATATTAGGAATAAGAATGATTTCTAGAGGCGTCTTCATGTCCTCAGTGGACCTTAAACATGCGTACTACACAGTTCCCATTCATAAAAGGGATAAAGCATTTCTGAAAATCTTCCTTGAAGGGCAAGTATATCAATTGATCTGTTCATCATTTGGTTTATCTTATCTCAAGTAGTAGTAGTAGTAGTATATAATAGAGGGGCCGAAGCCGTGCGACTAGGCCTTAAAGGTCATTTTTACAGACCCCCGATCCACCCATCCCTACTCTGCCTGAGCCCTCATTCCCTCCACGAGTCGGGAGGTTGCCATCAAGCACAGTTAATTCACTGTGTCGGCTTACAGGTTATCTGCGAAGATGAGGAAACATGACCCTTGGAATGGCGTTTGCTTCAGACGAGTAAGCTTGCAGACCTTCAAAAATCCAACATTTGCGTGGCCTACAAGCTAGATCACAGTAACGATGGCGAGTGACGCAAGGAACGCTCTTCTTCTTATTGCGCCCTCTCCTTCCCAAGGTTGGCAATCCAAACAACGATTGTGGCTCTGGAAGCAGCAGCACAAAATATTTCCGTAGATGAGCGGTCAAATCATCACCTCAGATCTTTGACTCATGAATTTTAGCGTCTTCCTACTGATCTTTTACTCTCTACTTTGCCCTCTATGATGCAGCTTTTTAGTTATTCAGATATAAACCCAACATTTTGCTTTAGTAAACTACCTCGTTTATTATATTTTAAAGATTTTGTGCGTTGCTTGCTATTAGGACTGTGTCGTCAGCGTACTTGATGTTATTTATAACAGTTCCGTTAATCTTGATTCCGCCTTGGGCCCCATCCAATGCTGCTCTAGATCTGGACTCCGAGATTAAACAGGAGCAGAGCCAGGACGCAACCCTGTCGGACAGCTCGTCTAATCCACAATCTTCCGATGTGGCTTGTTGTATCTTGACATCTGCCGCTTGGTGCCAATAGAATTTCGAAATAAGGTGCAGCTCTTGTTCGTCGACTCCTGTTGTGCTCAGGATTTCAATCATCTTTTGATGGTTAACTGTCCCTCTAATGAAGGAGAGTATCCCATCTCATCTCAGAGTACGAAGCTCTTCTCGATGCAGGAAGGCGGCTTCCAGTGTCCTGTCGCTATAGGGGCTGGGAGTGTGCTATAGTTGGGCGAGACTGCGAGACCCAGTGTCGCCTCGAGCTGAGTGTGTATATGAGAGGTATAACGCCACTTCCCCTGCTCCACACTGGGTGTAGAGTGAACTGTCCACCACTCATAGGATATGCATGTATCTGTTTAGTCTAAAGTGGCCAACGAGGATTCTTATAAGGCCTCCCAGTCACTGCGAACTTCTCCCAAGTATCCACGAGGCTTTGATCTATCCAGGTTAGGGTAGATTTCGTTGGTTTGTTTACATATTCCTGACTATGTCCAGTCTGTCCTTGCACTCTTCCATGCCCACTCATTTAGAGTAGTGCCTATTGATCCTTCCTAGACTTGGCTCCGATCCAGTAAAACACCTCTGGGAACCACGCTTGGCCGATTCATCGGCGCGCTCGTTGCCCTCAATGCCCCTATGTCCAGGAACCCATCCCAGAGTTACCCTCTTTGTTTCTGCTAGTGACTCTAGAGCATCCCTGCGGTCCTCAACGAGCCTTGAACTCGTCTTGTTCCTGCAGATGGCTCACAGGGCCGCCTGACTGTCGGAGTAGATGAAGATGTTCTGTTCTGCTCCTTATTTGACTCCTGGTCGTGTGGCCATTTCGAGTATTGCAAACACCTCCGACTGAAAAACCGTCCTGTGGCTTCCCAAGGAGCTCTCGCCCTCTTCATAGCCTGATTTGTATATTCCGGCTCCTACGACTGTGAATCCATTATTCTCATTCGAATGTGAGTTCATTGTTTTACCTGATTATTCTTAGAAGATTGCTTTAACAAACTAATGAGATTATTCTTTGGTTTTTGGTGATTCTTTGGAAGCTTGCAACATCTTTAGGATTTCTAGATAATAAGGAAAAAGTTTAAAACTCCATGTACTTCTGTTAAGCAGAATTCATAGAGTCTTTATTTGCTACCTGCCCTTCTGTAAATTATGGCTGGGTTTATGTAAAATCTTTAGAACGCGAAAAGTGTTTAGGGTTAAACGAAAATGAAAACAATTATGAAGTTCACATGGTCCTGCCGCAATACCTTTGTGAAGATCTCATGTGGTGGTAGAAGACAATCTTGGCGGCCAAAGATGACATTAGAAGTGATGGGTTTCTATGCAAATTTTTACAGAAGCTTCAGGTTGGGGACTTGCTGTGGTTCAAGGACCACACATGGTTATTGGACTGAGAGTGACAAAACGCTACATATTAATTGCCTGAGTCTGCCACTAATGTCTCAAATCTTGCTGTTATGTTACGCTGTGACAACTCAACTGCTGTGGTGAGACAGAATAGACCATTTCTCATGATACTTTCTTGTCTATTCGTAACTGTTTTTGTAACATGACCTCTTTGCATCATATATCAATCATAAATGTACAAAGTACGTATCTTGACATTGCAAACCAGGATCAATTGCTATAGATGCATTCACTATTTCATGGCAAAATATGTTCTTCTATGCCTTTCCACCCTTCAACATGATTCTGCGAACGTCACAAAAACTTGTTCAGAATTCTTTTTTTATGAATTGTAACACTATTTTTACCATTGTTCGAAAGCTATTAGGTTTGCGAATATGACGTCTTTTTGACGTTTCGACATTTAAGCATCATCAGTGGTTTTTTCATAATTTTTCGGTAGCTTGGAGTGCATAAGGGGAACGATCGGATATTTCCTAAATTATGGGCACTCTGCGCGCATTGTCTTTATCCACAAAACTTCCACATCAGTTCTCCCACAGTGTTATAAACCCTCAAGCTCCATAAACAAATCAAGTCAGGATTTTCGCTGAACAACTATAGCAACAGCAACAATCACAACCCGAGTTCAAAAATGCAAAAATATTCATGGTGGTTCATCTGTATATGTAAAATTAGTTTATTTTTTTAGACAACAAAACTTTCATAGATAAATTTTTTTCAAAAACATTGCAGTGAGGAAGGTACAAGTTAATTCTGCTTAGGTGGAACACCTTGCATAATCTACTAGGTTAATAACGTTCTTCTGAGTATATTTTCAAATATACTTTACAACATAATTAACTTACAAACGAAAACAGTACATGCACTTAAAAAGCGAAAACGTTCTAATTTCGTGAAGGTGAGAAAATAAGCTGCAAGCAATCGGAAAACAGACGACCTACCTTTAAAGTGAAGCCCACGTCTTTAGTTATTGGCGCCTTACTCTCATTATTGTAAATGTTAATAAAACAAATGTGAAAAACCGCATTTAGCACGTCTACTCTTTAAAATATTGTTTTTTTTTAACTCTTAAATATGTATGAACTTTATAGAGTAACTAAATGCAGCTGAGCTAAAAAGAAAACACTATGTACCTGAAAGACTGTTACGAGTGACCACAAAAGGGAGTCAAAGTTTTTCCTATCTTTATCTTCATCAGAATTAGATTTGCAGTTTCCATCCTCATTTGGTTTCTCTTTACAAAACTTGCACCCAAAAATATTCATACCCAGTATACTAAAAACATCCCAAAAATCAACATTTATATGGTTGTTAGGTATGTATCTTATGGCTGTTAGAAGCTTATTAGATGAGTGAGTTTATGGTAAATTACATACCCTGTACGTGTTTCACTGACTTACGTGTCAATGCATTATATTAATTCATATTTTAATAATATGTGATATTTGGAATGTTAAGTATGATTTTGAAGGTAAAATAATAAATAGATATATAATAATTATTAAGCGTTTTGTAGAAAGTATTTTAATGTGAGTTTAAATTTGTTATATGTACAAAAAGTATCATTTGTTTGGTACGTGGTTATGTGCAGTAACAAGTGCAAATAAGGAATGTAAATAAACTAAAGGAGAAGAGTATTAACAGAAGTTACAGTGGTGTACACAGTATACAAATTTATCTAAACATCAACTAAACGAAACTAAATAACGTATGTACACAATTAAAATTATATCGAATCAAATGCCACCCCTACCCAATAATTTTCCTATATAATTTTGTTTTAGTTTATAGTGATCCCTGTATGTACACACGTTTGATTATGATGTGTTTTGAACTTGACAAAAGTTGCTTTATAGTGACACATTAATGCACCAATATGGGGAATAAATAATAGAATGTTACGTTCTTATATTTAATTTCGTTATTTTATTTACTTTGTTCTTATGCTTTCTAGCTTTTGAATTACGATTAGGTACTTTGAGTCACCGTTTTGTCTGCAGGTAGTAAAATAGCTAGAAATTAAAGTTTTATTCTAGAGTACTACCATAGGATATCAATCCCAAGTGAATGGAATGTATGAACCTTGTCTACTAGATGAAACTTGGCAACGGTGAAAGTTTGTGCAACGACGTATTCAATTAAGTAAACAAGGATGGGTCTACAAAGTCTGGAGAAGCGTTCTACGCTTATTCATATTTGGAAAACTGTGAGATCAATTTAGGCTAAGAGTTTTCAAATTTCTTTCCACATCGATACTGGACAAGAGTTTTTTAAACTTTTGTGAGTGCGGCATTTAAATCGACTAGGTATTCTCACATTTTTTGATTGCTCGCTGGGACGAAACTATGGTATACGAGTATGTAGGAACCATTTGGCGCCTAAGATACTCGTGGAGTACGATGTAGGAATCAAAATTGAAGCTAGAAATTACTAGGAAGGAAGGGTCTGATTTCACCTGACAATTATCTGATATGGGTGACTCAAAATGACATCAGTAGGGGGTTAAATTCCGCACGAGGACCTCTTTAAAAAGAACATCACCGCAAAACGACAGGGACTTTAAGAAAGCTCGATGTGTAGATGCCAGAAGAAGTTTAGAGGATGCACGAAATTGCTAGTAAAATGAATAGATCCAGGGAAAAGTTCTCCGGTTTAATGGAAAGGAATTAGAAGAAGAGGATTAGGATTGATAATGTGTCACCGGAGCAAAAGAGAGTAGGAAACGGTTAATTTTAATGCAAAGTGGTATCAAGAACTCGATGGCATGGCTATGGGCAATCCAGCTAGTTATGAATGACTTAATCGAAGACGTTACAAACCTCCCGTTCTCCTTAATGTTTATTAAATTAAATGCAAATGATATCATTGTGGTTTGCTCTGAAGGTTTGGTAGACCAATTAGTGGTATATTTCAAAGAGTTCCATCCCAAACTTAATACAAAATAAGACTATATCTTTCCTTGACTCAGTGATTGTTCGTAATATTGACGGGTCTCTTAAAACAAATTGGTTCATGAAATCTTCGGCTTCTGGCAGAGTAGTCAACTATCTATCGTCACATCCTACATCTCAAAAAACTTCCACTTTACATGGAAAAGGAAGCTCTGAGGAAGCCCTGAGGCAGATTGCAATATACAGTCGAAACGTCGCCAAATTTTTAAACGAGAACTGGTTTTATTCCATCCTATGCCAGTAAACCTACCACTATACAGTAGGAAACATTGTGAGTGATGGCGACAAAAAGGAAAAACAAGAAAAAAAGAACAACCTACAAGTATACCGGCCAACGAAAGAGAAATTATAGGAAATTAAAGACAGAACAGACAACAAGACAGTGAATCGATTGGATAAGCAAATTATCTGGAAAATAAAAGGAAAAAAAAAGTCAGGCATTTGGTGGAAAACAAGAGAGTGAAATTACAGCATTGCAGTTTACATTATTGGATTTTCCCATTCGACTTTTAATTTATCGAATGAAAAGCCGAAATATTTGATTTTTCATCATTCGATTTTACATTGGACTGGTTCGGTTCGATCTATCTCTCGATTTTCTCATTCGATTTTAAGGAATGAGACGGAATCTATTTGGATTCTATTTTTATTTTGGATTTTTCTTTGAGCATGGGCCTGGAACTGTCAAAGCTGTAATTCTAACCTAACTTTTTATGATTTGTTTTTATTTAATGACACTAAATCGAAATGAAGAATCTAATAGATCTAAAGATACTTCTACAGTCCGTCAAAATGGAATCCAACGAAAATATCGAAACGAAAAATCGATCTTAAATATCTAATAATGTAAGATGCTCTTTAAACGGGGTATGTGGTATTGAACATGTCAGGCTAAGTGTTAATAATAACAAAAAGAAGCAAACTCAGCCCAGAACGTACAAATGGTTGCTTGGAGCACAAAAGGAGTGAAGAACGATAGGTTAAAGGAGGAATTGGAACAAAAGACAAATCAGAGTGAGGGAAATACGAGGTTGCCTGAAGGTTTAGAGTGATATGGTATGAGGGAGGTATGAGAAGTGTGAGAAAGGAGGTACTGGAAATAAAAATAGAGACTCAGGTAAGAAAGGATAGAGACAATGAACTGAGCAGCTCCAACAACGTAAGAATATAAGAAGGCTTACGCAAAAGTGATTCTAATGGAGAGGCAGGGGCAGCAACTACCACTGAAACAAGGCAAAAACAGCAGGCAAGAACTTATGCTTAGCGTAAAGGCAGAGCGGAATTGGCAACTAAAACACGAGCATACTGGTGTGGCTGACACCTGTAAAGAAAAGGAAATAAACTCAAGATTGAAAACCTATTGATAAAAAAACCAAAAGGGGAACCAACAGGAATGCAAGGATAAAGTCACTCAGATCTCGAGCTCAATCGAAAGCGGGGGTTAGTATTTCCTGAAATTTTGCGAAATTGGAAAGACATAGGAAAGTGTAAGGAGAACAGACGGGATCATATGAAGCAAAGGAAGTGAAAAACCACCAAAAATTAACAATTTCTGGACAGTGAAAGAAATTAGATGATGAGCAAATTAAGAAGGGTATAACGATTGAAAATCATGAGATCCTACAAGGTGTTAATGAACTGAATACGAAAGCAAAAGTTGGATTTAGACAAACAAAAAAAATTAAACGTAATAAAAAAAGAAGACGGAAATATCTAAGAGACGGATCAAGGCAAGGAGATATATAGGTTGGTCGAAAATGAAATCTCATATGCTTTGGTCGATTTTAAGGGGGGTTCCGTCATTCAATATTCCCTATTGATTATCATTGAAAAGTTACAGGGTGTCGACGTTAGAATTTCAAAACGCATTCGTTTTGATTACTACAAAAGCGTAAGAGATATTTGACTTAAGTATGGTATGATTTGACTGCTATAGAAGTCGCAGGTTTTGCAATAAAAAAAAAATTTTTATTTCCGCCAGTGGCACGCTTACCAGCACGTCAATGCATATTATTTAAAAAAAGTGTTACGTCACTGGTTTTTCGAAAAATTTAATTTTGTTTTTTTTTTATTCCCATTTAGATCTAAGGATAAAAGCTCACTTCAGGTTTTTTTGTACGTTGCTCGGTTTCCAAATAAATATAAGCGATTGAAATATGATGATAATGTATTGCGTCCCCTCAATTAACAGATGTAATGGTTTTGCCGGTTTAGGACAAATAAAACTCACTTGTCGTTTGAATAAAGACAAACGTTTCGACGTTTTATTTACGTCTTCTTCAGGGCTATACTCGGCGACAAAGGATGACGTCAATAAACAAAATTACATCCATGATGCACGTCACAAATTACGCACGCCAGCACCATCAGAGCACTAATATCGTTCGACCCAAGGAGTGGTCCGTGGCACTACCAAACCCGACCCGGGCCGAGGTTAGACCTGAAAGAGACGTAAATTAAACGTCAAAACGTTGGCTTTTTTTCAAACGACAAGGGAACTTGTCCTAAACCTGCAAAACCATTACATCTGAACTATTGTAATGTTATAAGACTGCGAAGGCTTTCACCGCCGGGCAATATACAATCTAAAGTGTTTGAAGCCCCGGTCCAATAGAATTTCTTCCTGACGTTTCGTCTACCGCTGCGGCAGACAAAAGGTGACGAGGCAATGCGCAAAGTGATCTCCCGTGCTTCCCAACGTTGACTAATTCGACTCTGTGGTATTTATTCCTTGCCGTCGTGCTGCATTGGAGGGACTGTGGAAGGGGTAGTGGTAGTGCAGGGCTTCGGAGCAATTAAAGTATGTCGTAGAACTTGCTTCCAGTCTGCATTTCGAAACGTAGTTTCCTTCTTCCTATTGAAATTGTTGTCGTGTCTAAAGATCTCAATGGGCCCTTTCGTTAGCCTCGGATAGAAACGCTGCGATTAATATAAGATATTCACCTCGTTGAAAAGGATGTTGTGACCTTCGGAGAGAGCATGCTCTGCTACTGCTGACTTTCGTATTTATCCCTTCGTGTTGACACTCCGTTTTGTGATGCCGATATATAACGAGCTACAGCTGCATTGAACTCGGTACACTCCGGCTGTCGATAGAAGATCTTTGAAGATCCCGTATCTCTCTATAGGGGATCTCTTAAGATCCCCTATCGGCCCTCACTTGAGATTGGCTAAAACCGCAGAGATCCTCTATCGGTACCTGGAGTTTACTGAGTTCCATGCAGCTGTAGTTCGGTATACATTGGCACCACAAAACGCAGTGTCAGCACGGGACACAAGAGGAGTTGCAGGCTGAGACAAACACAAAAGTCAGCAGTCGCTCAGCATCCTTTCTCCGAAGATCGCGTCATCCTTTTCAACGAGGTCTTACTTCTATCTTAGCGTTTCTCTATTTGAGACTAACGAGAGAGGCCGTTGAGACCTCTAAACACGACAACAATTTCAACAGGAAAGAGGAAATTATGTTTCTTAATGCAGAATGGAGGCGAGTTCAACGTCATACTTGAAGTGCGCCGAAACCTAGCTCCACCACTACCCCCACCCCAGTCCCTCCACTCCAACGCGACGGTGGGGGAACAAACACCACGGAGCTCACCACAGTCGAATCAGTCAACGTCGAGAAGCACAGAAGATCACTTCGACCATTGTCTCACCCCCTTTGATAATGTCTCCCGCAGCAGTAGACGAATCGTCAGGAAGAATCTCAGCACCCGGAGTTCACTGAGTTCCATGCAGCTGTAGCTCGGTATACATTGGCACCACACACACGGAGGGTCAACACGAGGATTACGGAACACAAGAGGAGTTGTAGGCTGAGAAACACAAAAGTCAGGAATAGAGTACGCTCTCCCCAGTCCCCAGTCCCTCCACTCCAACGCGATGGTGGAGGAATAAATGCCACGAGGCTCACGACAGTCGAATCAGTCAACGTCGGGAAGCACGGGAGATCACTTTGCCCATTGCGACCTCGCTTTTGATAAAGTCTGCCGTAGCTGTAGACCAAAACGTCAGAAAAAAATCCATTGGACCACGGCTTCAAAGCCCGGAAAACCTAGATTGCATTGTAAAGTAGGTTAGTGTCCAACGCACTTGTTTGCTAAAAATCTCAAATATCAATTTAATTAAGCCATAATTAATAAAATATTGACACCTTAGATTTTTAATTAAACTGTAATGCTTAGCGACTGTACTTAAGTTGGCTGCAGTACAATGGTTTAGAGATGAAAGGGAACTGCAAAACTAGAATTTGTTTTTTCACCAAACCAGTGGCATACCACTTTTTCTTCAAATAATATGTGTCATCGAGCTGATATGCGCGCTACTGTCGAAAATAAATACATTTTTTGCGCCCTTTATAGTAGTCGAAAGGTATCAAATTGTATTAAAATACCTCTTGTGCTTTCGGACTAATTAAGATAAATACATTTTGAAATTCTAACTTCATCACCCTGTAACTTTTTAACGAAGCTCGATTGGTAACACATTTGTATGGCAGCCTTTCCTTAAAATGATTATTACTCACCCTGTATATTTGTACCTGTACTTTTTTTTACAGACAATGATGTGGAATATTTGGACTTGAGGCAGTCAATTAATTTGTATTTTTAATCCGAATTTGTTTGGAATTCCTTTACAGAAGCAGGAATAGTAAGAAGCACTAAGTAAGAAGCAATACAATCTAAAGTGTTTCCCGGCCTTTGAAGCCGTGGTCCATTGATTTTTTTTCGATGCTTTGTCTACAGCTGCAGTAGACATTATCAAAGGCGATGAGGCAATGGGCTAAGTGATCTCCCGTGCTTCCCGATGTTGACTGATTCAACTGTAGTGAGGCTCGTGGTATTTATTCCACTGCCGTCGCACTGCAGTGGAGGGACTGAGTTGGGGGTTAAAATATGTCGTAGAACTCGCTTCCAGTCTGGATTTAGAAACGTAACTTACTACTTCCTGTTAAAATTGTTGTCGTGTTTAAAGATCTCAATGGCCTTTCTCGTTAGTCTCGGATAGGAACGCTGCGATCGATATAAGATATCCACCTCGTTGAAAAGGATGTCGGGACCCACTGTTGACCACAATAAAGTATGTGCATTTCGGGTAGCGCTTGTTATTTTTAAAAAAACATTAAAATGTATAATGGGTGATTTAAAATTCGATGTACATATTTGAAAGGCGTAGTCTTGGGGTCAAAATAAAACTTTTTTCCTATGAACATATGTTTGCTAATATCTCGTTAGTATGCTGTTGGTCAGATTTTAAATTTTGGTAAATATATAAAATAATGTTTTATATTTTTGCTTAAAAACAGTGCGAAAATCGAAAAAAAATTAAGAGACAAATAATGTATCATAAAAAAATTTGGGGGCCGTGGTGTCTCACTCCCGAAAAAATATCGATATCGCCTTGTAGACATTGAGAAACTTTGAGCTACTGATTGAGGCAATATGGGGTAGCTTATGTTCCAAATTTAAGCTAAATATCTTAAAAACAGTGAGGGTTATAGAAAAAAACTTAAAATTAGCAAAATTTTAACACCCTGCAACTCGGTAATAATGCATTTACAGACTTGACTGACTCAAGTCTAAATATTCCACATCATTGTCTGTAAAAAAGCGTAGCAAGATCCATATACAGAGTGAGTTATAATCATTTTAAGGAAAGGCTGCCATACAAATGTGTTACCTATCGAGCTTCGTTAAAAAGTTACAGGGTGATGAAGTTAGAATTTCAAAATGTTTTTATCTTAATTAGTCCGAAAGCACAAGAGATATTTTAATGAAATTTGATATCTTTTAACTACTATGAAGGGCGCAAAAAATGTATTTATTTTTGCCAGTAGCGCGCATATCAGCTAGTTGACACATATTATTTGAAGAAAAAGTGGTATGCCACTGGTTTTGTGAAAAAACGAATTCTAGTTTTGCAATTCCCTTTCATCTCTAAACCATTGTACTGCAGCCAATTTAAGTACAGTCGCTAAGCAATACAGTTTAATTAAAAATCTGAGATGTCCATATTTTATTAATTATGGCTTAATTAATTTGATATTTTAGATTTTTACCAAACGAATGCGTTGGACACTAGCCTACATTACAATGCAATCTAGGTTTTATCAAAAGCAAGGAGGCAATGGGCAAAGTGATCTCCCGTGCTTCCCGACGTTGACTGATGCAATGAAGAAAAAGAGTCTCCTTTTGACAATTTTACGTCCTTAAAATATTCACATGAAATTTTTTGAGCACCCTGCAAATTAAAAAAAATTGTACAAGACGTAAATAAAGGCGTTATTATAAACCGTGATGTGAAAAAAATTAATAAATTTTCTTCAACTTTTGTCAAATTCAAAGTATGTTATTGTGCAGTAATATTAAACATATAAACCCAACACGTTCCAGAATCACTTACCTAAATATAAATATAAACAAGATGAGCAACGAAAAGAAAATGGCAACATTATCCATTGTTCGTAACATTACAAACAACTGCCGCCTCAAGTTCGGCATAAAACGAACGAGTTTTAATATCCTTAAAAGTCGGAACGTTCTCAGGACAGATAGGCCTGAGTCTGTGTGCAATTCTTCATCTTGGGTAAAATTTTTAAACAACTCTATTGCACTAAAATAAATCGCTTGTTTAGAATAATCCAAAAAGGTAAACTAAACTATAAAACAAGAATCATGCTCAACTTACCTTAGAATGACAATCACACCGTCGAACACATTGAACCCATTGGAAATATAACCAAATGGGCCTTCAGCGATGATCTTCAAAATCATTTCTACCGCAAACACGGCAGAAAATATGATGTTAGTGACTTCGACGCAATGCGTCAACCATTCGGATTGCTCGTGGTGCTCTATGCCCATTGAAAGTGTGTTTATAAGAATAGCAAACAGAATTCCGTGTTGGAAGATCTTGTGCTCGACTAGTGCTTTGATGTATCTTCTAACAGTTTTTAGCGCTTTTAGTATGCCTTTGATCACCATGCAAGAGCAAATGTAGAACTTAGAGCGTTTCTCGTTCTTGTATTCGGCTTCGCAATGCCACATTTCGATGCAGCAGGAGTAATCCTAAAGGAAGAAAATTCAAATTGTAAAATGTTGCGACTTAAGTGTATTCAAAATCATAAGATTTACGTTATTTATTATATTATAAGATGTAGCTTCTGCTGTGACTAAAAAGTCGGAATGTAATAAACTGAAAAATTAATGACGTTTGAAACACGGTTTGAAGAAAGAGGTGTGATTAGTGTAATTTTAGTTTTTCCTGCAAGTATCACTACAAATGTTACTTAATAATGAAGCAAACCAGACCACTCAGTAACTACTTAAATTGAAAACATATTATACAGGGATGAATATACCAAACAAAAAAGATGACTATATATAGAACTAATTTTTGAGGTTGCCGAACGAACAAATCTGAACTCTGCTTTTAGTTGAATTAAAAATGCTTTTAACATGTAGATTTTAGTAATTTTAACGTCCGCAGAAATTTTAAATTTCTATGGACTAGATTTTTGATGTTTGCGGCTTCAGCAGAGAGAAAAATAAATAATTAAAATAAAGAAAAAACCTTAAAAAGGATATGAACCACCGACCTTCTAGTATACAGCTTAGATATTGCGTATATCTTGGCAAGATTTGGCTTGGCTAACTGAGACATACGGCAGGTTTTCGTTAATCGTTTTAAAGAGTTCAGTTAAATCAAAGAAAAAAAAGTGATTCGCCCCAACAATTCTTAGGTTCGTCTCTTCAATACTCTCAAGTCCTTAGGACGGCGGAATAATAATTAAACTCTCAATATCGGATTAGATTAATACAAGTGAAAATTCAACAATTCCTAAGAAATTACTTTTGTAAGACTGGTAAGAGCCGTTACTGCCCACTATCTCACACGCCTAAAGTTAATAAAATACACTATTAGCCAAACAGTTTTGGCTCATGTAGAGCCGCTTGCGTTTCGAGCGAAGGAATTGGAAAGATCATAACATTCATAACACAGTTGTTGTACAAGCAGTTCTATTGAGGATACTAAGACAGACTGTAGAAAAAGTATTCACCAAAATGGACAGCCACCAGTCAAAAACATATTTATTATGCACAATCCTTACCTCTTCAGTGTTCATAGGCTGAACGTAATAATCATCTCCCTGTTTCTGCCTGTTATTCATGCCTTTAGACAAGGAATCAAAAAAAGAGTCCAAAACAACCTGGCCGGTAGGTAGAGCTGCATTTATGGCCCCTAAAGCCAGAAGTTCCTGACATGTGAGAGCCTCGCCGTTAATGAGCTCGCTACACTCTTGAGCTATTTGCTGTTTCGTTTCGAGCATCTGTTGAGCGTTCGGCGGGCCGGTAATTTGCCAGATATTTCCATCACCTGAACGTAGAGAAATACGTATTGTCACTAAGAAATTAGGTCTTTATTGTACCATAAATTAGGTGAATAAAGAAAATTCAGAGACGGCAAATAAATGTCCCTGTATACTTTTTAAGGGTCTTTACGTGACACTCTGCCATAACCACGATGTCGCGAATTTCAAGAAGGGAAAAGAATAAGGTATGTTTGAGAACGGAAACAAGGTCAGCACGATAACAGGTGAGTTGTGAGTTTTGGGGCGAAAAAAGAGACGAGTTTACATAATTAAGTGGAGTTTGTGGGTCAACAGACATAAAGATGTTTTAAGTCTACCTTCACGACAACTTCGAGCTATATCCTTGACTTGGTTTCTTTAAACGGTAACTTGCTAGGAAACAATCAATTCCCTAATTAAGTATAAATATTTCTTTTACTTGTAGTTTTAATTTTTCGACTGGCGGTGTAAAATAACAAAGTTTTGATCTGTATTACAACCACTGTTTCTAAAGAAGAATATGTTGATTATTATTCACAGGTAGAAAGTGTAAAACTTTTAAACCAAGATTGGAAAGTCTTCGATATAAAGGAGTTGCAAAAATTCCTTAATAAGATTGTTGGAATATCGGACCTAAAACGAATCTCTCTACAAAAGACACACGTTCAGAAAAGAGGAGACATAAAAATATCAATGTCATGCTTTCAACACTACCGATTTGAACCTTAATCTGAAGTTGCCAAGTCGATCTACAAAAGAGGGAAGACGTTAATGAATTTTTCGCTCTCAGAGATCCAACTACAAGACAGCTTACCTATAAAAAAAGTTAAAGAGTGTGACACGACTAATGGAAAAACAATTTGGAAAAGAGTGGGAAAGTGATGAAAACTTGGATTGGTACAAAAAACTGTTGCGTGAAAATGGAGATCAGAACACTGCGGAGGCAGCTCAGGAAGTTAATATTAGTGATCAGTGCGATTGTTTAGAAGATGAGTCAGCACTCACTTATTTAATTTTTTTTCTTATGCTCAAACTTTGAAGATTAATTTTTAGGTTTTTCGTTAGTAAATCCGTTTTAATATAAATTTAGAGGTACAACTTTTTAGTTATTTTTATTTTTTTTTCAAATAGCAATAATTCTCTGGGCTTAGTTTGCGTTAAGAAATATTTTGTGTGAGTGATACATTTGTTCTTGTTAATGTTGATTATTAAAGTGTTGAAAAACATATTTCTCTCAAAATTGTTTATAGTGGATTTATTCGGTTTTCCTCCAAAACTCCCCAACTGTAATCTGTAAGAATCTTGTTAACCCAACAATAAAATATGGAATTAACTGTTTGCAGTGATTATTTTATCAGCGAAAAGAAAACCTATTAATAGTGGAACAACAAAGTACTACAGATGACTAACCTTTCAAATAAGCGAGCTGATTTTAATTATTAAAGACGAAAACAATACCACTTCTGGCAGCTTATATAAAAGCAACTGAACTTAGCACTACTTCTAAGATGAAACTCGAGTCTTAAGCTCCCTTAAACTTAGCTTTACATAGTCTTGTTATTTAGTTAGTTAGATTTTAATTAAAGATACCTGTGTACTTACTACGCGCTTATTCTCGTAAAACGACTTAGGTATTTCGAAGGAGAAAAGTGCATGTAGTAGTAATAATCCTTAAGGCAAATTCACGATCGTACTTAGAAAATCCATGCCGTAATTAAAGATCTCGACTAATAATAAGCCTTTTTAAAAAATTTTATTTTACAAATGGGTACAAAGCTTAGGCAGATAATGATTATGATTTTAACAAAGAGTTGGAAGACAGCTTGAGAAGAGCCTTTGTTCTGGTACTATAGAGCTGAGTCAGGTGCAAAGTCAGGTATTCTATATTAGGGCTAGTAGATAATCAAAGTGGATTCTAGGACACTTAAGTGTCCTAGAATCACCCGTGGGCTTCATAGGGAGCGTCACACGAGTTCGCTGGAAGTTGACCTTGGTCTTGACCTTGACCTCAAGGTCACACAGCTCGCGATTTTCAAGGTGAGCTTCCAGCGACCTAGGATCCGCTTTGATTATCTACTAGAGCTGGTTTCATAACTCCTCCCTCATTAACTTTCGAAAAAGATGTCGGATTGTCGAAAAAAATACAGACTGGTTTTTCGAAAATCCGTCAGGGATGGTGTTGGTACTTCCTTGAAATTCCTAGTTTTCCATATGAAAAGCTTCTGATATCGCAACTTATTTCTCATTACCATCAGCACAGTCAGCAACAGCAACAGAATTATTCCAAAAGGATACAAAAATATGTGTCATTGTTGATAGATTTCTTCAAGATTGATTTGAGTGATAGTCGATGTCTCAAACATTCTTCTAGGAGCAGTTGGCACTGACATTTGAACTTCAGGAAGAATGAGAGGTTCAGCACTTTCCATTTTTTCATCATTAAAGTACGTTTTTTCGTTGATTTCGACCTCGCATTCTTCTGGAACTGTAATCAATACCGATGGTTTAATTGTTATGGTCACACTTTGCTAATAACTGAGTAGTCGTAAAACAAGAATCATTTCTTGACTAATTTGTTCAACTATTGGCTCTGAAGTGTTAACTTTCACTGTAGGGCAATTAGGTAGTTGTTGTCCATCTAGTAGGCTGTTGAGGCAGGCATACTGTGAGCAGAACTTTTCAGGGCAATAATAGATGTCTAGAATAACAGGACAGCGGTCTGTCTTCTTTTGGAATCCACTTATGCTTTATAGGATGGATTTTCGAACGAATATGGACTGATTTTTAATAGTCAGGTATAAATGATATAGGGAGAACTATTGTGAGGTACATGAATGGAGGAACATAAGTTTGTGTAATTCCAACTTTCGACGTACCAATCAACACGAAACGCCAAATTTATATCCAACGGAGTCGTGTCTATGAATGTGATAAAATAGAAAATCCGGGAACGAAAAGGAACAGTAATTTGAGTTTTAGTCATTTCCACGTGGATTTGCGCTAAAAATATGTACGACTTTTGCAAAAAAAAGCTTGAGGTGCGAACGTGAATCCACCTTTAGTAGTAAAGAAACAGGAGATACATTACGAACTTTTGATGCTGGATGTCATTTCCTGCAACCAGATAAATATACGATATTTTATCTTACCTGCTTGTGTCGTTTTCTCGCTGGAGCACACATTTTTCTTATCAATGTTCACCGATAAGAGGTTAGAGGCGGATGTAGTCGGTGAAACGTTTGGTCCGTGCAGCACGATTACGCCGCTGAACATGACGGAAGAGCGGCGTCGGTTGTTTTGAAGCGAGGTCGGCGATAACAGGTTTGCGGAGCTCGGGGACTGAAAAAATAATTTTTCTTACTCTCCTCTTAAATACGTATATTTCAGAGTGAAATTTAATACTTTTCTTAACTCACAATTGCAATTTACTCTCCACAATGTAACATTTTGTTTAATAAAAGTTTAATCGCTTGCGTAAAACGGCCATTAAGTTTAGTTCTTATGTCAGGGATTGCTTCGACTTCTGGAAAAGGCTTACGAAACACGGTAATATTTGTTTTTCGTGACTCTTCCGGAGTAAATTAATTGTTTTTTATTTTATTTCATGTTTCAGGTATTTCAAAAGGTTTATTTTTTCAAGTTGAACTACATTAAATATACTTAAACGGGAGGGTGCAAGGTGCAATTAACTATTTAGAACAATAACAAAGCATAACCATTGCGACGCTACTAAGTTCAACTCTTTGCTGAAGTGTACACTGGATATTAGACGCCGTCGCGACGCAAAATGCGTAAGTGCCGAAATTGTTCGAAATAAAATGTTTGTAATGTAACGTTTTGTTTTTATAAAAAGGAAAAACACTCTATACAGTTCTTTTAAAAAAGGTTTTACACCAAGGTTAATTTCTTAACAGATATAAAGCATTTGGCGCTTGAAGAGTATTATTGTTTTTCGAAGGACCACATTGAAAACACCATGATTAATTAAAAATAGGATAGACTGCACTGCTAATAGCTGGTATTTGTTGCAACATTAGAAACCACCTGACATAAGTCAGCAATACTAAAACTATAAATTCTGAAACTAAATTTTGGTACCGTCTATCTAACTAAATAAAGAAATATGCACCAGCACTAAATACCGTTCAAACCGATAATATGTATATTAGGGATGGGTACCGTCTTGGTCACTGCCATAGCATTAAATATTATAAATCGAAAACACAACTTGTAAAGAGTTCTCAAGTTTATAAGATAAGTAGTTCTTCACTTATTGATTCAGTAAATCAATAACAAAAGAGTAAATGTCTGAAAAGCACTTAAAAACACTTTGAATGTACAACTTACATGAGAAAGTTTGCTTGGATTAATTATCCCAAGCTTTGATCAGTCCAAGACAAAGAATAGTTCATTTATGAGACAAAAACAACACTCTGCTGATACAGACGGAGGAAATGAACATCAAAAATGCAATAAAATCACCATAATTAACTGCACAACACGGGAAACCGGGAAACAGCGATGTTCTTCCTACGAAAACTGAACTTGAACTCTCATTCATTCATATGAATCAATGCATTTATGCAGACATCAGCCAATTATACCATTAATCGACGCTGCACATCCAATGGGAGAATCAGTGAATGCATACCGACGTCCTCGTTTTCTAGAGTTATAAAACTGTAGTCTGGGCTATTTTCAGATTTTATTACGACGCCTTTCTTTGAATATGAATACATTCAGCACGATTTTTTGCCTATTTGTTTGCATAGAAACTGAGGTTTTGTTTGAGATGTTTACTATTTGAAATTGTTTTAAAACGTGTTTTTTATTCCCTTCTTGTATTAGATTTCCTCAACACGTACTGCTATCTCTATAGTTGAAAGTTTCCAACTTTGCCTATCTTTATGAGAATTGAGTATTGTTCTTCCAGCTTTAAGAGTGATTTGAGAACCCCCTAAAAGATTAAACATTGATAATTGACATTACTTGTTTATTGGTTGATTAATAGCGTTTTCGAATATCGCTCTTAGAGCGCTCCACTATTGCTCTACCAGCGATGCGCATGTTCGATTCGGAAATGTCAATTGATCTTTTTCCGATTAGCGGTTTCGATATACGTCATCTTTCATTCGAAATCTCCTTTAGAGCGATTCAGAGCATTCGCTCAGACCATTAAAAAATTTAACCTCAAAACACAAAATCAATATTATTTTTGATACATATTTTTTTATAATAATTGTTGATGCTGATATTGTATATAAGCTGAGATTGTAAATACAATAATAAGAAATAATTTTTGAACCTAATCTTGACACAAGTTTCCCAAAAAAATAGATTTTTTATCTCTGAGGTACTTCTTTTTAGTGAGAGTTTACATGTTCTGATCCAAAAATGAATATTACCAAAAACAGCAAATTAAGAGATTTTAAAATCTTCAATAACATAACATTTTGTAATTTTAGACTACTTGTTGTAACAAAGTTTTAGCCTCAATATTTCAAGTTTCCATTTTTCCTTTTCCGTCCAAAACACTTTTAGAACTTTTTACAGATATTGGCCCTAATTATAACTTGAGTTTTTCTAAAAACGCCAAATTAGCAATTTGCGTGGATCTTAAGTGAAGTTTTACTTTTTTTTGGTCCAAAAGTGTGATTTTACCACTTATTTGCATTAGTTTTACCTGTATTTTTTCCTAAAATCGAGTTTCCCCAAAAACATTAAAACACGACATTGGTCACTTTAAATCAATTTAAGTCTCATTTCTAAGCTGAATTTTGCCAAAGACTTCAAATTTGCATTTTTTGAAGTTTTGAGACATTTTTGAAAGATTTTGGTCTTAATTCTAATCTGAGAGAATTTTAATTGGCATTTTTAGACGCTTTGAGTCATTTTTAGCCGATGTTTGTCATTTTCTTAATCTGCATTTTCCAAAAATTTTAAGTTTCTACAGGGTTTAAGTATTCAAACCGATTTTGACCCGTATCGTAACCCATAATTACCCCCCGTAATTTTTGAAAGACATTTAATTTACATTCTTAAATGCTTTGAGTCATTTTTAACGGATTTTGGCAACAATCATAAAATCATTTTCCCCAAAACACTTCAATTTTTATAATGTTGGAGTGGTTTTTAACCGATTTTGGCCTTAATGCTACACTGACTTTCTGGAAAAATACCAAATTTGTATTTTGAAGGATAATAAGTGTATGTATCAGTGTCTGAAAAGCAATTAAAAACACTTTCAATGTACAATTTACGTAAGAAAGTCTGCTTGGATTAATTATCCTGAGCATTAATTAGTCCAGGACAAAGAATCGTCTCTAAAGATCGCATTTATGCGACAAAAACAACATCTACTGGTCCACACGGAAAAATAAACGCGAATCTTGCAATATAAAAACACGTTTATCAATAACAAAACACAAGAAGAGAATCTGCACACCACTGAAAATGAGCAGACAACAGAAACACACTTAATCTAGTATATGAGACTGCAACTAAGCCCAAACAAACATCAAACGATTACTTTATCGAAGTTTCAGCCAACTTGCTGACCTACTTTTCGATCTATACATTTCCCACTCGGGAAACAGCGATGTTCTTCCTACGAAAACTGCAGTTGAACTCTCATTCATTCCTGTGAGAAAATGCATTTATGCAGACATCAGCCCATCATCTCGAGCGATCCATACCATTAATCGACGCTGCATAGCCAATGGGAAAATCAGTAAATGCATACCGACGTCTTCGTTATCTAGTGTTGTAAAACTGTTATTTTCAGATTTTATTACGACGCCTTTCTTTGAATGAGTAAACAGAAGGGAGATCAAGATCAAAAGAGGCGTTAAACAGGGAGATCCTCTCAGTCCACTTCTCTGTCTCTGTCTCGTCTCACTCTATAACATAGCAGTGGACGAGATTCTTTGTCTCTTGGATGGACTAGGATGGGGGGGGGGGGTTTGCTGTTATCGTTCGCGCCCGGCAGTGGCATTCGCAGACGATCTAATCATCTTCGAAGATGATGAAAAACTTGTTCCAGGTGGAGGGAAGATAATCCCGCGCATCAGGGCCTCAATAAAATGTAATAGAACTCCGATTCGGATGGTGTCAGACTTTGAACCCACCAAATATCTTGGGCATGCGTTGCGAGCATCAGGTTACTTCATAAACAACTTAAAACGATGGCTCTAAAATATTGCACGTGTGCCGTTAAAGCCAGACCAAAAGTCATGGTCGATGGTCAAGCTGTACACATAATACCAAAAATCCTCTATGGCCTAGAATCGCCAAATGTCACTGGGAGAATGGTGAGACACACAGATAAACTAATCAGATTCCACATTAAGGACTTTCTACATCTAAACGTGCATACCCCCGATACTTCGTTGTATGCTAAGGTTCGTGACGGGGGCCTGGGAGTCATGAACCTTAAGGGATCGATACCAAAGATTTTCCTCGGCCGATTGACATCTGAGACATCTGCACAAGATATCTGCGTCTCATAAATATTCCAGTCTGCCTACGTCCTGCGTCTGATGGAAAGATTAGACAAGATGATGGGGAACCAGCCGCAGGACATACATTGGGAGGCTGCGCTTAAGGAGTGTCCACTGCTAAAGGGACTCGAAGGGGGTTCCGACGACCCGCAAGAAGGTCTTGGATCGACTCCAAATCCGCTGGATGGACGGGCTACGATTACATGCGGGCCGTCAAACTCAGAACAGCCAATCTCCCTACTGCGGGGATACTTTGTAATCCGGCACGCCAAGGCCAGTGCAGAGCGGGATGTGTACATTGGAAACGATTGCAGATGTTCTGCAAAACTGCCCCGTTATCCACTAGGAGCGCATACGCCGGCACAACGAAATAGCTAAGAAACTTGCTAACCACTGTAAAGCCAACAAATAGCTAGTTGTCGAGGATCCCCATGTAAGACACAATGATGGGACTGTTTTTAAGCCGGATGTGGTTGCGGTAAACGGCGATACGACACTAGTCAGATGTACAGATCATTTGAGCAGGACACTTGGGACTTCCGGCCAAAAAAACGAAGTACGCCGACGACCCAAAGTTCAGGGAGGCTTTCGAGAAACTGTAAACAGGAAAGACGGCCATCCACGCATCACTGAGTCGGTGCACGTGGAATATGGCCGAAGTGCAATAGTGATCTGGAGGAGATGGTGCAGCTTAGCTAGTCTTTCAAATCTTGCTGCATCGCTTCTGCACTAAAATGGGGCAGTTCTATACATTCGGCCTTCTCCAGGAAGGTTTGGAGAAGGAGACCATAAGAACAAGGTCAAAATGCAGCCAGAACAAGAGAGGGATGGCAGCAGGGATTGCAGGGGATGAAAGAATAACGAACCCCGAAAAGAAGAGAGTAGACTGGCCAAGTGTAAAGGCGCAACTAGAGGGGCGCTGAGACAACGAGGGTGAGACTCTCTCCCCTAAAGTGAACTTCAACAAGATCTCGCTGACGATGCCTCCACCTCGACAACCAAACCAGGACACAAAATGGGAAAGATGTTCGAAGTAGCAGCCGTGAACGAACGAACCGACGAAGTCCACTGGGGATGGGACGTCCGTTCTGTGTTGGTTATATACATATATGTTAATTAGATTAAGATTTTTTATGATCTGTTTTGACGCCGAGCAATATAACATCATATTCGAATACAATCAGTACGATTTTTTGCGTTTTTGTTTGCATAGATATAGAGGGTTACTAATTACGTAATGTTAAAGGTAATATTAAACATATGCGTAATAAGCAAATGCATATCCACTTGCAAATGTTTTGAAGCTTATGAGATTCAAGAGCTAAGCAGTTATTCACTTGATTACTTATTGACTCAGTAAAGCAATAACAAAAAAGTAAATGTCTGAAAATCACTTTCAATCTACAATTTACGTGAGAAAGTCTGTTTAGACTAATTATCCGGAGCTTTGATCGGTCCAGGACAAAGAATAGTGCATTTATGCGACAAAAACAACACGCTACGGGTACACAAGAAGAAATAAATACGAATAATGCAATCAAGTCACGATAATTAGTGCACCACAAGATAAAAGACCTCTGCACACATACCTCAGATTTATGGGCAGAAACAGAGACAAACTGATTTGAAAACGATCGAGAACAACTCGATTTTTGCAATCAAAAACACGTTTATCAATAACAAAACACGAGTAGAGAATCTGGACACTATCGACAATGAGCAGACAATTAAGCCCAAACAAACACCAAACGATTACTGTATCAAAGTTTCAGCCAACTGGCTGACCTACTTTTCGATCGATACATTTTCCGTCCAGGAAACAGCGATGTTCTTCCTACGAAAACCGAACTTGAACTCTCATTCATTCCTATGAACCAATGCATTTATGCAGATATCAGCCAATCATATCGAGCGATCCATAGCCTTAATCAACGCTGCACAGCCAATGGGAGAATCAGCAAATGCATATCGACGTCCCCGTTATCTAGGGTTATAAAACTGTGGTCTGGGCTATTTTCAGATTTTATTACGACGCTTTTCTTTGAATATAAATACATTCAGTACGACTTTTTGCGTTTTTGTTTGCATAGATATAGAGGGTTAATAAACTATTTGAAATCGTTTTAAAATGTTTTTATTATTTCCTTCTTATGTTGGATTTCCCCAACACGTACTGCTATCACTATCAGTTGAAAGTTGCCCATCTCTATGAAAATCGAGTATTGTATTTCCAGCTCTAAGAGTGATTTGACAACCCCTAGAAAACCATATATTGACAATTGACATTACTTGCTTATTGGTTGATTAATAGCGTTTTCGAATATCGTTCTTAGAGCGCTCCGCTTTTGCTCTACCAGCGATGCGCATGTTCGATTTGGAAATGTCAATTGATCTTTTTTAGATTCGCTGTTTCGATATACGTCATCTTTCATTCGGAATTTTCTTTGGAGTGATTCAGAGCATTCGATCAGACGATCGCGTACTCTTAAAAAATTTAACCTCAAAACACAAAATCAACATTTTTTTTTTGATAAATATTTATAAACATTTTTTAATATTATATTATTTATAATAATTATTAATATTGAGGGTCGTAAACATAATAATAACAAATAATTTTTGGACCCAATCTTGACATAACTTTCTCAAAAAATATGACAATACTTTTCGATCGATACATTTTCCGTCCGGAAAACAGCGATGTTTTTCCTACGAAAACAGAACTTGAACTCTTATTCATTCCTATGAACCAATGCAATTATGCAGACATTAGCTAATCATATCGAGCGATCCATGCCGTCCAATCGACGCTGCACAGTTAATGGCAGAATCAGCAAATGCACATCCACTTGCAAATGTTTTGAAGCTTATGAGATTCAAGAGCTAAGCAGTTATTCACTTGATTACTTATTGACTCAGTAAAGCAATAACAAAAAAGTAAATGTCTGAAAAGCACTTTCAATCTACAACTTACGTGAGAAAGTCTGTTTAGACTAATTATCCGGAGCTTTGATCGGTCCAGGATAAAGAATAGTGCATTTATGCGACAAAAACAACACGCTACGGGTACACAAGAAGAAATAAATACGAATAATGCAATCAAGTCACGATAATTAACTGCACAACAAGGTAAAAGACCTCTGCACACATAACTCAGATTTATGGGCAGAAACAGAGACAAACTGATTTGAAAACGATCGAGAACAACTCGATTTTTGCAATCAAAAACACGTTTATTAATAACAAAACACGAGTAGAGAATCTGGACACTATCGACAATGAGCAGATGACAGAAACACATTTAATCCAGTACACGAGACTACAATTAAGCCCAAATAAACACCAAACGATTACTTTATCAAAGTTTCAGCCAACTGGCTGACCTACTTTTCGATCGATACATTTTCCGTCCAGGAAACAGCGATGTTCTTCCTACGAAAACCGAACTTGAATTCTCATTCATTCCTATGAACCAATGCATTTATGCAGATATCAGCCAATCATATCGAGCGATCCATAGCCTTAATCAACGCTGCACAGCCAATGGGAGAATCAGCAAATGCATATCGACGTCCCCGTTATCTAGGGTTATAAAACTGTGGTCTGGGCTATTTTCAGATTTTATTACGACGCTTTTCTTTGAATATAAATACATTCAGTACGATTTTTTGCGTTTTTGTTTGCATAGATATAGAGGGTTAATAAACTATTTGAAATCGTTTTAAAATGTTTTTATTATTTCCTTCTTATGTTGGATTTCCCCAACACGTACTGCTATCACTATCAGTTGAAAGTTGCCCATCTCTATGAAAATCGAATATTGTATTTCCAGCTCTAAGAGTGATTTGACAACCCCTAGAAAACCAGATATTGACAATTGACATTACTTGCTTATTGGTTGATTAATAGCGTTTTCGAATATCGCTCTTAGAGCGCTCCGCCTTTGCTCTACCAGCGATGCGCATGTTCGATTTGGAAATGTCAATTGATCTTTTTTCGATTCGCGGTTTCGATATATGTCATCTTTCACTCGGAATCTCCTTTAGAGAGATTAAGAGCATTTGCTCAGACCATTAAAAAATTTCACCTCAAAACACAAAATAATTTATAAAAATTGTTTAATCTTATATTATTTATAATAATTATTGATGATGAGGGTCGTAAATACAATAATAACAAATAATTTTTTGGACCTAATTTTGACACATCTTTCTCAAAAAACCGATTTTTTTATCTCTGAGGTACGTCTTTTTAGTGAGAGTTTACATTTTCTGATCCAAAAATGCATATTACCAAAAGCAACAAATTAAGAGATTTTAGATTCTTCAATAACATAAAATTTTGTATTTTAGACTACATGTTGTGACAAAGGTTTAGCCTTAATTCTAATCTCAATTTTTCCAAAGGTTACATTTTTGCTTTTTTGTTCAAAACATTTTTAGACGCTTTGAGTAACTTTTTAACGATAATGGCCCTAATCTTAACTTGAGTTTTTCGAAAAACGCCAAATTTGCAATTTGCGTAGATTTTAAGTGAAATTTCACTTCTTCTGGTTCAAAAGTGTAATTTTACGATTTATTTCCCGCCTGGAAAACAGCGATGTTATTCCTACGAAAACTGAACTTGAACTCTTATTCATTTCTATGAACCAATGCATTTATGCAGACATCAGCCAATCATATCCAGCGATCCATACCATTAATCGACGCTGCACAGCCAATAGGAGAATCAGCAAATGCATACCGACGTCCTCGTTATCTAGGTTTACAAAACTGTGCTCTGGGTTATTTTCAGATTTTATTACGACGCCTTTCTTTGAACATGAATACATTCAGCACGATTTTTTTGCCTTTTTGTTTGCATGGAAATTGAGAGTTTATATGGGATGTTTACTATTTGAAATCGTTTTAAAATATGCTTATAATTTTCTTTTTATATTGGATTTCCACAACACCTACTGCTATCTAATCTTAACTTGAGTTTTTGCAAAAGCATCAAGATTTGCATTTTTACACGACATGCGTCACTTTAAATCAAATTAAGCCTCATTTCTAAGCTCAATTTTTCCAATACATTTGCATTTTTAGACGTTTTGAGATATTTTTTAACGATTTTGGTCTTAATTCTAATCCGATTTTTTCCAAAGAATTTTAATTGGCATTTTTTGACGCTTTAAGTCATTTTTAGCCGATGTTTGTCGTTTTCTTAATCTGCATTTTCCCAAAAATTTTAAGTTTCTAGAGGGTTTAAATATTCAAACCGATGTTGACCCGTATCGTAACCTGAATTTCTGAAAAACATTTAATTTACATTCTTAAATGCTTTGAGTAATTTTTAATGAATTTTGGCAATAGTCATAAAATTATTTTCCCCAAAACACTTCAATTTTTATAATGGTGGAGTCGTTTTTAACCGATTTTGGCCTTAATGCTACACTGACTTTCTCGAAAAATACCAAATTTGCATTTTGAAGGCTAATGAGTGTAATTCTATGTAAGATAAGACATACAACAGAAGAGTAAATGTCTGAAAAGCACTTAAAAATACTTACAATGTACAACTTACGTGAGAAAGTATGTTTGGTTAATTATCCCGAGCTTTGATCAATTCAGGACAAAGAATCGTGCATTTATGAGACAAAAACAACATCTACTGGGCGACAAAAACTCTACTGGTACATAGGGAGAAATAAACACGAATAATGCAATCAAATCATGATTATTAACTGCACAACACGATAAAAGAGCTCTGCACACATACCTCAGATTTATGGGCAAAAACAGAGACAAATCGATTTCGAAACGGGCGAGAACAGCACGAACCTTGCAATCAAAAACATGTTTATCAATAACAAAATACGAGAAGAGAATCTGCACATTATCGAGAATGAGCAGATAATAGAAACACACTTAATCCAGTACACGAGACTGCAATTAAGCCCAAACAAACACGAAATGATTACTTTATCGAAGTTTCAACCAACTTGAGGACCTACTTTTCAATCGATACATTTCCAACTTGGGAAACAGCGATGTTCTTCCTACGAAAACTGAACTTGAACTCTCAATCATTCCGATGAACCAATGCATTTACGCAGACATCAGCCAATCATATCGAGCGATCCACATCATTAATCGACGCTGCACAGCCATTGGGAGAATCAGCAAATGCATACCGACGCCTTCGTAATCTACGGTTATAAAACTGTGATCTGGGTTATTTTCAGAGTTTATTCCGATGCCTTTCTTTGAATATGAATACATTCAGCATCATTTTTTGCCGTTTTGTTCGCATAGGAACGGAGGGTTTATTTGGGATATTTACTGTTTGAAATCGTTTCAAATGTGTTTATTATTGCCTTCTTGTATTAGATTTCCCCAACACGTACTGCTGTCTCTGAGATTTGAAGTTTCCCATCTCTATAAAAATCGAGTTTTGTACTTTCAGCTCTAAGAGTGATTTGATAACTCCTGAAAGATTAGACATTGACAATTGAATACATTTTTTTTTACTTTGAATAGTTTTACTTTCAAAAAATCATTAAATACATATCCGAGGCAGAATCCGATTCGGAAGTCTCAAAAAGTGAATTTTCTGAAGAAAATGACTTGCAGAAAAATGCAATAGTCATTTTCCAAAATTATTGTCAGTAGAACTCAAGTGTTTTGTAATATTTTGAGCTTTACAAAAACATGTCATTAGGTGATGAATTCAGGTTAAAAACTTTCTTAATTTGGCCAGAAACTTAGTTTTCGACCTCCTTGTTATGTCTTGTCATAGGGCAAACTTTAAACTTTAAATATGTATTATTGCAAATTAAAACACCAAATTTTAGAATCACGTTTTAAAACACAAGGACTACTTACTTCATTGTTATTGCTTGATATTTCCTGATTCGATATGGAAGGAACTCTCAGCAAACCGGGCCTCCGAGGGGAAACAACTGATAGTTCTATGTCCTCTGCCCTGAGAAATCCGGGATCACTTAGGCATATTGAGCTCGCCCGGGATACGGCTCTTGTACTCGGTAGGCTTTGCGTTTGCTGTAAATCGATAATTAGTTTCCTTTCGCCGGTTAAATAATAAATGAACACTATTAAATCAGTTATTAGATTAGTAATTAATTAATCTAATAATTTCATCATGAATAGATTAACTATTCTTTGGTCCTTATTAGACCCGTTGTTCAAGTAGTATATGAATTAGTACATAAGCGAACAATGAGAAAGAGTTTTACAACATTTAGAAGATAAAGAATTTGTTCTGAGACAACATCAAACACGCGACTTACCATTGGTTTCATCTTGGGGCAATTGGGATGGTGCCTCTTAGTGTAGTTAAGTCTTATAGTCTCTCCCATTGTAATTTTTTTCTCCCTCCTCATATCTCTTTGTACCCTGTATAGCCGAATTTTCTTCAATAATCTTCGCTTCGACCTCCGCCATAGGTGCGCAATATATTTCACTATTTCCGCATAGCAGCTCGTAGGCTCGCTATTATTGGTCGACGAGGCCAATGTGCTGCTGCTTTGGAAGCGCGCCCGTTCCAGCCGCATGCGCTCCATCTCCCGCTTCTTTGTCTCGGAGAATTGGGTAGCTATGACGACCAGGCAGAGGTTGATCATAAAAAATGATCCGATCTTGAAAAGTCAATAACTATACTTTTACAGGTGACAGTTATCGCAATGTACGTACCACAATTAATAACACGAAATAAATCCAATCCCAAAAACTATGACCGTCTTGGACGTAGTACATAATTTCGGTCCATCCTTCTAAAGATATTACCTAAAAAAAAATGAAAAACAGTTTTTAAAACTTGTATCGAAATAACATTACAAACTTCAACTACCCACAAACAACTTGAATATTGCATATAAAATTTTACAACTTCAAAGGGTAGAGAAAAAGGGGGGAGCGCCTTTTTTTCCAAAAGCGAAAACTCCAAAGTTATTAGCTCCAAAAAACTTTGTTACAACGATCAGAACACCCAAAATATTTAACACCAAACGTATTTTGCTCCAACTGTACTATCTTCCAATCGTCGTTTCTTCCAACGTCGTTTATTCCAAAAATGACCTTGACGAATAATTGATGGTTGTGCTTATTTGTCCGCTGGGCGGTAGTATTACTATTCCAATATGCGACTTCTTTGCAGTTTGCACATTTCACAATTAAAAACAAAAATTATTGTACATGGTGGCAATTTAAGGCTCTAAAGAATGATTGATCCTGGCATACTCTTCTTATTAAATGAAATTGAGGATGATGAAGGAAGGTAAGAAATATAGAAAACAATATTTATCTCAGTTTCGCCAGGATGCATATATACAGGCACGAATTACAAATAGAAAAGCGATATATTAGGGACTTTGAAGATCCCTTTAGTATGCCTGAAAAGAGCTTTCGAGGAATGTACTGATTATCAAGGGAAATTGCATGGGATCTCATCAATGAAATAGTTCCTTATTTGGCAGGTACCCCAAAAAGAAATAGCAATACCAATCATTAACAAAGTGCTGGCTGCACTTCATTTCTTATCACAAGGAAGTTATCAAAAAAGTGTTGGCCAAGATATGTTTGTGCTGATGGCTCAACAAACTCTCTCAAAATGCCTCCATGAAGTCACTACTGTAATAGTCAAAAATTTGGGACCTTTTATTCAATTCCCCATTACAGAAGAAGAACAGAATAGAACTAAGCAAGGACTTGTGGAGAATGGAGGATTTCCCAGTATATTGAGAGCTATATGTTGTACCCACGTAGCTTTTTCAGCTCCTCCATTCAACAATCATAAAATGCCCAGAATTATTTTCTTTAATTGAAAGCGCTCAACACGATGATTGCTGTGGACTCAAAAACTGAAAGTTTTGGCTGTTTTGGCACAATTTCTAGGATCAGTACATGATTCTGCAATATGAAGTACCTCATCAGTTAAAAAATTTATGGAAGACGGGTACTGGAATGGTGGCAGAAGTTCCTGGCTAATTGGAGATTCGGGGTATCCATTGCAGCCGTTTCTAATGACTCCTATAATTGGCAGAAATTTAAATGAATCTGAAGTAAACTTCAATCTAGTACATAAGTCTTCCAGAAACGTTGTAGAAAGGCTAAATGGAGTGCTAAAGGCAAAATTTCGATGCTGCTTGGGCCACAGAACTTTACATTATAAGTCTGAAATGGCAGCTAATATCATAAACACCTGCTGCATTTTACATAATATCTGTATCAACAGAGGTGAAGGGGAACCACATAATCCAGCAGATGATCGACAAGATATTTATGTTATGCCTGACGATCTAGATGATTCTGATGTAGATAATATCCATCAAATAAATTGTCTAAATTAAGGAAGAATAACTAGGCAGATATTTAAATACATTTTTTAATTAAGAAAAATAAAATTATTTACATAAAATGTCTTATTTTGTTCTAACTGTTTACTTACGCACCTAAAAATGTTGTGAATGCTCTATATACTTATGTACATTCACAAACATCGCTTAATAAAGTATATAATTTGATTACCATATTTTGTAATCTAAGTAATGATTTTGTAATTTTCAAGTCAACCACTCATTATGAAAACGTTTTCGAGGAGTGAGCAGTTTGCCAATAATCTTCCTGGAAACGTTCAAATTTTCACCTGCCATATATTTTTTTCAACGCTTTTCCGCCTATTTCCCTTGGTTTAAGTCTTAAGGGCAACGTCACATACAGCGGAATTTAGTTAAAAGCGGAACAGAGAAACACGATCAGATTAAGAGTATAAATAAAGAACAGAATCAGATTAAACTCACTTAGCAATTTTACATTCTTATCATCTGACAAGAATACGCCTTCGAGGAGTTCGAGGAGATCCAATGTCATATTCAGGTGAAAAATTATCATTTGGAACTTGAATATCACATGAGAAGAACGTGTCTCGCGAGCCCGCGATCTCCTTTTGAGGTTCTCGATCAGAACGTGCCAATTATGTTCCGTGGCATATGACTATTACGTGATAAACCCATTCTTTTGTGATGTGATAAACATGCACCATTTATGTTCCTTTGGGACATTCCTAGCACCTGACAAGAATAAGCATTTCAAGAGAAGAACATGTGATATTCATGTGAAATATTATTCGGAACTTGAATATCATATGAAAAGAACGTGTCCGGCGACCCCCTGTACAAGTACTTGGGACGTTCTAGTTATATTCCGTAAAGTGCTCTACTTTCACAATAAAACAGCGGGCGGTAAAGAACCTATTCCACACGCATTTTTTTGTATAAGTAGTTCTTTATAGAAAATAACCGGTATGTCCTGGAAACCTGGAAAGGAGATCTTATGGTACGTACAATATTTTTCTACTAGTCTATATTTGTCTTTCTTTTCTTCTGTTAATTAAGTTCAAAATGAGCGTGTGGTTGAGCTTTACAGTTCACATTCTATGGAAACGGCTTGTACATTTTTATAAAATTCCACCTAGATATGCCATTGGCATTTTATATAATAAAACCAGAAAATGGCAACTTTTAAAATATTCACTTCTATTATCACTATTATTTTTTATTTAATGGTAATTTAATAAATGGGATATAAATATTTTACTAATTGACTAAGTTCATTTAAAGTACGTTCTTATCATATTATTCATTAGAACTTCTTTTCAGTAACCTCCTTGTCACGTGATATTCTCGTACCGAAAAGTGCGTGATGTGTGGGGCCATGACAAGAACGTACATTTTGGACATTATTGCAGAGAACATTACATTCATATTACTTAAAGAATGTTCTTTTTGGGTAGCTTGAGAGAAAGTGATAGGAACGTGAATATTCTTTTAAAATTATGTGGGAAGCTATGTCGCGCAGTATCCCCCCCTCCCGCTGTTAATCGGTTGTTGCGTGGGGACGGCTGTGGTTGACGCTGCTGTGTTGCCGTCGCCGCCGTGTCTGCTGAAGTTCGACTACGTGGATGTTCTAAGTCCAACGTATCTTCGTGTGTGAAATCTCTTTTACCACGCTGCAAGGAGGACCTAACTCTCGGAAAAGATCTATCGGTTTTGTTGTCCCTTAGGTCGCTAATTATGGGGGCAAAAGGACCATAATTAATCCGTGGCGTTCATCTTTGTAGCGAAAAAACACTTCCATGGTATTGCTAAACGGATATAATTAATAAATGTTAATTTAAATGAAACAGAGTTAATATTTTGGGGTCTCTCCCATCAAGATTTTATTGTTTAAGAGAAACCCTGCAAAACGCCTTAAAAAATCTAATCGAATAGTAATTAATTATGAAAAAAAAACAATTTTTCTTTTTCTCAGGAATTTGAAATAAAATAGCGGTGGACGTGAACTTTTCGCGATAAGCTCGGTGGTCCCCAGAAACGTGCTTGACGGGTACACGATTTTTTACTAAAATTAAAAAAACAACAACAAGGAAATTAAACTAACGACGCAGTGTAGAAGAGAAAAAAATGCCAGGTCGCTGGGATCCCCGATATTATGGTGAGCAAAACACTACTATAATATACTAAATGTTTCAACTTTTACAACTACTCTACAAATACTTAATTTCCGGTAGTCTCCTGCGTCTGCAAAGTATCCGCTATCTGCAAGAAAATGGCCTATTCAGGAAAAGGGCAGAGGTGGGTTGACACTATATGACACAACCGAAAGAACACTTCACGAAACTTTTCGCGTAGGCTGGCAATAATAGCGGTTTAATTGTTTTGGCACTAATTAAAGATACAAATAATTAGCGCGGCGGACTTAACACGGGATTCAAAAAAGGAAAAAAATTACGAATTGACGATTATCAGAACAGCGGAGCCAAGGACTGACTTTTTTCTCGCGGTAAAATTCGAACTTTTTCGTCTTCCCGGTTAGGGAGTGCAAAGCGCGTCTCTCCCTTTTCGTCATAACTCTAGCGAGTTCAAAAACCATCTCTTTTCTATGTGGTAACTCTCGCGAGTTCAAAACGCGTCTCTCTTTTTCCGAAGATCCTCGGAACCACCCTCTCGGTATTTCTCATCCCCGAAAGGGTACTGCAGAAAAAATCGATACCACCCTAGCCCGTGGCGACTATATGGCGTTTATTCGGACAGCCAGGCATAAATTTAGAAAATGAGCTTTTCTGGAAATTCTGCTTCACATGACATAGTTTAATTGACAATTAAAGCTGTTTATTTAAATTGACCGTTAATTTCCTGGGCCAGTCAATTAATACATAAATTGCTTGAATTTACATTCCAATGATGAAAAATTAAAAGCTCCGCTTTTAACCAAATTCCGCTGTATGTGACGTCGCCCTCAGTGTTTAGAGTTTGATCTGTCAAATGAGAAATTTCCGGAGTCAAAAAATGCGAACGCAGCGCACGTTTACCCCTTTACTCATGCGTCAATTGCCGGAACTAACGGAAATCTTGCCAAAATTTAAAAAATCTGCATCTTTTGTTTCGAAATTCAATTGAAACCATTTCACGACGTCCCAGCGAAAAAGTGATTCCTTGGTGCCGAAAAGAAAACATTCCAAGGTATCCTCTCGGATAGGAAGCCATTCGATCGGATGCACAGTCTCGGCGCAAAGTTTAAAAAATCGTCAAAATTTCAAATTCAAAGCTAGGACCTCGGACTCTTTGGCCAGATCGAGGGCCCATATGTGTGCTACCTCCCTGAATCATTTTTCGCTGCATAAATATGGAATCTACAAGGTAAAATGTGAGAAAAGTACACCCAAATTGGCAAAAAATTCGGCACAGAAAAACTTTTGTGGCTTGCCCGGTATAAGAACTAGGCCAAAACTAATAACTGATTTATTCCGAAAACCGTCGTAAATTTGCTTATCGAAAAAAACCCATTTTTGAGTTTGGAACTCACTGACGTTCGGACATAAAACGACAAAACGTTCCAACTGTAGCTCTCAAGAAATTCGAAATATTTACAAGAAATGACAGATCTATTATTTAATAATAATTGACTTCTATCAAAGTCATTTAAATTAAAAATAATGCCCTTAGGCATTACACATTTAAACTGACAGTAGTTTGATCAGTAAATCATTTATAAATCAAAATAATCATTGTTGTGTGTTGCCACGGTAATTGTCCGGCCAAGTATAGGCACTTATAACTTATATCAAATCATATTACATAAAAGTTAATTTTCTCACTACAAGAAGTCGGATATTACACGTTGAAGAGACCATGAGCATTACAAGACATAACGCCTTCGGTCGAAGTATACTCCTTGGGCCAAAAGCCCTCGGGTTCTTCACTATCGACCTCATGCGTTATTATCCTTATAATGCTTCAGATATCTTAATCACTATAAGATTTATTTTGTCATAAAATTTAGAAAATGTCATTTTATGTTACCTGTTAGGGCGCCATATTTGTTTAATTTTTATTTCACCGCCCTAACGGTAATTCTAATGGCGGAGACTACGGACCGTACACGCGGATAAATAAGCACAACCATCGATTATTCGTCAAGGTCATTTTTGGAACAAACGACGTTGGAAGAAACGACGGTTGGAAGAAAGTACAGTTGGAGCAAAATACGTTTGGTGTTAAATATTTTGGGTGTTTTGATCGTTGGAACAAAGTTTTTTTGGAGCTAATAACTTTTGAATTTTTACTTTTGGAAAAAACGGTGTGCGTCCAGAAAAAGAGGAAGAAGAAGAAACTTAATGATTTCCAATATATTGTTTTACAGACGGAAAGTAACTAGTTTTTGCTTAAACTGGGACCATCCCGAAACTCTATTACTCACCAAAAATATGGCGATCCAGGCCAGTCCAATATTATCAAAAGATATGGTGTTCTGAAAAGGGTTGGGGTTATTATCCGAACAGGTGGAGTAGTACAAGTGCCAGTTTATGCAATAGCTGTCGTTTTGCGCATACTGGGGCAAGTGTTTCTCCTCGAAGGTGAGCTGGCACACCGTGGTACCATTTTCATAGGGTGGTAGGTCGTGGCACGTGTGCATTCCAGAATAGTTGCTCTTGCTGCAAATGTAATCAGTATCCGGTGGTTTGTACACGTGCGTCATGCTGAAATTTGAAGCCGCGTGTTAGTTATTGAAATGTTGCGCTAAAATTAACGTTACTATTGTTATATGAACAATTTTTAATACACATATATGCCATTCACTTATTAGTGTCGCCAAGAAGACGCTGGAAATTTGATTTTGACATTTTTATTGTATCTTCTCGACATGTGCTAAAAGGAGATGGTTATAAAAAAAATGAGGGTGTCAAAGATGACAAAAATAAGTGGATGGGTAATATTTACAAAGAGCAAAATTGTTCATATATCAATTTTGGCTACATATTTACTTTGATTCCACATTATATAAAACAGCTTTGATATAATTTACCTACCAGCATGAATGTCTCAGTGTAAACAGTAAGTATACAAAACATATAACACTTGACGCAAAAAACCTATTAATATTGGACTACTTATAATTGAATGGAAATCTAGATATTAGCAGAGTTATGAAAAAAAAGCATGATTTTTAGCAGACCAATGTGAAATCGTGTAAATAAACAATGATTTTACTTGCACAATGCATTTCTATGACACACTGAAATTACGTAAGAATAAACTACTAAGATGGTAAATAGTGATAGTAGCAGTAACTAGTAAAACACAGTTGTGCAACATGTTCAGAGCAAAAAAGGTGTCGCCAGCAAACTAATTAGAAAGCATTCAACTCTAGAGCATTATTAACTTTTCTCACAGATGAACAGTGTTTTATGTTCTAAACTATTTTTACTTTGTGTATGTTTGTAGCATATTCCAAGTAGCAATTTAAGTAAAAGGCAGTTGAAAGTGGGTAGTTACAACGTACTTATCACCAAAGACAGAGAGATATATTTTTTTAATTGATGTTTTCATTTTTCTCGAGATATTTCAGTAACCGTGACATATAAATCTAGTTTTATAAGACTGTAAAGGCCGGTCAAAAACCAATCGAACATTTTTTACGGGCTTTGAAGCTACAGTTCAATGGAATTTCTTCCCGGAGTTTTGCCTATAGCTGAGGAAGACATTATCAAAGGCGATGAGGCAATGGGTGAAGTGATTTCCCGTGCTTCCCGACGTTGACAGATTCGACTGTGGTAAGCTCCGTGGTATTTATTCTCCCGCCGTCGCGATGCAGTGGAGGGACGGGGGTGGGAGTAGTAGTGGCGCGGAGTTTCGGCGCACTTGAACTATGTCCTAGAACTCGCTTCCAGTCTGCATTTAGAATCGTAATTTCCTCCTTCCTGTCGAAAGTGTTGTCGAGTTTAAAGATTTCAATGGCCTCTCTCGTAGTCTCGGATAGAAACGCTGCAATTGACATAAGATATTCACTTCGTTGAAAAGGATGTTGTGGCATGCTGAGAGAGCGGATGGACTGCTAACTTTTGTGTTTGTCCCAGCCTACAATACCTCTTGTGATCTGTAATCCTCGTGTTGACACTGCGTTTTGTGGTGCCAAACCGAGCCACAGCGACATGGAAGTGGGTCAGCTTCGGGTGCCTATAGGGGCCATCTGCGGTCTTTGGCCGATCTCAAGCTCTGTTGTATTGTACGAGTGGGATTAGAGACAGTTTTAACATTGTGCATTTCCAGCAGTCTGCCGATCCTGTCCGTTACTTTGTGGATGATATGTTAGATCAGTCCATTCGCGCTTTTCTTGATCTTCTCCCGTTGTTTCTTCTTGGCGGTCTACATTCCTTGGACTGACAGCTCTATCAGATTCGTGCTTGCTGTATCCATTCCAACCAAAAGCTCTTTCCAGATGCTTCACTTTCCGTTCCAATTCAGCCGGCTCACAAATTTTCTTGGCGCTCACAAACAGAGTCTTTACGACTCCCGTTTTCTGTCTGGGATGATGATTTGATCCTCTATTGAGGTATTGAGATCTTTGACTCTGGTACACTTGAGGGAAATTGTTATTACTTATATTTTTCGAAAATTTTCTTTAGGAATTAATAAAATGGACAAAATAGAAAATTATAGGTGGTGGTACAACTTAAAAACATTTATAATAACACCAACTTTTAGAATAAATATAATAATAAAATTCGCTTACCTGACACAGACTAAACACTGTCATGGGGTAACAAGTGACATTGGTGAAAAACTCTGAGTAACCTTGTAAATTATGTAGATTATTTTGAAAAATTTGGTAAAAGTTACATTTTTTCTTTGATCAGTATAATTAAAGACAAAGCGGCCCGTCAGGTTAGTTCAGGTTAGTTCAGTTATGTTTTCCCTTTGACCAGGTATCAGGTTAGTTTGGGGCTACGTCCGCCAAAGCGACCCCGTCAGGGCCGCTTTGACCATACAGGCCTACGTTGCTATAAGGGGCCAAGCGACCCGTTAGGGCCGTTCTGTTTTTCTATGAGAAATCTTTTTGTTAGGTTAGTTAGGGTTAGTTCAGAATAGTTGAGTTCTAGTTTTCCTTTGGTTAGGTTAGATCAGGTTAGGTACATACAGGCCTAGGTTGCTATAAGGGGCCAAGCGACCCGTTAGGGCCGCTATGAGAAATCTTTTTGTTAGGTTAGGTAGGGTTAGCTTAGGTTGGTTCAGGTTAGTTCAGGTTCCTTCGGGGGAGCCTGAAGCCCATAGAGAGCGCGTCTCCAGGTGGCGGATAGGAGAACGCCTCTCAGATATGAGTTGTAGGAGGGAAATCAAATACTTCCCGCGGATCAACAAGTAAAACAGGAATCCACATAGCGTCTGATCCGGAGCGGGCGGCTGTATGGTCGGCGTCTGACTCGAAACGAGCTGCCGTATTTACCAATTGGATGGGTACGCATGCGGACGAGCCTGGGTGTGCCTTGCGAGGCTGTTGTGAGCTTGCTCTACCGAAGGGAAAGCTGCGTGCGGAACCAGGAACCAGTTACTTCGGGCCGTCATCGGTAAGTGAAGCATGGATGCAGGGGTCAGAATCCCGCATTACCCCGGGCGAGCCCCAGTCCGTCCGCGTTTTCCGGGACTGGGAAAACGAAGGCCGGGCCTCAGGAAACTGGGGTAGGAGAAATCCGAGGGTATACCCGTTTCCGGATATTTCGGCCCGCCCCTTGCTTCACGATGCGCTCGACACACACCAACACATGGAAAATACAGCTTTGGGGAATGGGGGAGAAAAGACAAAGACACCAATTTTGAACTGACAGGACCCAGGTCAAGTGTTGCATGCACCAGCTGCGCCTGTAATTAATCTCGTATGGAAAGATGATGAAAATACATCAGTAAATGCGCCCAGCTGCAAGACACCTCAAAGATCTCCAATAAAATTCGGATCAGTCCAAAGAAGTATTTCTCTAACCAGTAAACGCAAAAGAAGAAGGACGGAGCATGACTCCTCCGTCATTGAAAGTGGTAAAATCCCTTATAATTACAAAGATAGCGCGAGTTATATTATCAATCCAGCCGCATCATCAGCTGCATCAGCATTCTACACTGCTGACGACGGAAGTGCAACCGCAGCAAACCAGAGTTTATAAATATCACTTGAAATAATTATATCGTGTCATTTGTTTTATTCTTTACATGTATAATAAAGTCTAAACTCTTGTCCCCGTAGTTGAGTTTCTTTTTAAAAACGTCTCAGTATAAATCAATAATATAACTGGCGCAGTCGGTAGGATACCTGAAATTGGTGTATCGAACATCAATTTTCGTATTAACGAATTAATCGGGTATCTGAATCTAGTGATTTTGGTGGTGAACGTACGGAACAAAAATCGTCCTGGGAACACGCATCGTCCCAGCGTTACATCTCCAAGATTCCGAGACGAACCAAAGCAACTCTCTACGGTCCAACTCCTGGGTGGTGGTCAAGAATCGATACAGCGTATAGGAACCTCTAGATGCTAAGAAGTATGCTAAGAAGATTAATGTAAGTGCTCATTTACCTTTAATTATCCTTTTACCATTTTAATCCACTTCAATAATTACTCCTAATATTTGTGGTAGTATTGAAACATCGATTTCTTTTATTATTTTCTTGTCTTGAAAATAATTATTTGTAGCTTTTAAAAAGCGAACACAATTTTTGCTAAGTTTAGTTAGAACTCAAAATTTTAACTAATAAGTATTAATTATCTAATTTTTATTTTTATTTTATGTCAGAAGTTTACGATTTAGATTTAGATAGACTTTTCAGTAATCTATCAATACTTGAAAATAATAGGCCTATCGAAAACAGCACCAATATGCCTAGTGACACTGATTATCAACTTTTACGTCTCTGCATTGATTCAATTCCTCATTATGATGGAAATCCTCATACTTTAAATGTTTTTATTGATAACTGCAATTTCCTCTATGCTACATTTTACAATGCTGGAAATGCATCCGTCAATAATTTTATTTTAAGGGCTATAATTGGCAGATTATCTGGTAGGGCTCTTATGTTGATAGGTTCACGTATCGAATTAAAAACTTGGGATGACGTTCGATCTGCTTTAAGACTTAGTTTTGATGACCAACGAAATCTTGATTGCTTAGTTCAAGACTTAATTGCTTTGAGACCTTTAAAGAATGAAAGTCCATATAATTTTGGCATGCGTTGCCAGGATGCATTAAATTCTCTTGTAATGTCAGCCGCAGAGAAAACCGTCAGAATTGAAAGCTACGATGATCTTGCTCTCAAAACTTATCTTCGCGGTTTACCTGGACAACTACAGAATAATGTTCGCCTAAGAAATCCAGACAGTTTAGAAAAAGCTATGAGTTTAGTTATAGAAGAGGAAAATTTCTTATATGCTAACCAACGCACAAATACTCTAAATTTGCAGACCTACAAACCATCACAAAAAATTGTTCCCAATAAACCTATCAATTACCAACCAATGACAAGACCAATAACACAAATTTTGCCAGTGCCAATTCAACAACCAAATTACAATAATTTTGGATCAAACGGCTTTGGAACCAATCTAAATTATCCCCAATCATTTGCTCCAAGAATTCCCACAAATTCAACCGGCTTCAATCAATTTCGCCCAACATTTCAGACATCGAATAATGCACCTGCACCAAATTACCGACCCCAGTTCAATCAAAATATTCCTAATCAATTTATTCAAAGACCAACAAATTCTGGCCAGCCGATGAATTTCCAAAAACCTAATACTTCCGACACAAGAAAAGTTGAACCCATGGATACAAGTTCTGGTTGGACACGTCAATCTATGAAACCCAAACCAAAACCCAAATTTACATCCACAGAATTGTACAATCAAAATATCGATTCCGAACAAAACCTTCAATTCGAAAATCCATTTGAAACCCAAGAAAACACAACTACTTTAAATGAGGCAACTCCATTTTCTTACGAATCGGATTATCAGAATCAGATGTACGATATGCAACAAAACAACTTATACGCCACTAATATGACTCCTAGCCCATATGATTATTGTGGTTCAATGACACAACAATACGGATATACAAACGACATGACGACCGACAGTCTTTCATGCCCTGACCTTTACCCACAAACAACATCTGATACTATAAACGCAAATTTTTACATAGCCAGCACAATGAACAATCCAACGTAATACATCTTAATCATATGAAAGCAAATTTGCCTTACGTGTTTATGCCTAAATTGCAAGCTAATTTCTTAATAGATACTGGTAGCACTAAAAGTTTAATTAAACCTGATTTAGCCCGCAAATTTTACAACAAATGTATTTTCCAAGAGAATTTTTGTATTCAAACAGCTCACGGCTTATCTTTTCATGGAGAAGCTGCTGACATACCAATTTCTGACAATCTCAACGTAAATGGTACACACAGGTTTTATTTGTTTAATTTTAGTGATAAATATGATGGACTTATAGGTGTTGATCTATTAAGACAACTAAACGCAAACGTAAATGTTAATCAAAAAGAATTATTGATTCCATATACAACGATACCGATCAACTTCGATTCAGAAGATATCTCTAATAAACATAACGCTATTGGACATAATAATTTTATTTCATTAAACAATTACAGTATTACGATTCAACCCCGTGTTCAACAGATTGTCAAAATTCCAGTGAATCAAAATAACGGCCTTGGTATTTTAGATTTTCATAATTTAGGAAAAGGATTAGAGATGCCAAAAGCTGCAGTGAATATTAACAATAATTTCGCAGTTACGACAATAACTAATAGTAACGAAAACCCAATGAAACTCGATATTTACGAGCCTTTTGATATAGAACCACTAAACGAAATAGATATTAATTTCATCGAAAAAATGGAGATCGATCAGCCTTTAAATACTGACTATGACAACCTTCTTAAACAAAATTTAAAGAATTTAAGACTCGATCACTGTAACAAAGAAGAAAATGACTCAATTCGAAAACTCTGCTTTGAATATCGTGATATCTTCTTTTGCGAGGGCATCCCCCTAAGTTTTACTAACAAAATCACACATAAAATCCGTTTAAAAGACGAATCGCCAATTTTTACGAAATCTTATCGTTTTCCTGAAATACATAAACAGGAAGTCAAGGATCAAATTACTAAAATGTTAGATCAAGACATCATTAGACACAGTACGTCACCTTGGTCCAGTCCAATTTGGGTTGTTCCCAAGAAATTAGATGCTTCTGGTCGTAAAAAGTGGAGGTTAGTTATTGATTATAGAAAGCTGAATGAACGCAGTATTGATGACAAATACCCTTTGCCTAATATTACTGATATCCTTGATAAATTAGGAAAAGCTAATTACTTTACAACCCTAGATTTGGCAAGCGGGTTTCATCAAATTGAAGTAGATTCTAATGATATTGAAAAAACAGCCTTTTCAACTCAAGGAGGTCATTTTGAGTTCAAAAGAATGCCTTTCGGACTTAAAAATGCACCGTCAACATTACAACGTGTTATGGATAATGTGCTTCGAGGTTTACAGAACGAAATTTGTTCAGTATACCTAGATGACATAATTATTTTTAGTACGTCTCTAGAAGAACATCTTATTAGACTAAAATCAGTATTTGATCGACTTAGAGATAGCAACTTTAAAATACAACTCGATAAATCAGAATTTCTTAGACAAAGTGTTCAATATTTAGGCCATGTAATCACAAAAGACGGAGTAAGAGCAAATCCTGAAAAAGTATCAGTAATAAAAAGATTTCCAATACCGCAAACCCAAAAAGACATAAAAAGCTTCTTAGGTTTGTTAGGCTATTACCGACGATTTATACGCGACTTCGCAAAAATAACCAAACCTATGACTAAGTGTTTAAAAAAGGGAGCATCCGTGATACACGACGAAGAGTTCGTAAAATCATTTAATACGTCAAAATCTATACTCATGAACGACCCAATATTACAGTACCCGGACTTTTCCAAAGAATTTACTTTAACAACCGACGCTAGCAATGTAGCAATAGGAGCGGTTCTTTCTCAAGGAACAATTCCGAATGACAAACCAGTAGCGTACGCATCTCGCATCCTTAACGAAACAGAATCTCGTTATTCTACCATAGAGAAAGAGCTTTTAGCTATTGTGTGGGCCTGTAAACATTTTAGACCATATCTGTATGGTAGAAAGTTTACAATTTATACAGATCATCGTCCTCTAATATGGTTGTTTAACTTAAAAGAACCAAATTCAAAATTAGTTCGTTGGAGATTGAAACTTGAGGAGTACGATTATAGAATAATTTACAAAAAAGGAAAATATAATACTAATGCTGACTGTCTTTCTAGAATAGTAATAAACGCACTCGAAAACGAATCCGTTATCAATCACCCTGGTGAAATCGATAAAGAGATAGAACAATATCTAGATAATTACAATGATAACCCTGAAATCGAAACAATTGAACCATCAATCGATGAACTATTGAACCAACCTGGTAATACAGAAAGAAAACAAACCGTTAGACAAGACCCGCAAATAGCAGGTCCATCTAAATCAAAAAATTATCCAAAAATTAATATTTTATCTGACATAACTATAAGAAAATCGGATGATTTTGACTCTACTCAGCATTCAACTGCCAACGAATACACTAATGAAGGAATTAAAATTTTAGATGACATAATCAATAATAAAGCTAACCAAATTTTAATTTATCCACATCCATACCCAAAAGTTCAAGTTAACCAAGAAAATTACGAAAATTTAAAAATCATAAAAGTAAAACTGCCCGAGGTTAATAACAAAAAATTAATCGTCGATTTTCTAAAAGAATATACCGACTCTAAAACAACTTATTATCTATATTTTCATAAAGATAAATTATACAAAGACTTCTGTAGGGAATATCTTAATCACTTTTCAGAAGTAGGCCCAAAACTTGTAAAGTGTACTAAGTTAGTAAACACTGTGAGCGAAATAGAAGAACAATTAATACTCTTAAAAAATCATCATGAAGGGAAAACAAACCACAGAGGCATTATTGAAACCATTCAATCATTAAAACGAAATTACTACTGGAAAAATCTTAAAGATTCGGTAAGCAATTATATAAATGAATGTGAAACTTGTAATAGATCAAAATACGCTAGGAAAAAACCATATGTCCCATTAATGCTGACAGAAACACCTTCTAAACCATTCCAAGTAATTCACATAGACGTGTTTACTTTTAGTAATCGAGATTATCTCACACTTGTTGACGCCTTCTCAAAATTCGCGCAAGCAATCTTTATTCCTGGGAAAACAGCAGTTCATGTCTGTAAAGCTTTAATAAAATATTTCTCATCATTCGGCGTTCCTGAAAACATAATTGTCGACAACGGTTCTAATTTCAATTCTGAAGTTTTAAAGGAAATGCTTAAATTACATAAAATAAATGTACACTTTACCACGCCGTTACATCATGAATCAAATTCCATTGTGGAACGTTTTCATTCAACAATAATAGAACATTTACGTATTCTAGGTGAAATGTATCCTGACGAGGCAAATACTGACCTCATGGATTATGCCATTATAGGTTACAATAATACTATACACAGCTCTACTAATTTTACCCCTTTTGAACTAATATTCGGGCATACAAACACCAGAAATCCTAACGAACTTTTCTTGTCAGATCAATATTTTACAGAGTACGTGGAATCTCATAAAGATAGACTTAAACATATTTACGAAAATGTAAATGAAAAATTAAAAGTTCAAAAAGAGAAAGTAATAGCCAAAAGAAATTGTAAAGGTAATCAAAATCTTGATTTCAAAGAAGGGCAAACCGTCTACAAAGTAAATCAGAATAATAGGAATAAGAAGAATCCAAAACACTTAGGTCCTTATGTTATTATTGAATTATTGGAACATAATAAGGTGAAAGTTAAGAAGAAAAACCAACCCAATAAAACTGAAATTATTCATATTAAAGAACTAAAGAAACCTTCCATTGTTACAGATTCGCCTTATGTATCGGAACGGCAAGACTAGATTTTCCAACTCCGAAATACCACAACCTAAATGACAACCCTGGACTTTTACCACTAAAATTAGGAAATGCTCAATACCAAAGTGACAGTTGGAACTTCATTCAAGTTTTTGACATAACAGATTCTGTCAATGAATTTCATTTAATGCAAAACTTTTACTTTCAAATCGACGAAATGATAAAAAAGACAATCGGTACAAATAGACACAATGACAACGGACTATACAACTACCTAAGCTTAATTAAAAATCTGGAAAACAAAATAAAAACCCAAATATCTCAATTGAACCCTTTATTGAGCTATCGACATAGACGAGGTCTAATAAATGGACTTGGTTCTATAGTTAAATCAATTACGGGCAACTTAGATCAAGATGACGCACGCAAATTTGATAAAGAAATTACATCGTTAGCAAATAGCCAAAATAAATTAAAATTCATTTTAAAAAATCAAATATCTTTATTGGAACGTTCCATTAATAAATTCCAGAACGATTCTCTTATACTATCTCGCAATCAAGAAATCTTGAAAACCAGAATTTTGGCAATGGAAAAATTCATGACTTTAGCACAAACAACAAGCGACCGTGCCTATCAACATGTTTCCCTGGAAATAGTGATTTCCCAATTAGTAGAAACTTTACGTATTTTATACGATGTTTTCGAACGCATTGAAAACGCTATAACCTTCTCAAAACTTAATATTTTACACAATTCAATAATAGAGCCTACAGATTTGCTTTTTGAATTACAAAAAATAAAAAAACATATCGACAAAGATAACTACAAATTTCCCTTTGAAGTTTCCTTAGATAGTATATTACTATTTGAAAAAGTTATTCAAATTAAAAGCTACTCAAAAGGAAACCAAATCGTGTTCATTTTGGAAGTTCCTATTGTGGAAATTGAAAGTTTTAATTATTACCACTTATATTCTCTACCAGTAAGAACTCCTACGTCCTATAAAACCATAATTCCTCATTCCAAATACTTTCTCCTAAATGAGCACAGCTACGCATTATTTGATGCTCAATGCCGAGAAATAAAAGCCAACGAGTTTCTATGCCAAGACATCCAGCTATCCCAGCTAAGCGGCGACGTGCCTTGCGAAGTTCATCTGTTGAGATATTCCAGGAACATAACCAACTGTCTCCAAATCGAAGCCAGTGTTCCAGAAGTGAAAGTTCAGAAAGTCGAACAAAATCAATGGATCCTGATTGCACCCAACAGTGTAGTGGCAGTCCAAAAGTGTGGTAATATTAAAGACAACATATTTTTAAACGGAAGTTACGTTATTGAATTATCAAATCAATGTGAAGTTTTAATAAAAAATATTCATCTTAAAACTTTACAAAATTTGCAACCGAAATATAAAAATATTGAGTTGCCAAAACTAGAATTAGATTATAAAATACAATCGGGGACTGATCAAATTAAATATAATCAATTAGTGTTATCCTCAATAAATTTGGACGAAACAAAAAATATTCTAAGTGCTCTCGAAAACCAAAGACAAGAATTAAATAAAAGTGAAAGTGCGGTGATCCATTTTAACAAAATAAGTTTTTGGACAATCGCTCTTTATTTAGTTATCATTGTAGCGATACTATATTCAAGTTACAGATTTTATAAATCAAAAAAAGGCACCTCATCCAAAGGACCAGCCGATACTATTCGAAAAGGGATCAAGGAAGTCCAGGCGACTTTCGACTCTTAGAAAATCGAACCCTGTTGCTGTTTGCCCCATGGTTCTCACCTACGTCCGGAGGAGTTATATTATCAATCCAGCCGCATCATCAGCTGCATCAGCATTCTACACTGCTGACGACGGAAGTGCAACCGCAGCAAACCAGAGTTTATAAATATCACTTGAAATAATTATATCGTGTCATTTGTTTTATTCTTTACATGTATAATAAAGTCTAAACTCTTGTCCCCGTAGTTGAGTTTCTTTTTAAAAACGTCTCAGTATAAATCAATAATATAACTCGCGGAGGCTTTTGTCTTGAAATAAGCAATGGAAGCAGTCTCGAGGTTAAGTAAAGAACTGGAATGCCACATTGAACAAAACACAAAAAAAGAAATTAAAGTACTTAGTCAGAAACTCTCGCGCAATGCCGATATTTTCCGAAGGACATCCATCGCACGATGGATGGAGAAACACCAATAAGCAGCAGCAACCTTGTAAAACACAAACTAACGAACAAGGAACACAAACCTATGAAGTTGGTAAGTAAGCCGTGCGAATCGAAAACGTTGACACTTACAACCAATTTGAACAACTTACACATATGCTGTGGGAAGAAGACACTTACACCAACACCGAGATTAAAGTCGGTAATCCACTAAGCAACAAGGCCTGTGTCATCAACGTACTTCTGAGCGGTCCAGGTGCTAGCCAAGATGAAGAAATTTACAAGTTGTATAAAAATACTTACCCTATGATCGACGAGATCAAGGAATATACAGGACTAATCGAGCACAGCTATAGAATTACAGTTTCCGGCGTGGAGCAGACTATAGTAAGCAAGGTGTACTAAATCATTTGGGCACGGAAAATGATATATTCATAAGGCTGCAAAAGTTGGTTAAGGAAAACTAATCAAGCGACAATATTGCACGCCAGCAGCTACTTCCCACTGGATTGGTTTAGAAAATTATGTGAAAGTCTAGTTCACGGCACTAATACAAATATCACGATATATACCAGGCCTAGAGATATGGTAACCATAACGCATAGCAAGAAGACAACTGGCACAGCAAGAAAGACATATGCGATCATGGTCGACAACCAAAACAAAGGATATAAGGAAACCCTTCGGATGTGAATAACTCTTTAACCAGCATACAGGAAAGCAAATCCAGCATTGGAATAAGGAGGAAATTACCATTCGGTGTGATAGAAGTTTTAAAAGAAAATCGTGTGGAAGCACGATGAGGAAACCAGTGTACTGGTGAAATGAAACCATTGCAGAGAAAAGAAAAATATGTCTGTAACTGAGAAGGAAAACGAGGAATCTCCCACCAAATGAAGATTAGCCAAAAGGAGATTAACTGCAGCAAACAAAATCATTGGAAGATTCCTTGCCAGGAGTTGAATGAGAATATTTGGGGAAAAGCGTACCAAATTCTGACCAAAAGAATGCATGTAACTCCGCGGGTCATGCCATCTGAAGACGTCATCGACAAGCAGGTGGAAACGCTTTTTCCGAAACGGGTTGAAGTCATCCGACTAGACGCAGCGAATATAAATTGCTGCAAATATAAATTGCGACACAATAATACCATTCAAGGACTCAGATTTACAAGAAGCTGTGAAACGCGTTAAACTTAAGAAAGCCGCATGACCAGACGGAATTTCACCGGAGTTCGTGTCAGAATGTATAAGCACGAATAGAGAGATTATTCTTAACATTTTTAATGACTGCCTGACAGATGGACAATTTCCAAGGATTTGGAAACATGCTAGACTGGTGCTCATCGAAAAGCCAAAAAGAGATGCTGAAAGTAATGCGACGTATATATAGACCAATCTATCTAATGTATGGTTGGTGGTTATCTTGGGGTCTGGTCCTTTTGTTTGATTAAAATGAGTTAGTAGAGAGGTAATAAGGATACTTCCATGCTTCAGTAGATATATAATCGAAGATTATGCTTTTTTAAGAGTGATTCGGTGCTGTATGTCAAAATGAGATTGTTAAATTGTTAAAAGTGCAATTTTAAAGCATGCATGTGAAAGTTTGAGTTTGTAGGAAAATTCGAATGTGTTCCTTGAAAGCACTTTTAACACACACATTTAATTTAATACGAAAACTCAAAGTTTATATTAAATAAGTTCTAAACGTGTAATTCGATTTGAGTATTTTTTTTGGGATGTAAATCTATTTTTTTAAGAATATCTATAAGTTAGCGCGTTTTAGCGCAATTGTATTATAATACGGAACTATTAGAATGTTCAACAAATTCTCATCTTGAAATCGGTTTTGAAGCATAAGTTTATTAAAACATGGTTACATAGTATGATTCTTAAAAATCAGCGACAGCCTGATAAAAAAATCACCCAAATCAGATAACAAGTTTAGAATTTATTTAATATCAAACTTGAGTTTGATATTAACTCAGTTAATCGAATAATCAAACAACAAACATTTCATTTATATAATAAAAATAAAAAACTAACTGAAAGAAACATAAAGGATACCACCCAAACATCTTATATTTCACTTCCATATTTACAAAATCTGTCAGGAAAAATATCTTATACACATAAAAAGTACAGCTTAAAAGTTTGCCATCGGTCATGCAACACCTTAACAAAATTTTACACACAACTAAAATCAAGGACACCACACAAAAAACGCTCAAACATAATTTATGAAATTCCATGCATTAACTACCCAAAAAAATATATAGGCATGACGACACAATACCTAGAAAACAGAACCAATGGACATAAATACACGAAAAACGCCAGCACCGCTCTCCATAAACATGAACAAGAGTTTAAACATGAATTTAATTTTGGTGATACAAAGATCATTGACAAAGACTCTAACTATAATAAATTATTAATCAAAGAAATGGTCGCCATAAAAAGAGAGAGTAACGCTGTTAATGACAAACAAGATGTCAAAAATCTTTCACAATTCTACAACAACTTGATACTATACTAACATAAACGAAACCGGTGCTTTACCATACACCAACGATACAAAATACCACTTAAAAGGGAAAAAAAAGAAGAACAAAAAAAAAGAAAACGTGCTCACCTCGTGCACTTTTGCAGCCAAGATAAATTAATACACTTTCGTACCTACAGCCAACAACATACATACATGGGTACAAAAATTGATTTTACTGAGATGACTTGATTTACATCAGCGAAGAAATTTCGAGGTACGTAACTATGAGAGTTTAATGTACATATGTGTTTTTAGAATTATTTAAAAAATTACAATTGTGAATGCATTATTTTGTTCATAGGTGAAATTATAAGATCAACAACTCATTCCTTTGAATAAAGTCAAAATCGCATTGGCGAAACGTTAGGAAAACTAACAGCTACTTTGTTTTCACACCTCGAACTTAAACCCAGGAAAAAAATACAAATATATACAGATATACAGGGAGTAAATAAAAAAATTAAAATGGTGACCAGGCGCGAATGTTTTGAAGTGCTTCGTGAGAAGTGGAGTTCACCTGGAAAGGAGCGGTGCTGTCACCTAGTAAACTATCTAGTAAATATTTGATATATACTAGATAGTGTACTATATATATATATTTGAGGGTATTCTCCATGTAGCATATAAGCTTGAGATCGGTTGTAGCCATTCCAGGAGCAGTGCAGATAAGGAAAATGTCGCGCAAAGAAAAATAAATTTCCAACGTCTCTTTCAGGAGAAAATGCACATGAACGTCGACGTTGTTGTGCAAGGATTCGAAACGTCAAACACCGGGAATACTGCTCGAGCTTTTTTCAAAATTCCAGAGCTATCAGCAGAAATTACCGGTATAGATGCGGGCTTTATTAGTCATGTTTCGAACATCCTACATGCCATAGGGAGTGTATTCGAGCTTATCATCATTAATCATTAATCGGCGATAAACACTTGAAACAGCACAAGAATATGTCGGACTATATCCAAAGTATTATATGACCCCGTCTCTCCATAAGCTGCTGGTGCATGGGGCTGACATAATTGCTGCACAACCCTTACCGATTGGTCAGTTTTCCGCGGAGGCGCAGGAGGCGGGAAACAAAGACTTCAGGAAATATCGTTTAAACCATACCCGAAAGATTAGTCGAGAAGAGTGTAATGGCGATTAATATGCTCTATTTTCCATTTCGAAAGGTGAACTCCTATTCTCGAGGTGTTATAAGTCTTTTGAAGGAACCCCATATACATTCACAAATATTTGTTGTGGACGAAAATGAAGATTGATGGTTTGCGTATCTATCAATATATAGTAATGGTTAATATATTTTGTCACTCTTTATGAACTTTAAATAATATTAGAGAGATTGCGACACGCTAGAGACATAGTTTTATATCTATCGTAGAGATAGTCTGTTTTCCGGAAAAGTGTGATGGGAATTTTTTACTGGAACACTCTGTACAGCCCAACTAGCACGTTTAAACGAATAACACATTCCAGATTCTGTCTCCTCAAGTTAAAATCACCATAGAAACTTATTATTTCAATCTGTTTGCAAAGTGAAGTGCAATTTTTTTTATTGGAACACCCTGTACAGCCGAGCTATCAAGTTTAAATAAATAACAGATTCCACATTAGGACTTGTCATGTCAAAATCACTCTAGAAACATAATTGTATGTCCATTGTAAGAGTGCCTGTAATTTTTCGCGTTTTTTCGAGTCTCTGGACCACTGTGGGCGGGGGAATAAAGACCACGGAGCCCACCACTCACCAGTCAAATCAGTCAAGTTGGGAAGCACGGGAGATTACTTCGCTCAATTTCGTCGTCTTTGATAATTGTGCCGCAACTGTAGACGAAACGCCATTAAGAAATTCCATTAGACCACGGTTTCAAAACCCGGAAAACACTTTAGAATGTATTTTGACCGGTTTTGAAGGCCTTCGCAATCTTATCTAAATAGAATTCAACATCGACCTAATTGGTTAATAATGACTTTTTCAACTATCAGTAAAACTTCACTTTGAAGTTTAAACTTCAGATCGACAAACCTTTGCGTTTTACAACCTATCGTAAACTCCAAACTGAAGTTTAATGAATGGCCTTTATTTCGCAAGCTTGCTACATAATATGATTTAAGTACATGTCTAATTTCTTAATACATACGTATCCTATGTAAATCTTAATATATATGCTTAACAATTTGGCTTATCTTTCTTTTGAATCCCTCCAAAGATTGTATATTCTTAACATTTATTGGTAACCCATTATATAGATTAAATCCTCTATAGAATAAAGATCCCTGCGTTTGCGACTTGCTGACACGAGGAATATATATATTATTTGCCGTTCTTGTATTATGACTATGTTTTTCACATACAAAACTGATTTTATCACACATATATTTTGGCAGCATGTTATTTAACATTTTATAAATAAATATAATATTATTATATATCATTCTTTGTTTTATGCTCATAAAACTCAGACAGTCTAACATGATCACAATAGGCGTGTATCTATTCACCTTTAATATCACTCTCATTGCACAATTTTGCAGCTTTTGCAGCATATCTTTGTCTCCCTCATTTGTATATAAAAGAATAGTGGGACAGTAGTCAAAGTGCGGAGCGATTATTGATTTATATACCAAAACACGTGCAGACATGGTAAGGTTAGTGCTTATTCTATTGAAATAATTAATCTTCTTGCTTATTTTATCACAAATGTATCTTATATGTAGAGAAAATTTCAGATTATCATCAATAACTAAACCCAGGTACTTATACTCCCTTACAACTTCCATTTTCTCATTTAATAGTTTTACTTCTAAATTCTCATTGTACCTTTGGGCACAAAATAGCATACATTTTGTTTTTTTGACGTTTACGAACAGCTTATTGCATTTTAACCAGACTTCTAGTTTAGCCAGTACATTACCGATTTTTTGCTGCGCTTCAGCCACTGTGCCCCCGGTAACAGATATAACAGTATCATCAGCAAATAGGTTCATAAATACATCCTCATCTTCCATGTTTTCAACAATATCATTGATATATATTATAAAAAGCAAGCACCCCAGGACACTCCCCTGTGGCACTCCATTCTCAACCTGTCTTAATTCTGAATAAGAATTATATACTCTTACTTTCTGATACCTAGCTCTTAAGTAACTAGCAAACCATCTATTTGAATTTCCTACCACGCCAATTCTGTTTAACTTCATTAGTAATAAGTCACGGTCAATAGTCTCAAACGCTCTTTTAAAGTCCACAAATACAGCCACTACAACCTTATTTACATCAATTTGTTCCTTCCATTTAGAGATCACAAACTGGATTGCTGTTTCACAGGAGTGGTGTTCACGGAACCCTGATTGGTTGGGTATCAAGATATTGTTCACAGTCAAATGATTGAGTAGCTGGTTTTTAAAGTATATTTCGAACACTTTCTCGCATAATGATAACATATTTATTGGGCGAAACTCTTCACATTGCTTGGTGTTCATCACTTTTTGCACTGGTACAATTGTAGAGACTTTCCAAAGATCAGGGACTTCACTGGTTTCAATAGAGATATTTATAAACTCTTTTAATTTCTCTACCATTACCTCACCACCCAATCCTATAACAGCTCTTGAAATTCCATCAATTGAATACTCTTTATTTAGTGCCTTAATAATGACTTTCACATCTTGGTGTGTACATTTGTGAAACTCCTTCAAACTCTGGTTTTCATTCAATCTATTATCAAAATCTTCTACTTACATACACTTCTTTGTTTTTCCTAGGATTTCCTTGATTCCTTTCCACATCAGCTTACTGTTCCCTTTGTTTTGATCAATAACTGCTTCATAGTAAGCTTTCTTTTTCTTTCTTATTTCGCTTACAATATTATTTCTTTTCAGTTTGTACGCAACCCAGTTTTCATTAGTATTCACCAGTCTTGCCCTTTTATACAGTGTATCACGTTCATTCATTAAATGTTTAATTTCGGCGTCAAACCATCTCTTGCTGCTCTTTACAGCTTTGGACATTGTCTGCTCTGGTGCCATTATATTCAGGCAGTCCATGATGTTCTTATTAAACAGTAATAGTGTATCATTTATGTTGCCATTGTCACCCCACTCTTGGCTTTGCAGCTCAAGTTGGAACCTCTGTGGTTCAATATTTTCTAAGTCTCGATATGTAAACTGTTTGTCTGCTGGCATCACCTTTGGAACATTCATATTCTGTTTGCTTTTACTTTGTACAATAACTAGATCATGGTCACTTATTTTGGGAGAATCAGCCACATTCACTGAGGCCTCACTGTCATCCGTAAATACCAGGTCAACCATAGTTTTATGATCTCCATCAACTCTAGTGTATTGTGTGACTCTTAGAGATCCCTAGAAGCCTCCTTCCATAGGTAGAGTTTTCATTGGCCAGATTGATATTAAAATCTCCCACAATAAAGATTCTTTTGTGCTGCAGCAGTATAATATCTTCCAAGATATTTTCCAAATGGTTTAAAGTTTCAGAAGCACTTGAGCTGGGCGAACGATACATGCAAAGGATCAGACATTCATAATCCAAAACACTAACAGCTACAATCCACAATTTTTTTGGGATACTTAGAATCATCAAGATATCATAGGCAATGTTGCTCTTAATATAACACAACACACCATCTGTATGCCTGCTTTCTGAATCACATCTCACTATATTGTACCCTTCTATATAAATTTCAGTATCTTTGATATCACTAGTTATTCGGGCTTCGGTTGCAAAGAACAATTTAATATCATATTTCTTAATATACTGTTCAATTTCATCGATGTGTGGCAACAGGCTTTGCACATTTAAGACTACAAACTTTAATTTTAATTGCTATACTGCGTTATAATTCAGCTTACCTTTGAATGCCTCTTCTGCCCTTCTTAGACATGGACAAGCTCTATCCCATACCACATGACCTGTATCCATATTTGTTCCCAGTTTTTCGTTTGCACGCACACAATTTATGCATCTGGAGCTCCCTGCTCGGCACTCCATCTCTTTGTGCTCTCCCGCACATTTGGAACAGGCTTGAACCTCTTCCCTACATTCACTTGCAAAGTGGTGGAAGCCATAGCATTTAAAGCACTTTATCACATTTATGAATTCAAATACTCGACACCTATATAAGCTCACATAAACCGCCTGCCTGGTTGTTAGATCTTCAAATGTTTCCATATCCACCTCCAGCAACACATTGTAGTAACCGTTTATCTCCTTTGTAATATGGAACACATTTAAGACAAAGTTTTCCCTTCTCTGCTCCATTAAGTTATTTTGTTCAATTAATTTTTTTCTTAACTCCGTACTATCTTTCCTGATCTCAATTGGAATGTTTATTATCTTAATTTTTGGGTACACTTTTTTTGGTAATTGTACTTCATATTCATCTCCAATTTTTTGCTTAATCTTTTCCTTCACCGCGGTCATTTCCGCCTCACTACGACACTCTAGGGTTACCCCTCCATTTCTAATGTTTCTACCAATGTTCATTTCTAGATTTAGCTTGACAGGGTCAACTTTTTTTACTAGATCTTGTTTTGTCTGTTTGTGTGTTTTCTTTTCTTTTGGCTTGATAATTATCACATTTTTATTCTTACTTGCAGCTGCATCCCTATAGGTCATACCTTGGGTCATACCGTTAGTCTGACATACCAAGCCCTTACTGGACATATTGATTTTATTTTTTATATAAGCAATATCAGATTGCAAGCTGTCAATTTTTGTAACAATTAGAGGCAGCTTTCTTGCAATCCCTATGCAGCCCTTACACAGAAACACCAACACACGTTTCTGCAGAGGCATGCATTTCACTTCGGAGGGGGTCAAGTCAGCACACTCCTTATGGACAAGGCCCAAGCATACATCACACCTATAAGATTGAGATCCCGCTTCCATAACGACCTTACAGTGCAGGCACTCCTCTGCAGAGTTTTCAGCTTCATCATCTTCATCACTCTGGCTCATCCTAACCCCACTTTACGTTTTCCTAGAAAAGTTACTCAAAAAACTGACTCAAGGAAAAATCCTCCGCCGGCAAACAGGACTCTGTTTTTTTATGGGTCCAAATAATACTTTTCTATGTAATTTTACTTAAAAATTCAATACTTTTTGAGGCACGGGGCGTTTACACGTTGTTTACATTAACATAACCCATTTAATCTTTTTAAGTTTAATCGATCGCACACTTCAGAATTTATTCTCGTTGCCATCTTTACAGCATTCGAATGACAATTAAAACTTCTTACACCGAACAGACCAGTTTATGTTCGGTGTAAGACGTTTTTTCATATCTTCAGTTTTATTCCAAGTTTTGTCTGAAATTTGAATTGGTAAGACATTGACATTACTTGTTTATTGTTTGTTTAATACTGTTTTTACATCGTTGCCAGGTTTCATCTTTAGCTTAGACGTTCCATAAGGCAATTGTCTCAGCCACTGAAAAACACGTCGCTTTAAAACGTTCAGCTCTCTTAGGAAACTTGCATTTTAATATAATAATAATTTATGTTTAATTTATTCGTTAGCTCATTACTTAGCAAGGAGGGCAGCCTCCTTTTCAGCCATTTAAGATTAGAACAAATCAAGGTAATTTTCATTTTATTACGATTAAACAAGGAAAAAATTCTATTAAAGGAAGCTCTTAGTATATTAGCTGAATCTCCTCTCTGCATATCGAGGCGACATCCCTGCATATCGAGGCGACATCCACGTAACCCGACACCAGATTTTACATTTTATCATCGATCGTCTGAATTCTATTACACTTCAAAGTTTCCGTATTAATATCCTTCTGTTTAATTTTGGCGCCCCCTATTCCAACATCATTATCGAATGCACGCGAAATCTGGCCTGGATTAAACCGTAAATTAACATACTGAGGTTCGGTGTCAGAGCGGATGGTAATGATTGATTTTGACTTATTTTGGTATATTGAGAAACATTAATTACCAAACACACCATCCTCGAAATTTCAGAAAGCTAGAGCGGCGCGACGTAAACCTAAAACAAAATGAAGTTCTACACATACCGACGATTAATTACAAACTCGGTTTTAGTTATAAAAAAAAAATAAAAATTGGAACGCCGTAATTGGCCGCAAACTTCCCCCTATTGAATACTAACAATTCAGAATGATGAAAATGTACGTTTCTTTTTTTAAGAAAATTGGTCATGAGCACTTGTGTTGTTTGAAGTTAACCAAACGTTTGTATAGGCTAATTGGAAAAAAGCTCAGTGGAAAACGTGTAGGTTGGGTTTTTACTGTGGAAGTTTTCATGATTAATGTGCGACTCGGCAATGACATGAAAGCATGAAATAAGGTTGATGTGGTACATTGTGAAGGACGGAAGTAATTTTAGGATAAGGGGTTGTGTTACACGTGTTGTTTTTTTTCTTCAGTTAATAAATGACTTTGAGATTAAATAAGGCTCTGTTTCGCTTAGTTTTCAAACATAAGTTATATTCCAAACATGCCTAACAGTTTTATAGCGTATAAAAACCGTTTCTTCTTTAATGTGAATAAAATGTACCTAATCATAATTATTCAATATAGTTTGAAAATTGGAATTGAATTGGACACTAACGTTGATTGATAACCGATTTGATGTTATGACTATTGTTTATTGTTATGACAATTAAAGAAACCTTGCCACCAAAGCTGTACGGTTTGACAAAGATTCACAAACCGGATGTGCCACTGAGACCCATCGTGAGCACCACAACTGCTGCAATCTAAAATACTGACACTCGCAGGAAATACTGACAGCTCTATAAAAGACTCATCATTTCATTTCGTCGAAAAACTGCATTCTTTGACCCTTTCTCCAGGAGAATTCTCGTTAGCTTCGATGTACCCTTTAAGGAAGCCATGGAACATATTAACCAGGAATTTCCATAGAATATTGGCAAGTTGTTCCAACATTGCCTAACCACTACATATTTTCAATAGAAGGGAGATTTCTACGAACAAATTGATGGTGTAGCTAAGGGCAGCAAACTTATTCCAGTAATGGCCAACTATTTTTATGGAAATTTTCAAGTTTAAGGCGTTGACAACGACAAATAAGAGGCCAAAGTGATGGTTCCAATATATGGACGACATCTTTGTTAGTTGGAGGAACTTCAAAACTTCCTCTTACATCTCAACTCGGTCAACCCAGAAATTCAATTCAATATGGGGATCGAAAAGGAATATCAAGGAGGCCGGATGGAAAGCTTGCGCACACTGTTTATAGAAAACCAACACACACTGACCGTTACCTCAATAACGGATCAAACCATCATCCTATACAGAAAACAGGAGTCATAAAGACTGTTTTCTGTCTGCGAGAGTCAAGAGAATTTGTGAGGCGGCTGATTTGGAACGGGATATGAAGCACCTGGAAAGAGCCTTTGGTTGGAATGAATATAGCAAGCAGGAGTTCGATAAAGCCGTCCGTCCAGAGCGCCAGGAAGGAACAACTCGAGAAGATCAACAAAGAAGAAAACCGCGGATGGACTAGTCTACCATACTTTATTACAGCAGCCTACCAGGCAGGCTGCTGGAATATAACTATGCTAAAACTGTCTTTAAACCCATTCGTATAATACAACAGAGGTTGAGATTAGCCAAAAACCGCAGAGATCCCCTATCATCATCCGGAGTTTACAGAGTTCTATGCAGCTGTAGCTCGGTATACATTGGCACTACAAAACGCGAGAGTCAACACGAGGATTACGAAACACAAGAGGAGTTGCAGGCTGGGACAAAAGTCAGCAGTAGCAGAGCACGCTCTCCCCGAAGGTCACGACATCCTTTTCAACAAAGTGGATATCCTGTATCAATCGCAGAGTTTCTATCCGAGACTAACGAGAGAGGCCACTGGGATCCTTAAATACGACAACAATTTTAACAGAAAGGAGGAAATTACGTTTCTAAATGCAGACTGGAAGCGACATACTTAATGTGCGTCGAAATCCTGCGCCATCACTACCCAAATCCCTGTCCCTCCACAGCAGTGAGACGGCGGGGGAATAAATACCACGGAGCTCATCACAGACGGATCAGGCAACGTCGGGAAGCACGGGAGATCACTTCGCCCATTTGGGGGCCACATCACCTTTGATAATGTGTGCCGCAGCTGTAGACGAAACGTAAGAAAGAAATTCCATTAGACCACGGCTTCAGAGCAAGTAAAACACTTTAGAATTTATTCAGGTAATCCACATGCCACCTTCTCCAAAATAATTGGTAAATTTGAAAACATTGGTTCGAGAGAGATTACAAGAACATAACACAGAGTTACAATTTAGGTAGGAATAAGACCTTCGAATGTGACACTTTAGACTTAGGACGACTTTTGAAACTATCGGTAAAACTTCAGTTTAAACTTCAGATAAAAGTGAGTAAAACTGAAATAAGGAAAAATAGCGCATTACATGTCATGACGAAGTTAACTGTCATTTGAATGCTGTGAAGGTGGCGACGAGAAAAAATTCTGACGTGACGGTATCGCTTAAACTCCCGTTTGGAGTGTACGATAGGTTGCAAAAAAGCGCAAAGGTTTGTCGATCTGAAGTTTAAGCCTCAAACTGACATTTTACTGATTGTTGTAAAAGTCGTTCTTAGGGGTCTTCAAATCACTTTTAGAGCTGTTAAGTACAATATTCGGCTTTCATAGAGATAGCGAAAGTTTTAAATAATAGAGATTTTTTATAAAGAATAACACTAGGCTTTTCTTTTACTCGGGCTTAGTTTCAGTGCAGCCATATTTTTCATCAATATAAAACAATTCACAAGTAACCAAAATAGCCTTTAGTACATAACAATTAAAAAACATTAAAATAATGAACGTCTCCAGAAAAATTATTTGACATAATTTAGATATGTTTTCTACCCTTTTTTTGCTGCCTATACAGGGTGTCTTTTTTAAGTTGCGTGCAGTTTTGCTATCCTCGAAACGGCTGTAGTTACGAAGACGGTTAAATTAGCAAAAAGGTGACTTTTGTAAAGCGTGTTTAGAAAACCTTTACAATATTGCCACATTTTAGGTGACTTTCTGATATATAAAAAAAAGTTAAAAATACCAAAAACCAGGTCCGTATTTAAAAAATTTTACTTTACACTGGTATCTCGGTTGATAAGTGTCACACGAAGCTATTCGATATGTCATATGGGAGGGGTTAGAGTGTAGTGAAATTTTGTAATTTAAATTTAATTTTTGTGTCAGCAATAGTTTTTGAAATAGAAGATATTTAACATTTTCGCAATTTTTATATTTTTCTAAATATTTTAGATTATTATTTCTAAAAATTAAAATGTGGCAACACTGTAAAGGTTTTCTAAAAAGTCTCCACAAAAATAACTTTTTGCTAATTAACCGACCTTGTAACTACAGCCGCTTCGGAAATAGCAACACTCCAGGCACTTAAAAAAGGCACCCTGTATAGGCATTTGGTACAATAAATACAAGCGAATGTATTCTATACTGGTCACAAAGTTATTAATACAACTTGCCTGTTGTAATTGAGAGGGTTTTAACGATAACTTATGTGTTTGTTACATTACGTAACTTGTGTGTCTACCCTCGTAGCAACTATTCGTAGACAAGTACTATGCCTCTTTATGTATTTTGAAAAAAACTTCAGCGCATCTTGCAGATTAGGTAAAGTTCACCACGTTCACAAGAATAGTTCATAAACACGGAGTTTTGGGACACATTGAGGTTAGGTATGCAAGTGAAGTTAGGTGTAGAGCCCCACCGCAGCTAGCAGAGGCCTGCGTCATGTGTCAAAAATCCTGTGCAATTGTGTCAAAGTCATATGTCGTTTTTCGTGGGCCTTAAGAAGGTGATTTTTGGGCCAATTTTGGAGAAAAAACTTCATATGAACATATTTCGTAAACTAATTAACTTTAGAGATACATGGTGTTAAACAATTTCAAAAAGCTTCCTTTTTTATTAATATCTGTGATATTGCTCTAGATATTTTTGTGATATTTGGTACGCACTTTCTATTCATTAAGGGACATTCTCTGATGTTTAAACAATTTTATTAATTTTATCAGTGGCGTCTTTATGGGTTTTTCTTTGAATATTACTGAAGAAACAAATGGTACGCCAATGCTTTTTGTTCTAATAAAAATTATTTATTTATTATTTAATTTTGTTTAAAACAATAAAAATTTGTTTATTTTTTCAAGCGGACTAAAAGTACGTCATTTGTTTTCTCCATACGTACAATTAAAGTGGGCTTTCTAATCCTGAGACCAAAAAAGTAGCAAAAAAGTCCTAGGCAGTAAAAGTAAAGTCAAAAGTCACCGCTACTGTCACGGTGGCGCATATATAAACGATTTTCATGCACCGAAGTTATTTGAACACTAGGTGACACCGATCTGAGTGTATTGCCATCTTTATATTCTTATTGAAAAAACAAAGGATAGGAATACTATCAGAGCGCTCGAGAGCACCACCCGAAACCGTTATTAGTCGAAATCGCATAGGTTCTCGAATTCTGAGTTTGTCTGTTAAATGTCATGCGCGTCATCATATTTATCTGTAAATGTGATTTTTATTAATTTAGTATTGATAATAATGCAACAAATTTTTAGTTTACCATAATTTACCTAAACCACCTAAACCATTGATGATGATTTAATACCATTAAAACCGTTGAACTTTGAAAACCACCGTTTTAAAATATTCTTATTTTACAAACAAACACAACACTAATTGGGTAAGTACTTAAACCCGTCTAAAGATGCACGTAAATTACAAAACTGAATTACTCTGAAATAGACTTCCTATTTACGGTATGCTTGAAAAAAATAGTATATGTCACTAGGAGTAAAAGTGGGTCTTTTTGTGCTTCGCCCAGTTGCAGGCCTCAGCTTCGCTTCGGCCGTCAATCTCTGGGCTCAGCACGAAAAGATCCACTTTTACTCCTAGTGCCATAATATACTATTTTCTGCAAGCTCACATCCCGTTAAATTTATTTTTTTTAATTAATATCGGTGATGCTGCTGTAGATATTTAGTACACACTTTCTATTTATCAAGGGCCATTTTCTGATGTAGAATATATTTTTCTTTAGTTCGAACAATAGCGTTCCGGCAGATATTGCCATCGATATTTTTGAAGATGAAATTGTACGCCACTGTTTTTTTTAATATAAGTTATTTTTGTAATTATCATTTCTTACTAAATAAATGTCATATTCTGGTTTTTTGCAGCAGAATGAAATAATGAAATTATGAAGTTGTAGTAAATTAGGCATTGCCAAAAATTAAAAACGATCTAGTCGAAACCCGCACGAACGCCACTGTTCAAAATAAGAAAGCATGTATTGTACATGAGAAAATGCATCTTGATGAATAAAAAGTGTGTACCAAATGTCACAAAACTGTCTAGAGCAATATCACAGATATTAAATTATAAGAATAATATATAAAGAAACTTTTAGCACCCTGTATCTCAAATGTTAAGACGATTAGGACATATGTTCATATGAAGTTTGTTCTCCAAAATGGGTCCAAGAATCACCTCCTTAAATATTAGCATGTTATTAAGAAACGCCCTGTATATATGAACATATCAAGCAAGATATACAGAAGTTTCATATATCCGATTATCCTGAATAATGAAAATGATGGAAAAATTATGACCAAATTTGAAGGACTCTGTTCGATAATGTATTGTTTTATAGTGGCCGAACGTGTTAAAACTCTTGTTTAAAGGACAAATGGTGTAGCATTAAAATTAATCACTTTTAACAATTATTATTAATGTGTATTTAATAAAAGAATAGTGGGTGAAGTCTCTAAAAATGTAATCAAGTCTAACAAACACAACGTTTTTACATTTGAACAAATAAAAACAGCATTGAGTCCCTTTGATAACAAAGAATTGCAATTTGCACTGGGAAATTGCTTTGGGGATTTAATTGTGGCCTCCTCATGCATTATATATTCAATTTGTATTAATTAGTTACTACCATTCATACTAATGACTCTAAGAAAGTTAAATATACTAATAAACCACAAATCACTAAAAGTAAAATTTGGTTCAGACTGATAAAATAAAAAATAAATGATGTAGAGTGTTTGAAAATCAACAACAAATTGCTAAACGATAACACCAGAAGAATTAGTCCACAAGTACGGGGTGTTCATTATAAAACTTCATCTAGCAGGCTATGAAATTTTGACAGAAAAGGATGAATAATCAAAATAAATGGACTTTTGCCAGTGTTCAAAATCTTGCAAACGTCACGTAGGGTGACATTGACGTGTAGCAACCCGATGTGGGGGCCGGTTCATTGTCACTTCACTACAAGCGACAGACCACTCTGATAAGTGACAAGGGGGCTCACGAGAAAAGAGATATGACAGTGACACATTTACACAGAATTTTTGGCACATAAAGCAGGCCTCGGCCAGAAATTCCAACGGGTGGGGCTCCACTCCTAACACCTCACGTGCATACCTAACCTCAATGTGCTCCAGAACCCGTGTTTGCTAACTACTGGCGAGAAGTAGCACTGGTCAAAGTATTAGACGTGACTGTTTTTTTTTGTCTGTTTGAATCTGGCTTTTTCTGTTTTTTCAAATAATGTAGCAAAATTTTACAATTTCATTTACTTTTTCAAATGCCTTCCATTGCTGAGAAATTTTGTAATATTCAAATATTTATATATTTTCAAGTTTCACATCTTGCATACATCTGTCTTTGCTAAGGCGTATAGAGCCTATATCAAGAAATAAGTCTTTTATTCTTGTCTTTGCCTTATATTCTTCGTGATAATCATAACTCTATAGTTGGGGGAATATAAATAACACAAGGTATGCATAAAATACTCTTTTAATAACACAAACAACTTTAATAACAACAAAATCACAATCTAATATAAGTCTTCGACCTCAATAGTTAGTTATATTAACTATTTATTTCCGGTAGAGCAATGCAACAGATAATGGGTCGACGATCACAGGCGGTGCGGCAAATTCCAACTTGACGATTGCAGGACCAGAAATTATCCTTTTTCTCAATTTGGTCAATTAGATAATGGCCAAAAGGAGAAAAAGAACGACCTCTAGCACTGTTAAGCATTAAAAAAGTAAACCTGATGTTGTTTTCTGCGATTAGGAAATTGGTCATCTGTGCCTTACGAGCAGCCAAACTTTTCAGTGGAAAATGTGTTCGTTCTATCAGGTAGTTTTAGCAGTGTGATCACGGTGTTAGTTATATAAACATGTATATATGATATAATTATATTCTTAACACAGTGGTACTATAAACTAAAATATAGTTTCATAATTGACAATTTGTTTGATTGTTGACAGTAGTTTATGTCTAGGGCGTCGATATGACGTGTCATACGGGGGAAACATATTCCTAGAAAAGATTTCTGTTATTCAGGGAAATACCACTGGGACTAACTGAAATCATTATAGCCTATGTATGTGGTTTCGTCCCGGGGTCTACTTTGGACTCGTCAATAAGGCGTGGTCCCTGCCGGGATGAGAGTTCATAGTTGGAACTTGTATTTCAAAACAAATTCGGCTCAGGAAAGGCGGTGTAATGTTATGAAGAATTTTGACTAATGCTGCCATCTGTGTGTCGACGGGTGAAGTTTCGGCGCTGCCACATCTAAGTCGGTAGATGAAGTTTCGGCGCTGCCACCTGTGAGTCGGTGGATGAAGTTCCGTTACACCATTCATTGCACAACTTTCTATGGATTCCTTAGGAAATAATTTACTATTAACAAAAAATATTCCATTGTTTTGGATATGTCGTCGCTGGCTTCTGTATGTATTTTCTGAATTCCTAATAACTATATAACAGAAGTATGTGAATTTCTGTTGGAGAAGTTCTAAAACTTCTGCAGTTACATTTGGTTCTTCAATTTTTCGTTATCTCTATTTATATTGTAGTGTTATGTTTGCAGTTTTTGATTCTTTCATGCTTCTGTAAAATATTCGTCAATTGCTTGGACAGTCTTTTAATTTCTTGATATCGCTTGAGATACGTATTTTGTCTGTCAATCCTGTACACCAATAATGTGTCAGTTTAATGAAATAAACTGATTTACTGTTAATTTTTGCTTCGTTTGAGAAGACATTGTTAGAATTCCAGATTGCAGGCGGTGGGCAAGTTCCAACGACGATCGCAGAGCCAGAAATTCTCCTTTTTCTCAATTTGGTCAATTAAATAATGGCCAAAAGGAGAAAAAGAACGACCTCTAACACTGCTCAGCATCAAAAAAACAAATAATAATAAACCTGAAATTACTTTCTATTTATATTTTTAAAGTTTTTATGTGGTTGATGTCGTTTGATATGTATGGAATGTATGGAATGTCGTCTGATATGTATGGAAATATACCTTATTGGCTGCTTAAGTTTTTGTTTGACAATCCAAATCCGAAGACCATATACACATATAATTGAAATAAATTGATTTACTGTTTATTTTGGTTCGTTTAGTTTGTTTCAACGTGATATAATGCCGGACTACTACAAGCCCTAGAAAGTCTACCATTTCCTATAAAAATCCTCCATCCAAATGCAACTTTTTTACTTATAAATCTTCTTATTTTTGAAACTATCGATTTTGTCAAGAGGCACGCTTGTCGCCAGTCAAACTCAATATTCTCTTTTCAAACAGCGTCGAATATAAATTTATTGTTTCCCTTATCACCTTTAAGAAATGCGTCGTGCTTTGGATAATTCAGGCGAGTCTTCGAGCCACGTCTGCAGATTTGAATTTTAAAATCCGTACCGAATTTAGATGGTCTATTACACTTTAGAGAAACACGACTTTTATGCTGTCTCGACCGGATTTTTATTTTGCTGATGATTATATGATGATATGATGAGGATGATAATATTGAATATATTTGATGCGTTTTTATTAAAAAATCCATTTTATGAAAAACACTATCTGTATATTGCTAATGATGGTAGGTTTTTTAATTTTTGTTTTTTTACAAATTCTGCAAATAACATAGTCTGATGTCCCTTCGCTAAGAAAACACAGAGACGAATAGTCTGTAACCACTTCACTGTCATCCAGCGCAATATCGGACCACCCTGACCACGAAACGCGTCTTCAAATGAGAGGCCACATCTCTGTAAATGTGCAAGTGGCGCCATCAGACGACGGTTGGTTCTGATGAGCTCCAATAAGAGCGAAACCGGTCTATGGTTCCTCTACTTGCTTTGATCGTGCTCCGAGCTTTCTTTGCTTTAGTTTATAGCAAGTGTGAACTAAGCTTCTCTATTTAACCTCAGAAACTGAGATCGCTTAGTTAGAGTTGAAGCGCGAGCTTTTAAGTTTGATAAACTCGCAAAATAACATTTTTAATTGCAATTGTTAAGAATTTCTTGTTTGTAATATAATAGCTATAAAACACACCCAAAATTAGCACATTTCTCAAAATTGCCTATTGACTATTTCAAAATCAGCAAAACAAATGTTACGGATCCGAAATAGGATAAAACACTCTTAATGGGTATAAATGGTAACAATTAGAAGAGCGTATACTCCACTTAGGAAAAGTAATTCAGAATACATTTCAGCATACACAGATACATTCAAAGTAAAGAGAAGAGAAAGGATAGATAGAATTGGTTGGTCACGAACACACATGTAACAATAAGCTTGGGTTAAGGTCTTACGTTAAAGGAACGCGCATAACGTACTGTTCCGGTAACAAATCCCTGGAACAAATTAAAGCCACAACATTCAGAAATTTGTAGAGTACATGAGGGTAACTGGTACAATAAACATCGACATTTAAATTATAATGGTGGAAGACGTACGTTCATTAGAAAACGTTAACTAGAAGTCTATTCATTTTTAACAGAAAATGATGTAAGTAAATGGACTTTTGTTCTTCATCCTTTTTTTTACATGTCATAGCCAAATGAATGACTTTTTTAAACGAACATACCTTACTTACATGCTTTATTGTATTGTCTTAAGGCGGGGGCGGAAGTGAGGTCACGTCTACAAATACTTTACAAATCACTTTTTTGGATAAAGGATCTTGGTGTAGAGTCTAAATCCAAATGTTTTCCCCTGATAGGGTAATATGAAGTAAAAGTAGAAAGTTGATGGGAGACCCTCCTCATTTGCACCCTATTTGAGTTGGAAGTTATATGGGTTCATCTTTTACAATTATTGGTGTCAACTGAACTAATTCACTCATACTAATTTTAATAATTTAATAATATCCCTCTGCTTATACTTAAATCAAACTAGTCTTGCACTTGAACGCTCATATAAGTATAATGCAGTATAGTTTGCGCTTGGGTATTTCTGAGAAGGAATGTGCGCTCTCATAATAATAATAATAACCATAATAAATCATCTTTATTTCAAAATTATGCACATGTACATAAAGGGAAATAACGTCAATACAAAAGAAAAAAAAACAACAAAATAATAGTAGAGAGTTTGTGGGAGACCCTCCTCCTCCCAATCTCACTCCTCCGAAAACCTATGAGAGAGCAAACTCCTCCTCCGAAAACCTATGAGAGAGCAAACTCCTCTTCCGAAAACCTATGAGAGAGCAAACTCCTCCTCCGTCCGATACACAACCATTGTCCTACCACCATTACCCCCACCATCATCATTTACTTATATAAATATTGAAATGCAAGTTGTGGTACGAACAACAAGAGATAGTTTATTGTTGAAAAGGGTTTATTTACAAAAATATCGTTCTCTAAACTTGCTAGTCAAAGTAATGATTACTTGTCAAATAGTAAGAAAAATAGTATGAGTGGAGCAAATAAGAATGTTTTAAATATTGTGAATACAAAGTTTTTATATCTTAACAGTTCTTTCACAAAATTTGTTTTAATTGGAATTAGTGTAAACGACTTTTCACCCAAAATAGTAATTGGAGGCAGAAATGGATTCTACATGACTCTGAGTGAAGATGAGTGGATCACCTTTTGCAAGTATGAAGGTGTAATTGCAAATTATTTCTACTATCCTGGTGTTGATACATCTACCATTCAATGTGAAAACATTACTTTAAGTTTTGAGAAAATTAATGACTTTCCAGTTCTAAAGATTAACAAGGCAGACTCTAATTATATCTACCTTGGCCAGGAATCCATTGATAGTTTGTGGAAACTGAAAGATTTGATAGCATATAGAATTTCTATTATAAAAGAACAAAACTTTGAAAATTACTTTAATGTGTACAAAACATCAACTGCAAATCAAATTGGCGACTTGCTCACCAATGTTTATAATGTTTTAAATCCAAGTGAAAATCCAAATAGTGAGAATGTCAGCACCATGTTGGAGTATCTAATATTATATCCAGACGAGTTGGAAAGCCGACTGCAGAAGCATGGAACAAAAAGGAAATATTATAAAGAAATATGTGACTATTAGTGAAAGTAGTAATAAACTACATGTGCTAAGAACGTGGGAATTTGCATATAGACAAGCTCGAAAAAGTGAATATCATCAATTATATTGTGACAGACTGCGATTCGAAAAAAGAATTGTTAGCTGTAGTTACATAATTAATCCTATACTAAGTGAAGAGCATAGAAATAAAATATATCTAACCCTATGTAATAAGAATTAATATAATAAAACTATTATTCTTAATGACTTGCATTTTATTAAAATATATTACAAAACATTAGTTTTATTAATCCATGAATTATGTGATTTATCGAACCGCAACCACTTTACATACACCTTATTGCCTTTACGTCTTAACACTTTCTCAACCAAATAGGCATCTGGATATTTAACATGTTGTAACTCTTCTTCATAGAAAGCACCTTCAATATCCTCATTTCGCTGATCTCTTAAAAGGTATGTTCTTGGATTTGTCAGTTTCACGTTCCTTATTTGAAAAACTTCAGTTGACCAGTTTGGAGTATATCCCTTGGCAAAAACTTCTCGATGTTTCGAAATTCTTACAAAATCATTCAACTTAAATTTAGCCCGTTTTGGATCTAAAGTTTTCTTGTTAGTGTATACATTCTTTAAAATTATTTTTTCATTTTTTTTATTAACATCTGAAGGTTTGTAGCCAGTAGTACTATGTTTTGTTTTATTATATTTATCCACAATTTGTTGTAATATTTCAAGCCATTTGTAAGTACCTTGATTACTAAATCTTTTCCACATAATATTTTTTATAGTCCTATTTACAAGTTCTACAACACTTGCTTTTAAATTTGAAAATGTGCTGTAATGATTTATTTTATATTTTTCCATCAGCTCCTTAAAATGTTTATTGTAAAATTCAGTACCTCTGTCCGTTTGCAAATTTTTCGGTGGGGTTTTTGCACTAATTATTATTTTCTCCATTGCCCTACTAACATCTTTAGCTTTTTTTGATTTCACAGATTCAACCCAAACATATTTAGAAAAAACATTAATAACAACTAGAATATACTTATTCCCTTTGTTAAATTTCGCATAAGGCTGCATTTCAACTAAATCCGCTTGAAAGAGATCATTCAAACCCCTTACAATGACCCTCCTTCGAGAATAGTTTCTTCTTGCCAGTCTATGTATTTCATTTACTATTTGTTCTTTAATGTTTGTCATTATTTGTTGTATAATAATTCTTCAAAATTTTTTAAAAACGTTTTCAAATAATTTGTATAAAATTCAATGCACTCTTCGTCTTCAAAGTTTGTTTCTTTAGTTAAAGACTTATTTAGTTTTACAAACTCTTTATATAAATAATTCAAAGAATCTAATGTTTCTGCTTTTCAGCATTGTGAGAATTTTATTCTAATACCTTTCAACATTTCATGTTTTTTTATTACTAGTTCCATTAGTTTTTCAATATTTGCTATTTGTAAACGTGCTTCCTTAAGTTCATTATTTTTGTCTTTATAAGTGTTTATTTTTTCTTTACTTTCTTTTAATTTTTGTTTTTCTTCCTTAATTAAATTAATTTTTTTCCAAAGTTCGTCTATTGTAATATCTTTAAACTTAGTGTTCAATAAGTCACGTAATTTCTCATCTTCTTCTCTAACATGTTTTTTTAATGATTTAATATATTCACTAAATTTGTCAATACCACTAACTGCTTTCAATAACTCCTTTAATTTTTTATCTTCTTCTACTATAGAAGATTTTAATGATTGAATATCAATATCGATTTGATGCACTTTGGATATGATTTCTGTATCTCCATTAATTGTTTTTATATTAATTTCATTTTTTAAAGCTAGAATATTTGCTGAAATATTTTCAAATTTGTCCTTCAGCTCAACAGTTAGTTCATTCATTTTCATTAAATCACCTTCAACTCTTACTTTCAACTCATTAAATTTATCAATATCATTTTTATGAATCATTAAATGTAGTGTTAAGTTTCTTTCAATTTCTTTTATGTTTTTGTCAATTTCGCTATGAGTGTGGGAAAAATGCTTTACTTCTTCCTTGACTCTTTTGAATGGCTGTGTGGAGTTTGCGCTTGGGTATTTCTGAGAAGGAATGTGCGCTCTCATAATAATAATAATAACCATAATAAATCATCTTTATTTCAAAATTATGCACATGTACATAAAAGGAAATAACGTCAATACAAAAGAGAAAAAAAAAAACAACAAAATAATACGAGTGCGCTTACGTGACTAAACTAAAATAATCATCTATTCAACAAGAATTTAAAAAGGCGGGTTTTGAATTGGTTCAGATGAGTTATATTTTTTATACTTACTGGTAGATGATTGAAAAATTTTATGCAGTTATAATAGAATCCAGTTTCGTAAAGTGTTAATCTGTGTTTCGGTAGAATATAATTTTTTGTTCTTGTCGAGCGAATATTTGTTGGCTCGTGGCCCTCAAATAGAGACTGGCTTAAAAAACAAAACAGTATGCATTCTTGGATATATATCCCGTGTACTGTAAGTATACCAAGTTCCCTAAATTTACCTTTACATGTTTCTTTAAACTTTAGTTCTAACATGATCTTTAATACCTGCTTTTGGCAAACAAAAATTTTGTTTATTATGTTACATTGTCCGTAAAACATAATGCCGTATCTAAGGTGAGATTCAAAATTGGCATAATAAATCATCTTCTTGGATCGCCTGTCTAGGTATTTGTATAACACTCTAAATGTATAGCACACCTTATGCAGTTGTGCTGCAAGAAAATCAACATGCTGCTGCCACGTGAGAGCATTGTCTAATACCATCTCCAAAAACCCGGTCGTTTCACTAATATGTATTTCAACGTTGTTTAAGTTTATTGCTAAGGGTAGTTATGTTCGAGTCCAGCCCTGTCTCGTTTAGCTTGCAAATAGACAATTGCAGACGAAGCAACTCAGCCCCGGCAGTCCCTGATTGAAGCAACGACCAAAGGACAGAATTGCCATAGACGTTAGAGTAGTCAGATGTATTTCTGTTTCATCCATTATTATTAATAACTTGTAATAATTTTTAAGTTTGAATTAAACAATAATTTTTTAAAAACGCGTTACGATTATTCGTAAACATAAAGTGGCGCAGCCGGTAGGATAGTGAAAGGGATTTCAACGTTAAAAACCCATCGGTTTCAACTGTTTATTCAATCGAACCTAGTGTTAAGAACTGGATCAGAAAACACTCAATTATCGTGTTAATCGGGTCTAGCAGTGTATTGGGTAGTAAGAAGAACCTGTGAGAAGAAAGAAGCATGCAGCCTTCCTTTCTGTAAGTTAATCCTTTTATAGTTTTCCTGTCTATGTCATTCTCCTCGAATTCATCAAATTCCACTGCGTAAAAAAAAGAAAACGAGCTAGATATTGATCGTGATTCTACTGCAGAAAACACAACAAATTCAGATAATTTTAATTTAGAAAAGTTATTCAATAACTTAGCAATTTGTGAGAAAATTCCTATAATGGCACCTCCACATTTCGATATAAAGCTTTTAGAAATCATTCCGAAATTTGACGGAAATCCACTAGAATTATCAGCTTAGTTAGAAATTAGCAACAAGTTAATTAGTACATATTGGAATAGCGAAGACACCGAGTGTGTTCAAAATCTAACAGTTATCTATGGCATTTATGTTAAATTGATAGGAAAAGCTCGCGAAGTTTATAGCATTTGCGTTACCAAAGATTGAAAAACTGTAAAATCAGCGCTTATCGCCCATTTCGGTGATCAACGTGACGAAAATGGCTTACTGTTTGATTTAGACCAATTAAGACAATACCTAAATGAAAGTTCTTTGCAATTTCGCACTCGCGTCATGTCAAATTTGAGTGCATTACACAATTACGTCGATACCCACAGTGATCCGTTAAATATAAATTCTGCTCGTGTCAAGAAAGATTTTTATAATGTACATGCATTAAAAATATTCCTGGCAGGCTTGAGAGAACCTCTTGGTTCCACAGTTCGTGCAATGAAACCATTGGAGTTAGCAGAAGCTAGGCAGCATATAATATCTGAAAGTAACATTAGACACTTACAAAATCCTTCTCGAAACGAGAACAGTTTGTTCTTGAACAAAAGCAAACCGAATCCAAGACAGTTTGTTCAACCGCAAAATTACTTTTAGCCAAATTTTCAATATATGCCCAACTTCACTTAACCACAACCTGTGTTGCCTCAAATATCTACACATTTTCCGCACAATCAAAACCCCCAAAACACCATACAACTTAGGAATATACCCCCACAAAAGTTTTCCGGCGAAAAAACATTTAACTCACCAAAAAATCCCACTATCGTTTGGAAACCTAATCAACAGAGAGCTTAAAACCTCCCAAAACCAGTCCCTATGAGTGGCATTTCGCACGGCACGTTAAGATCTTTTAGACCTCAAAAAAATCAATTCCAAATGTATAATATAGGCACATCGCCCAACGCATTTTTTTATTTTGATCTTTCTGAGCCTTCAACTTCTTACGCGTACCCTGAACTTTACTAATATTCTCACAACCAATTTGAACAAGAAGAATGTACACAAATGAATGAAAATGAACGACAGCCAACTATCACTGACGTTACTGACACATCCGACCAGAACAGTAGTTCTCAAAAAAAAAAAGCTGATGCATCTGGTCAGAAAAAATGGAGAATGTGCATAGATTATAGAAAGATCAATGATCGAACCATTGATGACAATTACCCCATACCAAACATATCCGACATTTTAGACAAATTAGGGCGCTGCCAATATTTTACAACCCTTGATCTGGCAAGCGGCTTCCATCAAATCGAAATGCACCCTGATGACGTAAAAAAAACCGCTTTTAATGTAGAGAATGAGCATTACGAGTTTCTGCGAATGCCCTTCGGCTTAAAAAATGCCCCAGCCACCTTTCAAAAGGTTTTAAAAGATGTTCAAAATAAAATTTGTTTTGTCTATATGGACGATATCATTGTGTTTTCAACATCTTTGCAAGAACACATCGTTAACCTAAAACAAGTCTTTCAGAAACTGCGCGACCACAATTTAAAAGTGCAATTAGACAAATCGGAATTTCTACGAAAAGAAGTAGCATTTCTCGGACACATCATCACACCTGACGGTATTAAACCTAATCCGGACAAGATAAACGCTATAGTAAACTATCCTATTCCTAAAACAACTAAAGAAATAAAATCGTTTCTTGGCCTATTAGGTTACTACCGCAAATTCATTCCGAATTTCGCAAAGTTGACAAAACCATTCACCAACTGCTTGCGAAAAGGTGCGACTATTAACATAAACGACCCCGTTTACATCAAGACCTTTGACGATTGTAAAATGATTCTGACAAACGAACCATTAGTACAATATCGCAATTTCTCAAAAGAGTTCAATCTTACCACAGATGCAAGTAATTTTGCCATAGGTTGTATATTATCTCAAGGACTAATTGGACAAGACAAGCCAATTGCGTATGCGTCAAGAACCCTGAATACAGCCGAGCAAAATTATTCTTTTATAGAGAAAGAACTTTTGGCAATAGTTTGGGGAACGAAATATTTTCGGCCATACCTTTTCGGGAGAAAGTTTAAAATAATTATCGATCATCAACCTTTGTAATGGCTAATGAATCTTAAAGAACCTAATTCACGTTTAGTTCGTTGGCGGCACAAACTTAAAGAATTCGAATACGACATTATTTATAAAAAAGGTAAAAAAAATACAAATGCCGATGCTTTATCGAGATTCGAGTTAAACGTTAACGAAACAAACGGCGACGGCGACAATTCAGAAGAACTCCCTATTCTACGTTATATGAGATAATATACAATCCCATACTAGACCAAGAAAATAGACTTAACACACCACCCGAAAATGAAGAAGAAGCGACCGATAATCAGTCAATAATTGGTCAGGTTGACCCAGAAGACAATGACGATATCGAAACTGTACATACGAGTGCTGAAAACCCCATTCTTACAATAAATATTACTGAAAGACCATTAAACTATTTTTCGTGTCAAATAGCAGTAATAAAAGTACCAACTAATCCAAGAATGATGATAAAGAAAATTTTTAAAACCCCTGTAAATAGAACAAGATGGCACCTTTACGTTACAGACGATTCTTTTGAAGCCCAAGTAGTCCAGTTCCTTAAACAATATGGAGAGCCCAAAAGACAATATGTCTTTTACTTTGAAAATGACGTAGATGATCAATTTTACAAAAAAATGTGTCAGTTCTTACCACAAACTTTCAAGTATTCATCTTACAAACTTCTCAAATCCAACAAATTACTCGAGGATATAACGAAAGACGAACGACAAAAAACCTTAATTAAAGAACAATACGAAGGTATAACAAATCATAGAGGAATACGTGAGACTATAGAAGAACTGAAATATCGCTTTTATTGGCCAAAAATGAGTGATGACGTGAGAAACTTTATAAACAACTGTTCCATATGTCAACAAATAAAATATGAGCGTCATCCACCTCTTGTAAAACTTCAAATAACACCTACACCAACAAAGCCTTTTGAAACTGTGCATGTAGACACATTTAAATTCCATAATAATGTGGCTTTAACCATCTGCGACAGTTTCTCTAAGTTTGGTCAAGCTTTCATTCTACCCACATTGTCAGCTCTACATGTTTGTCAGTCCCTCTTGCAGTTCGTTTCTAATTACAAGATTCCTGAAAACATCGTGTCCGACAATGGTACGGAATTCAATCAAAGTCTTATCAAAGACTTTGAGTAGATAAACAAAGTGCGTTCCATGACAATTTCAAGGTCACAGGAACATTCATGAGCCTCTTAGATAACGCCAGACGAGGTTGCTAGACGTTGACCTTGAAAATCGCGCTCATGACCTTGAAAATCAGTTGACCTTGGCCCACACACGGACATTCCACCTTGACGCGTTCGTACCCCTGCTAAAATTTCCGAGGCTCATGCAAAACGCCTTGACGTTTTTCACATCGTTTAGGCTTGAGCTCGCGCGGGAAACGTGTCGCAGCAAGCCGAGCCACCTTGACTCCAGTCGACGAACGTGGCCTCGAAAATCGACTGTCCACGCTAGTCACTGACCTTGAACGCCGGTGTAACCTTGAGAGGCTCTGACGAGCGCTTGTGGGAGATCTCGAAAATCGCAACAAACATCCTTGACAGATGCGCGCTAAAGGTAACCTTGAGCCGTTGACTGATGATAGATGTGCGTAGCCTTGAGCGCCTATGCGCCGGCGTCTTAACCTTGAGAGCTTGCTCACCCCCCACTTCAAGTGCTATATAAGTAGTAGCCGAGCTGTAAATTCATAGTCGCAAAGATATCTTCATTCATTAATGATTTGAACAAAGAGCTTTACGTGAAACAGTTTGAAAACGTGCGGTCGCTTCCGGTCGGGCAAAAATTTGAAATTTTGTCCATTGACACTGTAGAAACGCAGTTTGGTCCGAAAATTGTCGTCGAATTTAGTGAGTGCAAGACCATTTTGCCACAAAGATTAACAGTCAAGTTTACTCCAGAACGAATTGCAGACATTAATCGAAAGATTAGTGAAAGGGAAGTTAAATATTTTCTGCAAAGTCGGGGAGCTGTAGGCCGCACCACAAACATTGAATTCTTGGTCGAATGAAGCCATCGAGGAGGACTCCGATGACGATAACTTATCAACAGAAATTAGATAGGTTTTTAAAATGTATTAAAAAATTAAAGCAAGATATTTTGATGTATGAACTGTGTAGAGATATGAAAAGAATAAATTTTGATTGAAATTTGAAATTTTGAACTTAATTATTATCGTCGTATTAAACTTTGATTCTTTTAATAGTTCAATAATGTCTCGATTGTTATGATGTGTCAATATCGTCGTGTTATTATTATAACGGTAAAACATAAAAATAAGGCAGGTTCAAAAAAAAAAAAGTTTGATGCCTCACTACCGTACAGTGGGACGAACTTATGGGATATTTTACATCTAATAATTTATACTATAACCATTAGAGTACAATTTTTATTCTTTTAATACCTGGTTTTATAAAGTCGAATTACTCTGCCTCGAGTATAGGGAGAAAACACAGCGGGGTTAACTCTCGGGGTAAAGGTAACTCACGTTTATAACATTGGACTTTAGAGTTCAAAAAAGTTACGACATGTCGATTTTGTCAGTATAACGGTAAAAAATGTTTGATTTTATGTTTATTACCTGTACGGAAAATGACCGGCTTGTTGAGGATAGGTTCAGAAACCCACGTTTAGCAAAATGAAATGAAAAGACACGTTTGGTTACCATGAATGGAAAAAAGACTGCGGCCTCTTTGTTGCAAGCGGCTGCAGTAATTTCTTTGTATTGATAAACACATACGTCGATTTTTGCGAATTAATTTATTACTTTGTAATATTGGTTTTCCTAGATATATTTAACCAGGAATTAAAGTCCTAAATAGGTGAACATGATGTAAATGGGGATGATAATTGAGAGGTGTTGAGCCAGCAGGCGCTCAAGAAGAGGCGCATTTGTCACTTTTTCATGGTTTCCAGCAGCCCGTCAAGGTAAAATGATGCTCTCGCTTCAAGCTTGCGACTCTCGAGAACAATAGGACTGAACAAAACTGATCTCGAAGGATGCTAGAAATTATTAAGAGATCAATCGATAACTACCCTAGTGGAGTGGCTGATGTATTTGATAGTCAAATTACTACCGAGAAAACTCGATTTTTTGTTTCTTTGGCGATATCTCACAATGGTTAAGCGCTATTAGGAAGTGATTTCTATTGTACCCTAGAGGAGAATCGGAGGTAAATTGTCACCACTGGGGAGGCAAATGATAAAACGTATATGCCAAATTGCTGCAGAGAAAACTCGATTTTTAGGAAAACTGGCGATATCTCTAAATTGTTAAGCGTTCTTGAAAGTGTTTTTTTTTTATAAAATACGTCAGCAAATTCCGATGGCCTGATTTTCTTATCTGAGTGTTACAAAGGATTGATTCACCTCGCGTTTTGTTTGTGGTCGTGTATGTACGTGGAAGCCTTAAATAGGTGTACTTTAAAATTGCTGGCGCTTAGTACTCTTAATAAATGAAAGACCCTGAATCGAGTCAGCAGGCCTGCTCAAGATTACGCGCATCTGTCGCTTTTCAAGGTTACCAGGATTTTCATGGTTAAGCGAGCTCAACTCAAGGTAAAAGCTTTAGCAGTGAACACGTACTGAACAAAATGCGTCAGCAAATTCTGATTTTCTTATCTGAGTATTACAAAGGATTTATTCACCTCACGTGTCTGCATGAAATTCCTGTCTTGCTGAATTACAATGTAAAGCCTTCGCAAAAGTCAAGGCGTTTTGTATGAGTATTTTTTTCTAGCGCGAGCTCAAGGCTAAACGATGCAAAACCTGCACCTTTGTTCTTGAAAAGCGTCATGGCGTTTTGTATGGATTTTGAACATGGTCGTTTGTCTCACTGACGGAATGGGTTCGATATTGGTTTTACAGTATGACCTCGTTGCGTCAAGGTGGAATTAAGGTCCCAACCCACATTCTGGGGGGATAGCTCTCAAGGTCCAGGCGTTCGTTTAAAGTTATGTCACAAGGTCAGTGACTAGAGATACCTCAAAATATAGTAGTTTTGTGGATTTTTATTTTTATTCATATTGAAGGTTATTTCAGACAATATTTGAAAATAGAATATTTAAGAAAGAACACTTTTTCACTGTATCTTTTTAAGCTATACACACATTGGTGTTTGTAAATTTTTGTTCCAATGTTTTGTTATGTCTTCGTTTTTGTTTTGTTATGTCTATGTACTAAAAGGCATTTAAATACCATTTAGGTGATTTTAATTCAAATTAAAATCTTTAAAAAAATTAAAAAATAACTCTGTAGTTCATGGACGCTTTAATACAGAACAACCAAATTTTGAAAATATTATTTACTTTATTAATATTAAGAAGTGGTGGTTTAGGATTGGATCCAGGTCTCTAAAGGTTGGGCTCTAATGTTGTAATAGCAGTCAATGAGGAAAGTAAAACAAAAATACAAAAAAATTACAAAAAAATCATATAAAAACTAACTTATTTTGATGTTCACTACAGGCACCTGCCATATGTCCACTAAGTTGTAAATCATCCTGTACCTATATGTATAATATTTCATAGGGAGTCACAAATCAAAACAGACAAAAGATCTGATACTATTAAAGGAAAAAAACATTCTGCAAACCCATATATAAATCACTTAAAATTTATTTCTGTTAGTTTTGTACATTCAAAATACGTAATTAGTCACTTACCTAAGAATAAATATTCAATTAAGAATTTTTGATAAAAAAATCAAAAACAAAGATGATTGGTAAATCCGAAAGCCATTGAACAACAAATATCCAAGAATGACGCCTCAACGTCAAAAAATAATAATTCAAATAATACTTCCTACGATGTCTATTGTACCAGTTACGTGTGCGAAGTAAAAGTGCAGAATAACTTTATAAAATGGGCCAGTATAGCATATTTTAAACAGTAAATGCCATCCCAGCTATGGTAGGTCGCAGGGGAAAAATCATACTTAGCATTCATATACAATATTATACATAAAAATGTAAATTTTCCGTACTTCTACCACTTGTATCTAGATGAATAAACTTTTAAATTTAGTATTTAATTATGAACTGATTGCTATACATGCAAATCATGTAAAACTCTACCTTTATAATTTGCTACGGAAATAATAAAAAAGCGTGTTAGCAACAAAACAGCATATTTCTTGTCTAGTGTCCGGAATAATTAGCATTGTGAAGCGCCATCTTCTACCAGAGAATAATGAAATCCTGTAACTAAAAGCCTAAAATATCTCCGGCTATCTAAGTTACGATATTAATGAGGGTCTGACGTGACTAAATCATCATTTCACTTTGTGAGCTCTGAATCTATTGTATACAATTTCTGTTTTTCTTTTAGCTTGTATGAACTAGAACAATAATATCTCATTTCCCTTAATGGGAGTTCAAGCGAATGGTTTTCAGCTTTTCCGTCTTTACGCTTATAATGAATGATATCATAAATATAGGTGCTGTATATAAATTAAAAATGTTAAGCCTCTTTTCTATAGACACCACGTGACTAGACAAGAAATATGCATAAAATCAATTCTTTATGTGGTATTAGTCTAAAAATAGAATAAACCATAGTTATCCTCCAGACTGCGTCACGAATTGTCTTATTATTATTATTAGATGTTGACACTTACTTAGGCCATCGCACGTGCGGGTGGACGGTCTGGTTGAACAGGCACCTCTGTCTGAGAACACCTTGCCAGAGTTGCACTCCCACTATTCCAAATATGAAGAACACAAAAAAACATAGGAGCAACACATTGCCCAACATGGGCAACGTGTCGAGGAGTAACATTACCAGGATCCTCATACCTGCAAAAAAAAAGATGAACCTGTGTTAGTAAAGAGACATATTGGAAAGATTAGGATAATGATAGCTTCGTGATGTGGGAACATAGTAGTGCATCGCGTTTATGGAACAAACGATAAACCTTAATGCTCCGATCGCTTACTTGAATATTATGATATGCCTTTAGGTGATGTTTAGATAAAGCACTTTAAAGATAAAGCTAATATATTAAATTTTTTATTCGAAGTCTCGAACAAAGTTAAACAGAATGCAACGGAGTGGAAGAATCGGCCGTTTTCCTCTTCCAATTAAATGTTAATCATCTGCAATCTACATCTAATTACCATAGGAAAAAGTTGACTTTACTGAAAAGAGTTGTTAAAGTGTTAGAGCTAACTACTTGAGAGATAAATACCTCAGATTATCTCAATTCTGTACTGAGGGAAATGACAAATCGTTAACGCGACTAGTAATTGACAATTAGTTCGTGCAATGTCATGTTGTGATAATTTAATTTTGATTAATTACCTTAATAAGTCCATTACACAAGAACATAAATTACAAGTTAATAGTACCTATCTTACATTCAGCACCATAAAGGTGCGTATTAATATAGGGAATGAAAGGGAAAAAAGAAGGTCGAATGGACTTCGCCTTCGTTCGCTATTTAGGGGGTCACAGCGGTGTTAAAATGCTAAATATCTTTGCCGCATTACAGGGTGTCCCATTTTCAATGTATGTGCGGGATTTCTCGATTATTAGCAGGAATCGAACGATGCGGTTTTCGCAAAGGTTAGCTACTTTTTTGAGAAACAAAAGATGCCGTCAAAAGATTTTTTTTTAGCCCTCTCAGATTTTTAGATACAAAGCGTAGATAGGCCTAAAATTAGAATTTCTTGAAATTGATAGCCATTCAACTTTTGTTAGAGTAGAATGTGAGTAGTATGAAGCACGAAACGCATTTTTTTTTGCAAGTATACGTCCGAAGATGCATAACTAATAAACAGCCAGCGAAAAAGGCCATACAAAACACGGTTGAAATAGCCTTACAATTTGTTCCCCTTAAAGACTAAAGTTGATGTGTTCGAGCGATTATTATAAATTTTACCAGGATCAAAAATATGGGTGGTAACTTTTATTTGGCCCACCCTGTACTTTCTCTCTTATTTATACACTTCTTAATGCAATGATGATGATTAATGATTTTGACCTTGAAGAAGACTAAATTTAGTCGAAACATTCTTCTATAGAAGATAATTTTTCTTGATTTCTACCTGCTGCCAATCCATTCTAGTTACTAACAGAACTGTTTAGAACTATCCTTATTTAACCGTGTCCCTAGCTCTTATATTTTCCCAGACTCCAATACATGGAAAGTGAATCTGGGGCAAACTGTATGTGTAAGCGACTTAAGGTGCGTATTCATATAACGAACGATGGAGAAAGAATACCGTCGGTTGGATTCGCCCGAATACGATTCTTGCGCAGATTTTTGATAAAAACTATAACCTGTCTAATTTGATACCTTTGTTGTGTACAAATGGAAGAGAGCGTATCCAAAATTTAGTTCCCCAAAAAGCTACTAGTAAGAAAATTTTAAATTAATAATTAGGAAAAATTTTCAACTCGAGAGGTACTTAACAACGATTTTAATTGGTTTGACGTCATTGAACAGTAAGATATTGACAGATTTATCGAATAATTGCTGGGATGCTAAGAGGTACATGTTCAATTAATTGTACTGGAATTATAATAAAATAACAAAATTACACTGAAATTCAACAACTTCTGGATTCTTAGGAGATAAATCTTAAAAAACTTTATTACAGAAGACACTGCAATTAAAAACCAAAACGGGCGGCGCAAAGATTTTCATTTCGATACTATATTGAAGTCATATTAGTCAGAAAACCTGTCAAATTAAAACCCAAATAGAAAAACAATAATTTTTGCACTTCATTGTATGATTTTTTAAATGGTAAATTATAAAAACAAAAATCAATTCAGTTTACTACTATACTTGTGTACAGCAGTAAACTACCAACTTTCGACCCATAAATAATACCTACATTCGTTGTTGTAGACAATAACGACTTTGTTGTGCGTGCATTGATAATTATCTATCTCAAAAGAGATAGGTAAATTTCAATGCACGCTCTGATGGTACTGATAAAGTTCATGGCGTCGAAACAAATTTTTTTTGTAATGGTCAACTTCTTGGCCTTCTGAAACCCCTTAGTTAGACGAGTGGCCCAATAAAGGTGATACAAAGGGAAAGGGCACTTTTAATACAATCCCGCCAAGGGTGACACTTTAATATAGCGTGGTTAAAAAAAATGTCCAAAAAGAGTAAAGAACAAGTGTCCAAAAGAGTAATGTAGTTTCTTGCGATTTTTACGAAAACTATGAGGCTTCGGTTATATATGGGCAACTAGAAGGGGTAGTGGTGGCGCGGGGTTTCGACGCAATTGAAGTATGTCGTAGAACTCGCATCCAGTCTGCTTTAGAAACGTACTTTCCACTTTCCTATTGAAACTGTACTTGACTGGATCTGAAGATCCGATTGATAGTCAAAAACTTCCGTATGTTCACTACCAGGAAGAAATTCCAATGGAATGTGTCTTTAGAGCTAGGAAAACACTTCAGAAAGCATTTTTTATTTCATTCTGTGGGTGGGGTCACAACATATGGTGCAAATGTCTTAACAAACGTTTGGTGAGTGTTAGACCACTGTCACTTATATGGCCGCTTTTGGGGTGTCCTTCATAAGCTGTGTAATTAATGGGTAGAGGTTTGTAGTAAGATTTATTTAAAACTAAGTGTACGTCTATTTTTTGTCCACCTATTATTGTATAAAATATTAAGTGTATGGCCAAAATGTCCTTCTGTTCTCTGTACAAAGAATTGTTTATAGTACATAAGACTTAGGTTAGAGCTAGTTAAGCAAACTTTAGTATTTGGAAAGAAGTTAATTAGAAAGAAAAGTAGTTGTGAAAGGCTAACTGCAATTAGCCTGCACTTGAAAGTAAGTTTGTAACGGTAATAAAAAAAAAGTTCATTAATTTGTCAACATAGTTATTTTGTAAATGCAATTAGTGAACTCGCATTAAAATCTATAGATCTGACCTCGAGATTTTGTTCAGTTAAATTTTCAGCTTGAATTGTTAATTCCATTCTAACTCGACAACTGTTGGAGAGGTCGTAAATCCCACCTTCGCGTCTAAAAACAGAGCTCTCGTTATTGCACTTAATAATATGAACGGGTGCGCGCATAACTCTTTATGATTATAAAAATCTATAGAGATAGATAAAGATATATACATATAATTATAAAAGTACTTTCCGATAATTTCAAATAAAATTTCAAATTTGTACTCGCTGGAGTTTCTTTCTCCAACAATTCGTAATCCTCTTGGGAAAATAATTTGGATTCCGCCTCGACGAAAAAGTATCTCTTTCCTTATTTTCGAGTACGAGATAAAACTTTTATCCCGAACATGAAAAGCGACGAATGCGATGTAGGTGCTACATTAACTACCTTTTTATTTTTCTTTGCCTGTTTCTGGGAGCAAAATTGAAACTTATGTGGTGGTCAACACTTCAGTTTATTCCCTGTTCCGTGTGTGATGTATAAGGTGGCGTATCAAGAGATGCGAGGTGCATCGAGAGATGACCCTGTAACTCATCTTGAAAACAGGAAGTGCTATGAGAAAACTCGAACCCTTGTAATGTTTAATTTCACAAATTCCTTAAACTATAGAACTACTTTCTCATTGTAAAAATATTATGATGTCTTATTACATTTGTAGTTTCAAGCAAATAAGAATAACTTTGGCGACAATATGGACATTTTTTTGACTTCAACGATGACAAACAGCATTTATCTGTTTATCTTATAATACATTGCAAACAAAATTTATGTTTACAACTATTTGGGTGATAGACTTCATTCACTTCTTCAAAAAAAATAATACTTACAAGTCACTATTTCTTCATTTTGTTCTTCTTTAGTTGCACATTACATTTCATGCGTTGAATACTTTTCACAATTTTGCTTATGATAGAAAAGAGTCACTGTTAATACTGATCATCTTCCACTAGTTTCAATCTCTAAGAAAGATTTTTATAAAGTTTCAAGTAGAATTCAGCGTTTAAAATTAAAGTTGCTCAGCTATAATGTAGAGATTGAATATTTACCAGGAAAGTTTATGTATATAGCTGACCTACTTTCACGTTTTTTTATTAAGAAGAATGACAATGACACTCCAGAGGTAGAAGTAGTTCATTCGTTAGACATGCATCTTTCAATTTTTTTCTGTCCAAGTGAAGAACTAGGATAAGGTGGAGAGGAAAAGATGCTCACATCTGCAGTGATCAAACTGATAAAATGATTTGGCCTTAGTAAGTCTACACTTGGTAAGGTATACTTGGATCAGTTGTAGACAAAAAAAACTCTCTATGTCTTCATTGCTCAAATCAATTAAATCATTATTTAGTAAGTCCAAATTTAATTCAAATAATAGTGTCAATTCCATAAATTGAGTTGGGATCCTTCTTCAACTATTGGTGTCAACTGGACACCCTCATCACAGAGAACCAGAATCAGAAAGTAACGAGACACTTACGGAGTTAACTGAGTATGTAAAATAGCCGCTTGATAGTAGGGTCCCATTCCATTCCGTTAATATCCGATCTCTCCTTCGATTTCATCGCCAATACCCTTCTTCCTCTTCTTAGTCCGAGATGTGCGTCCTGTAGATTTATTATAGTAGCTTCAGAGTTTCCTAATTATCCTTTTGGAGTTACTTTGATAATAAATTATCATAATTGAATTATCTAATAATAAATAGGTAATTGAAATATCATAATTTGAAAACTACTGAATCCTTGAATCTATTGATGAAACGAATGCATGTTGTATGACTTCCATTCCCAAGAATAAAACAACGTATCCTGGAATTCATTCTTGTTTAAAGGCCTATTCGATAGGCATTTTTTCCAAGTACGTCAATACGTACACGACATTCCTTAGTGACCTTGAGGCCTAAATATGGGGACTCGGATCCGATTCACTATGCACGTGTGCGTGGGTTGTTGCCAAATCTCGAAACGTACTTGGTTAGAATCACATACCTACGTATCAAATATTTTTCCGTCACACGCATTTACGTCGAGTATTCGCAGTACACGAGTAACACGAATCACGAACTAAGTGCTTTCGGCCTAGTTCCTGATTCGGGGAGAGTACCTGAATCTAATTGCACGTGGGTCTAACTGTGTCACTTTCAAAAGGACGCTCCTATTTCCGCAAGTCCGCATCTTCTCCTTTTGCGGTCCAAGGCCAACAGTACTAGAGGGTTTGTGAGAGAGCCTCCTCCCAATCTCTCTCCGCCTCCGAAAACGTATGAGAAAGTGAACTCCTCCGGAAACCTATGAAAGTGTACACTCCTCCTACGATTGCTCCACATACCCATCCATTGCACCACCACCAATACTGCATTATACTTATATGAGCGTTCAAGTGCAAGACTAGTTTGATTTACAAAGTACGAGCAGAGGGAAATTATTAAAATTAGTATGAGTGAATTAGTTCAGTTGATACCAATAGTTGAAGAAGATGAACCCATAGAACCCCCAACTCAACTGATGGAATTGACACCATTAATTGAATTAGATTTGAACTTACGAAATTATGAGTTAATTGATTTCAGCAATGAAGACATAGAGAGTTTTTGTCTACAACTGATCCAAGTGTAGACTTACCGTTCTACAATCCTTTTTAATTGAATTGATTTTGAGTGATTTGGAAGGCTGATGCATCAACTAAATTCATTTGCAAGAGAAATTTTCAATAACTCAAATGGTAATCAAACTATGCTTTAATTTAATTGATTTTGTATTCGGTGTCAGGAAATAAAGCATTTACTGAGCAAAAAAAATATTAAAACTGTAAAAAATTCTAAAATAACTTTCTGCAAGCTCTAGTTTAATTAAATTGATATTAAATAGTTTTACTATTGCATCAATAAATGAACTTACTTTTAACAGTCAAAATTCAATGAATTGTGCTTTCTAAAAAGTCAATAGGCGCAATCAATCAGCACATCTATGGTCTACTACGGGTTTTTCTAAGTAAAGTTATGACTATCCGATTGCCAGATATAAATATTTGAAAAAATGGAATTCAATAAAATGCGTCATCACAAGTTAAACTAAAACTAAAATACTTAAAATTATATTAATTTAGGCATATACTCGATATGAAGTACATAATTGGCAAATGCAATTAATTAAATAATCTTTCAACTCCCGTTTAATTTAATTGATTTTGATCAAATAAATTTATTTTCAATAGTCAAAATTTAATAGATCGCTCTATCCACAAAAATACTAAATCTACAATAGCAATCAATCAGCTAATCAATGCTTGGAATATGGTTTAGTACGTGGTTTTTAAATAGGTATGTTAAAATTACACATTTTTATTTAATTATAATTGTATTAATGCTTAAAATACTTTATATCACATATTAGTTCAGGTATCTACTCAATATCAAATACATAAATAGCAAATGCAATAATCAACACTTTCACACTCAAAAAAATTTAAACAAATCAAAACTTTCAAAATCAAATTTGATATAATTGGTTCTTAATTAATGGATTATAGTCACTTAAACCAATGATTGAGATGGTTTACTTCATCAATCTTTAATAAATAAATCAATAGGTTTAACTCAACTATAAAAAGTCTTAACTTATTTTAATTAAATCGGGGTTAAATCGGACATCTCCTAGATATAACTCAGTTGGTAAAATCAGGCACCTTCTATATATCAAACTACTAAATGATTAATTAATTCAAATAAAAGCTCAATTACATTTATTTAATTTTGGATCAATAAATCACAGTTTTCACGTAATCAGTAAAATCAATAACCCCTATCAATCGTCTCATCAATACCTAAAATTGTTTTCTTAGTTAAGGATTTTTTAAGTAAAATTGTGACAAATGAATAGGCAGAAATGATTATTTTCAAAAATTAAATGTAATCAAAAGCGATATCAATAATTAAATTATATAAAATTACACATTAAGTCAGACATCTACTCCGCTTGAAACAAAAACGGATAATGCATTTAATAAAATATTATTGAATCTCTTGCTTAATTTAATTGATTTCGAATGGCTTAACTATTAAATCAATAAATCAACAAGTCGAAATATAGTCGATATTCAATAAATTCGTTTTTTTTTACGGAATTAGTAAAATCATTAAGGGCAATCAGTCAGCTCATCAATACTTCAAATTGTTTGCTATGGAGTTTTTAAGTCAAATTGTGAGTATTGAGTTGTCATATATGATGACTTTCAAAAATTAAATTTTATAACAAACAATGTCAATAAGTTTATCAATAATTAAGTTACTTAAAATTATATTATTTCGAGCATCTGCTAAATTCGAAACATAAAAATGGCAAATGCAATTAATAAAATATTCTTTAAACACCAGTTTAATTGAATTGATTTTAAATGGTTTGACTAATGAAAATATTAGTCAACTCGTTTTTAGTAGTCAAATATTAATAAATTACGTTTTCCAAAAAAATCACTAAAATCAAAAGCTTTCAGCTCATCAATACTTGAAATTGTTTACTGCAGATATGATGATTTTAGTGTCAATAAATTAATCAATAATTAAATAACTTGAAATTATAATAAAGCATCTACTCTATTCGAAACACAAAAATGGTGAATGGATTTAATCAAATATTCGTTAAACTCCCGCTTAATTTAATTGATTATTTAATGGTTTGACTTTTGTATTAATAAATCAACTTATTTTTAAATACTCAAATTCAATAAATTGCGCATTTTACGAAATCATTAAAATCAATAAGCGCCATAAATCAACTCGTCAAACATTAGAGTTGTTTTCTATGAGGTTTTCATGTGACCAATAAATTGTCAGATGTGATGATCTTTCAACATATAAGTTCAATAAAAAACGATGTGTTCCACCATACCAACCAATAATTATATTAATTTAGGCATCTACTCAATAAAAAACACAACAATGGCAAACGCTATTAATCAAATATTCTTGAACTGAATTTAATTGATTTTGATAGTCTAATTTAATACAACGCACTTTCCACAAAATCATTAAATCAACAACTGTATTAAATTAATTTATCATTCCGATTTAATTGAATTGATTTATATGATATATGAATATATTCCACAAATACATCAATAAAAAGCGATATGAATAAGTGAACCAATAATTAAACAAGTTAGAATTATATTAATTTAGCAATCTAATTTAACTGAATTTAATTGATTTCGATTAATTCGCCTATTGATCAATATTCTTGAACAAATAACTTTTAATAGTCCAATTTAATAAAATGGACTTTCCAAAAAATCATTATATCAACAATCACATTCAATTAATTTATTATTCGGGTTTAATTGAATTGGTTTGTAATAATTTGTCATGCTGCAGCAATAATTAAGTTAGTTTGCAAGTGTAATTCTTGTGTCAATTCCATCAATTCAGTTGGGGGTTCTATGAGTTCATCTTCTTCAACTATTGGTGTCAACTGCAGTAATTCAATCATAATACTTTTAATAATATCCCTCTGCTTATACTTTGTAAATCAAACTAGTCTTGCACTTGAACGCTCTTATAAGTATAATGCAGTATTGGTGGTGGGGTAATGGATGGGTATGTGGAGCTGTCGCAGGAGGAGGATACGCTCGTATAGGTTTTCGGACGCGGGGTGAGCTGGGAGGAGGAAGTTCTCTCAATAACCATCTACTAATGTAAAAGATAGGCAATGTCCTGTATGTTTAGGAAGTACGTGATTTCTTCTGTTTCTCCTTTGCCACATAAAACCTATAGGGGGTTGCGCCCGAGAAACCTTTGCCATCCTTGATTTAATTAAAAATTCTAGTAATGTTTAAGCATAGAAAGTAACCAAATGCTTTACAATATCAAATAACTTACTATTTATACTTTCCAAAAGAGAATCATACATAAAAAACCAAACAAAACTCTACCATGCAATATTCCTGAGATACGTCGACATCCCAAATGCTTGTAAAATAGGAATAGTGTAATACAATCCTCGCCTCAAAGGAGAAATAATACATCAAAGTAGGTCGGGTTTTATACGATACCTACGTGTAAAGTTTCTTGAGGGGTGTTGCCATCGTAAGTAAGTAATGATAACGGCCATCGTAAATGAAAGATAATAATTTAACTTTAGTTTGCGTTACTCTCTACATCAGGTGATTGTAGGCTCCTCTAAATAGAGTTGTTTTACTCTAAATTTTAATTAACTGATGTATGAGCAATTTTACCAAAGTTAGCATGTGCAATTTAATGAAAGAAAATAGCCATCATAATAGAAATCCCAGAGCTCTTAAGGTTATAGAGCATATTTATAAATCGATAAGCAATTTCACCCATGAAGGGTCTGTGGATCAAGAATTTTCTCATTATAAATAATGGAAGTTTCATAACTACAGAGCCCGGCCGAAATGAAAAAAAATGAAATAAATTGATCAGCGTTTAATTTCATTTATATCAGCACGTGAAGTCTTAAACGAAGGGTTTTTCTCCAATTTATTCTTTCTTAACATTTCGAACACCCTTCGCAAATCGTAAACGAGTGTCAAAAATATTTCCCTCATTGAAACTCTCTGGGAAACATCTCGTTTCGCCGATTATCTTTTTATATTGTTCTATCAGATTTCCCTTTTGCGTTTAACAGCTGTCGAGAAAATAGGGCTTGAACGTTTTAAGTCCTAACAAAAATTTGAATTTCATTTTTAAACATAAACGAATATTTTGATATTAAATTTAGAACTTTAATTGTGTCATCAAGTAGCTGTGTTGTGCTTTTCCGTACAGGTATTTCAATTATGACAACGAAACGTTACATTCTCGAGAGACTGGAAGCCACCGATGATATCGGCCTGCCAAAATTCAATTAGTGACCTATAACGTAACTCGATCAACCTATCCGGGACGTTCCGAATAAGAGCAAATATGTATAAAGGGAAACTGAAACCTCCGCAAATATTAACATGCTGTGTTGTTTATTGATTATGTTTAACAAAGGTTACTTTATGTAAAAGTAGAGCGCAGAACCATCAAAATCCGAGAAGGTAAGTAAAAAAGCTTTGCTCTGATTTTACTTTTGTAAACGTTATCCAGCAGATCTGAACAAAAAAATTTGTTTGTTTCAAGTTATTTTAACCATACGGTTACAACAATTTCAAATATAATTTCAAAATATAATTATTCTCTAGTAAATTCGATATTTTCAGTTTGACGTCAGTTGTGTGGAAAGCTAGGAATGCCCATTAGAAGAAGGTCGCCTCTTAATCGATTCCAGGCCCTATCTATTGTTTACTTTCTAATGTAATCTTTTAGCTTGTGATTGTATAAAAGCAAACAGTAACAACCTAGATTAAGATGGGTTTACTAAAGACGTCACATAGTCACAAGTCTGTATATTTTCTCTTCAACTAAGATAATTTTTCTTATAGTTTCTTTAAAATATTAAACAACATACGCAGTCATAGAGAATGGTTACAGTGCAGGTACCCTAAATCTATGACACATAGTGATCTATATTCCATTAATTTTAATTCGGTACTGTCTTTAAAATATAACAGGTACATTGTTATGTGACCACAAGCAAAAGATTGTAAAAATGCGACAGAAGAGGGCTTCAGCCCTAAATGTGCTAACTGCATCGCCCATTTCTGGCAAATTTTAGCAAGTGCCAGAGCCTCTTGCAATATATAGAGCTCAAAAAATTCATCCCTAAGGCAATTTGGGAGCAATAATGTCAAGCCAAGGAAGTGCTATTCTGTAGCTACCCACCCAAATCCAAACTAATCCCCTAAAAGAAAACACCCAAAACCAAAAACCAGACCTTCATGAACCTCACTATCGTTCATGCCCATGACCTTAGACGCCTTTTCAATATTGCCCTGGGTTTAAAAAATGACCTCATAAAATGGCAAAATGGTTTCGAGAAAATAATGATAATTTCAGACTTTATGTCTAAGGAATGTCTGAAGAATGTCGACTATGTCTGAGGAATGTCCACTAAACTTATACTACTTCAATGGGACGTCAACGGCATCACCAATAAAATGCCCGGGTTAGGAGATTATGTCAAAACAACGAACTGTGACATCACTGCCATCTGTGAAACTAAGCTCACTTCTAGGCCTCCTTACAACATAGCGGAGGATAACTGCATTTTTAAAAACCGAGCACAAGGTCGGAGAGGTGGTGTCTGCTTCTACATTTCCGACAAAATTACCTCCTTTGAAATTTATCTCCAAACGCAATAAAAATCAATGGTATATGCATTGTTAATGTCTGGATGTGTGTCTGGAGGACTTTGACATCATGATCAAAAACCCTCACAAGGTCGTGTTAGTTGGTGACGATAATGCCAGATGTGAAGCCTGGGGTGACTTAAAGACTAACTGCAATGGAAATAGATGACTAAGCTTTGTTGAAAATATCAATCGAAATTAATTTAACCCCCACCAACCAACACGACTTGGTGAGTCGCCAAAGACCATTTTACCTCGACAAAACCATAGGTGCCTGATAGGTCAAAAATGACATATCATCAGACCACCTTCCCGTCATGTTAGACATCAACACAAATAGCCAGCGCTTTAGACCCCCCCCCCCCCCCCCCCCCCCGGCCTACAAATGGAGATATGACAAAATCAACTGCAGCCAATTCAACACCGTTATTAATGAAATACTGACCCTGGCCCCTAACAGCCAAACTACCATTGAAGTTGACAACCAAATCACAATTAACACTACTCTGATAATACAAGCTAAAACATCTCAGTCACCAAAATTACAAACAAATTCGACGCGCTGCCTGACGGATCAAGCAACGAAACTGAACAGGTTTAAAAGATCAAGAAGTCAAGAAGTATATAGGACTGCATGAAACTTCGGTTCCAGAACCTGCTCCTTGCAGGTTGACAAAAACATATGAAACCAACAAATTCTACTCCCTCTTCTCCATGAGAAGAAAGACAATGTTTGGTGGATGATTAAAGCGCAAAAGAGGGCAGTACATAACTACACCATACCCTCCAATTAATGTTGACTTCATAACAAATAACAACGAGAAAGTTAATAACTTCATCGCATCATTCTTCAAGCATTCTAATCTCGCACTCTAATTTTCAAGCATTCTAATCATCAATTTAAGCATCATCATCAAAATACTGGAAACGATCCACAGAAAAGTTATTTTCCAATTACTCAATTACAATATATTTATAAAGGCTGCTTTTCAATGTAGTACTAGTATAAAAAGTGGAAAAATGCCATAGTAATCCCCATTCAAAAACTAGGCAAAGATAACAGTTTCATAGTCAATTACAGGCCATTTCCACTAATATGCACCTTTGGCTACTCGAGTCAATCATCAACGGATTAGCTAACAACAATAATAGAGTAACATGAACATCCAGGAAAAGTAGGGCTTTGTTGGAGGCAGATCAAATGAGCTCCAACTGTCCAGGATCCTTGAACAAAATCATGATCAACAATAACCTAAAACATTAAGGGTCTTTTTCTAGATTTGGAAAAATTCTTGCCAGCTTCCTGCTTAACAGAACATTTCAAGTTAAATGCAACGACAATCTGTCGCATTGATCGGCACATAGAGAAGGTCTCCCGCAAGGAAATTCCCTCTCTTCCCTTCTTTTCAACACTTTTATTATCGACATTCCTAAAAATAACGACATTCAACCATCGCCCTTTTTGCTGACGACACCACCATCCAGCCAGGTCGACAAAGGAAGACCAAACCAGATATATAATAAGACATTTAACATGTCGCAATAAGCGTATTCACCTTCCGACACATCAGTGAGAACCCATGCAGAATCAAAATACATAACGAACGTAGCCCGGAGTGTAACCAGGTCCAATCCCTTGAAATCTGGCTTGGCAGAAGATTAATTTCAGAAAACATCACTATTAGAAAATCAGTCCTCACAAGACGAAGTATCTATAGATACATTCGGCCAGGCAACCCCTTGTCTATATTGTTACGATCGCAGCAACGCCGCATGGGAGGCGGGGCAACGCATGGGAGCGTGTTGGTTGGTGGAACTTCGCGACCTATCCGCGCTGCGTCATGGCTGACACGAGTGATTTATTGCTCGTCTGGCTTAATCTAGAAGGCAGTTGTTTACAACCGTTTTTTTTATATGAGATTATTCAAGAATTCTTATAAAGAACTTTCTAGGTTTTTCTGTAATTTTAGGATTGTATATAAAAGGCGCATAGAGCGCCCGAGTAGTAGTCTTATTTTAAGCGAGCTATAAGTAAGTTAAAGTACGAAACGATATTAGAAGGCTATAAAGTGTTAAAGTTGCGAGTTATTTAGTAATCGTGTGTATTTGTGGAATAAATAAATAGTGTTTTCGAGTTAAATCGTTACACTGGAATTATTGAACCCCGAGTTCGCAACAATTGGTGTCAGAAGTGCGATTCCAGTGGGAATTTGAAGACTAATATTACTGAACTGTAAGTGAGTGCTTCATTGCCGGACATTACGTGTTTATGCCAGTGACCAGAAGCCAGCATCAAGCGATGGAAGATCAACTTGCCGCCCTGCTGTCCCTCATGCAACAACAGAGGGAAGAACAGGAAAAACGTGATCAAGTACAGGAAAGACGTTATCTAGAACAGAAGGAAGAGCTGGAAAAACGTGACCAATTACAGGAGCGACGTTATAACGAACAAAAAGAAGAACAAGAAAGACGTGATCAAGTACAGGAGCGACGTTATCAACAACAGAAGGAAGAGCTGGAAAAACGTGATCAAATACAGGAACGACGTTATCTAGAACAGAAAGAAGAGCAGGAAAAACGTTATTTAGAACAAAAAGAAGAACAGAAACGGTTTAAAGAAGAATTAGTGAGCCATTTCGCAGCTAGGGAGCAACAATTGGAAGAAAGAATAATGCAATCCGTTAACGAAGGACTCGAAGCTGTCAACCAGAAGGTTCTCGAGCTAGAAAAGAAATTCCGGGAACAACTTGAGGACGACAACGTGTCTACAGAGAGTTTTAGCACAGCCAACGCTAAAATTAAGCCTCCCGATTACGACGGTACTACTGCATGGGAAATTTATAAAACTCAGTTTGAGGCAGCTGCAAAAGCTAATGGTTGGTCCGAGCCCCAGAAAGCTACATCATTAGTGGTAGCACTTCGTGGAAAAGCGGCTGAGTTACTCCAATCTCTGTCGGCAGCGGATCAAAGTAATTATGCGGCTTTAGTACACACTCTGCAACTACGATTTGGAAATGAGCACAAAGAAACCGTGTTCCAGGCCCAGCTGAGGATGAGACAGCAAAAGTCAGGTGAATCCTTACAAGAATTTGAGGCGGACATAGACAGACTCATTCACCTGGCATATCCATCGGCCCCTGAATGTTTTCAAACGCAATTTGCCGCCGAAAGGTTCATTGAGGGAGTTCGAGATAGTGACCTGAGGTACCACTTACGTCTAGTCAGACCCAGGAATATCAGCGAGGCACTAGTTCGGGCCCTGGAATTCGAGGCGTCACGAGTGTCATCTAATTCATCGCCACGCGTACGAATGGCAACTTGCGGTGAAGAGGAGAATACGTCTATGGCTGAATCCATGGCCAGTTTACATAAAGCGATGAAAGATATGGCAGTCAGTATGCAAGCCCTGTTAGAAAGAACTCCTCGATCAACAGACAATCGGGGCATAAAATGTTTTAACTGCGGCAGACTGGGTCACATCAAGAGTAACTGCCGTAATAGGGCAAGAAGTCCGTCGCCGTCGTTTAGAAGACCAAGCGGCGACCAAGACCGCCCTAGGTCCCAGGAAAACTAATTCCGGTCAATGCAAGGGGGCAATTGACCGGGGCCGCTAAGACCCCCAGGATCTTTAAAGTCAATAATTTGGGTGGCAAAAGTCTCACAGTGGCCGGACGCATTAAAGGACAGAAGATCCAGATTACCATCGATACAGGAGCAGATGTGACCATTGTAAGGCCAGATAAACTTTTCGGATATACCATACAACCATTGCCCAACCCTATTATGTTAAAATCAGTCACTGGAGAATCTTGCCCTATAGACGGGGAAGCCGATGTCACCATCATTATTGGAGAAAGACTTGAAGTTCGGCATAAAGTGTTGGTTGCCAGGATCAAAGACGAGTTTATTTTGGGAATGGATCTCATCAGGAAACATGGATTCTCCTATGATCACAAACAGAATATTCTCACGTTTGGAGATGAGGAGTTTGCATTAACCAATGGAAATGTGGAAACTAGTATCCGTCTACTGGTGGTGGAAGATGTAAAAATTCCTCCAAATTCAGAACAAATTATCACAGTGACTTCTGAAAATGATCCTGGGTGGTCCATAGGACTTATAGAACCTAACCTGGATTTGACGACTGAAATCATGGTAGCCCGAACTTTGACCGACACGAAGAAGACTATGCCAGTACGAGTTGCCAATATTGGAGAAAGGACCATCAAGCTAAAAGAAGGAACAGTTCTTGCCAATTATGAGCCTGTACAATGGGTATGCAATTGTGTCGAAGCAGAGACATCCAAAATTAAATCTTCTAACCAAGCTTCCCCAGAAGTTATTGATGCTTTTAAGCGACAATGGAGTCACCTGTCAAAGGAACAACTTCAGTCTGCTATAAAATTTGCCATGGATGAATCTGATATGTTTAACTTCAAGAGCAACGACAGTCAAACCGATTTAGTTGTCCATAAGATCAACACAGGAGATGCCCAGCCAATACGACAACATCCACGAAGGGTCCCTCTGGCTAAACAACAGGAAGTTAACAGTTTGCTGAATGAAATGTTAAAGGAGGGCGTCATAGAAGAATCATCTAGTCCATGGTCGTCGCCTGTGGTTCTTGTTAAGAAGAAAGATGGTTCAACGCGGTTCTGTGTTGACTACAGGAAACTTAATGATGTAACCAAGAAAGACAGCTACCCATTGCCACGTATAGACGACACCTTAGCAACTTTATCGGGATCAAAGTGGTTTTCCACTCTAGATTTAAAAAGTGGGTACTGGCAAGTAAAGATTGCTCCCGAAGACAAAGAAAAGACTGCATTTTCTACTGGTTCTGGACTATACCAATTCACTGTTATGCCTTTTGGATTGTGCAATGCTCCATCAACTTTCGAGCGACTAATGGAACTTGTCTTGAGGGGGCTGACTTGGAAAACTTGCCTGGTATACTTAGATGACATAATTGTCATGGGACGTGATTTCGACGAGCACTTGAAGAATTTAAGAGAAATCTTCAACAAGTTACGGAATGCTCACCTGAAGTTAAACTACAAGAAATGCAGCCTGTTCCAGAAGCAAGTCGAGTACTTGGGGCATACTATTTCAGAACAAGGCATTAAAACTAGCCATAGTAAAATATCTGCCATTAAAGATTGGCCAGTTCCCCGAGACAAACACGAAGTAAGGAGCTTTTTGGGACTATGTACTTACTACAGGAGATTTGTAGAGGGATTTGCCGACATCGCAAAACCGCTGCACAAATTAACGGAAAAGAAAACACCGTTCTTGTGGAACCACGAATGCAGTCAGGCGTTTGCAAGGCTTAAAGCTGCCCTCTGTTCTAGTCCGATCTTGGCTTACCCTATAAAGGACGGACTCTTTATTTTGGACACGGATGCAAGTAACTGTGGTCTAGGCGCAGTACTCTCTCAAAGACAAAACGGGCAAGAGAAGGTCATTGAATACTACAGTAAGACTTTAAATAAGCCAGAAAGAAACTATTGCGTCACTAGAAAGGAACTGTTGGCCATCGTTAAAGCAGTCGAACATTACCATCGCTACTTATATGGAAAAAGGTTCCTGATTAGGACTGACCATGGAGCCTTGAAATGGTTATTACAGATGAAGAACTCTGAAGGTCAAATAGCCAGATGGATAGAGCGCCTGCAGCAGTACGATTTCCAAATTGAACATCGACCAGGAAGGTCTCACGGAAATGCCGATGCATTGTCTAGACGGCCTTGTAAAGAAGATTGTCGGCATTGTCAAAGAACTGAGCAGCGTGAGGGACTTCCTTTGGTAAGGAGAACGTCGGTAGAAATAAACGATGGCTGGACCACACAGACCCTTCGAGAAGAACAAATGAATGATCCAGATATTGGACTCATCCTCTCTGCAAAGACTGACGACAAGAGACCAGAATGGCAAGAAATTGCTGGTAAAAGTCCAAACCTGAAGGCGCTATGGGCCCAGTGGCACTCTCTTAAAATAGAAAATGGATTACTGAAGAGAGCGTGGGAGAGTCCGGATGGCAAGACCGTAGTCAGTCAGTTGGTTGTTCCTGGAAGCAGAAAATCGGACGTACTACAGGAAATGCACGACGGAACCAGTGGAGGTCATTTTGGGGTCAATAAAACCTTGGCCAAAATTAAAGAGCGGTTCTACTGGGTGAATTATCATGAAGACGTCGAATCTTGGTGCCGCAAGTGCGAAGTTTGTTGTGCCACAAAAGGACCTCGAACAAGATCACGCGGGCGAATGGTGCAGTACACTGTAGGTGCTCCATTCGAGAGGGTAGCAATTGATGTCGCGGGACCGTTTCCTCAGACTGAGTCGGGCAATAAATACATCTTGGTCGCCATGGATTACTTCACTAAATGGCCTGAAGCATACGCCCTGCCTAATCAAGAAGCAACGACTGTGGCAACGGTGCTAGTAAATGAAATGTTCTGCAGATTTGGAGTCCCTCTCGAACTTCATTCTGATCAGGGCCGAAATTTTGAATCGGCTGTTTTCCAGAAGGTCATGAAACTTCTCGGAATTCGCAAGACCAGGACAACTCCTCTGCATCCACAGTCGGATGGGATGGTGGAGAGATTTAATCGGACCATGGAACATTACCTGTCTAAAATGGTGGCAGATCATCAGCGTGATTGGGACCAACATCTACCTCTCATGTTGATGGCATATCGAGGCTCTACGCATGAAGCCACTGGTTATACTCCGGCGAAAGTGATGTTCGGGAGGGAAATGAGGCTTCCTGCGGATTTGATGTATGGAACACCAGAAAAAGAGTCGCTCAGCTCTGAGAATTTTGTGGAGGAGCTTAAGGAGAGGCTGAACAATGTTCATGAGCAAGTCAGGAATAAACTGCGGATATCCAGTGATCGAGCCAAAGCAAGATATGACTTACTAGCTAACTCCCGCGGCTTCCAGGATGGTGATTTGGTGTGGCTATACAATCCGAGGCGAAAGGTGGGAAAGTCGCCCAAACTTAGCCAAAATTGGGAAGGACCTTATACAATTATAAAGAAGATTAATGATGTGGTGTATAGGATCCAGCGGACCCCTAGGTCAAAGATGAAGGTCGTTCATTTGGATCGATTAGCACGATACCATGGAACTCTATCTGTTCGGGACGAACAGACTTAGGAGGAGGGCAATGTTACGATCGCAGCAACGCCGCATGGGAGGCGGGGCAACGCATGGGAGCGTGTTGGTTGGTGGAACTTCGCGACCTATCCGCGCTGCGTCATGGCTGACACGAGTGATTTATTGCTCGTCTGGCTTAATCTAGAAGGCAGTTGTTTACAACCGTTTTTTTTATATGAGATTATTCAAGAATTCTTATAAAGAACTTTCTAGGTTTTTCTGTAATTTTAGGATTGTATATAAAAGGCGCATAGAGCGCCCGAGTAGTAGTCTTATTTTAAGCGAGCTATAAGTAAGTTAAAGTACGAAACGATATTAGAAGGCTATAAAGTGTTAAAGTTGCGAGTTATTTAGTAATCGTGTGTATTTGTGGAATAAATAAATAGTGTTTTCGAGTTAAATCGTTACACTGGAATTATTGAACCCCGAGTTCGCAACAATATCATATAAAATGCAGTTGTACCTCGCCTTTCTAAGGAGCATTTGAACGTATCAACTCCCTGGTGTGGTCCTGTGCAAGACTGTGCAAGACCCTAAGAGATTAATGAAAAAGCCACCCTCTTTGCCATATTAGGGCTACGCAGAGGGCAAATTTCCAGTAACGAACTTTGGGATACCCACCTTGGGATAAAATTACAAACCCTTCGAGAACTCTTTTTAGAGCAAAAATTCGAAGTATCAATCTCACTGAAGATATAGAGAATATTAACAGAAGGAATGGTTACAGATTGTACGTTCTCAGGGGGCCAGGTTTAGGCTTAGATTTAGTATTAGTTGAGAGTTAGTTGATCTCTCTCTCTCTCTCTCTCTCTCTCTCTCTCTCTCTCTCTCTCTCTCTCAGTCGACGCCGACCAACCACACATGACCGACTACTAGCGCCGTAAGACTTAAGGTAAAACACTGTTGTAGTGATAAACTGTCGGTCCGTACCTATCCCTCGGTTGAACCCAGGCGGATGTTGGATGGAAGGACCGCACGTAAGTCATAGGAGGATTTTGTAGCTTGTTCAAGTCGTATATGTATTTCTACTATTAGAGCCCTTATTATTCGGTTGAAATCAGGGAAATCTCGTCGCAACCGCTGAATACGGTGCGGTTGCGCCAGCCAAGTTGGGAGGTATTTCTGCGACTTGCCCGAAGCCCCTTTTACTCCGTGCGCCCATCCATAAGCGAATATTGAATTCACTGTTGGATGGACACACTTTCGTGCTGCTAACCTTATAGTACCCGTCCATTTTCGTTAAATCGTAATAATTTTTTATAATTTTTTTATAGGAATTTAGACGATCTGTGAAATAGACTGACTTTCTTTTGAGTTTTATTTAGAGCGGGTTAAGAAACAGCAAACCCTTGTCCACTGTTAAAGGGTACTCGAGTTCAAAAGGTCCCCTTGCCTCACTAAAACCAAGGGGTAGCGCCCGTGATATACATTAGTGAAGAAAAAGCGTCACAAATATGGGCGCCCGGCAGCCCATACTGAAGAAAGCTTCCTGAAGAAAGCCTCTTCTGAAAAAACCATCCGGTAGCAGCTTTCTGAAGATTGAAAGAATAAAGGGGTGTAAGGGGTGACAGCACAAACTATATGTAGCTGACCCAAAAGACAACCTCACCTGCACGTGGTGCACCCTGCTAGAAAAACTGACGAGGCACTGTCGACCGAGTGGTTACCGGTATAAGTAATCCCCTCTTGTCGGCCAACAGCTGCGGGTGGAGGAGCTGACAAGAGATAGGGCACCTTCTTGCCCTTGGAAGAAGAAATTCTCCCTAAAGGCGGATGAAACTGCTACAAGTTCAACGGCATGGAGATGCAGAAGGCAACGGGAAACCACTGCATTAAGGATCCTTAGGGATTTTCCAAGACAAACAATAATGGCAACACAAGATAATCAAATGGCCCCTAGTCCGTGGCAGACCTTAGATGGTTAAGGGGTGCGAAGAATCCCCACGTTGAAAAACACTAATGTAGTAAAGACGGAACTTAAAGAAGCACTTCGACTTGGCACTTGGAATGTTAACAGCATGTATATGCCAGGGAAAACCCATAATATAAAGCAGGAAATGAAAAGACTGGGAGTGAACATCTTGGGAATAAGTGAGACAAGATGGCCCGGTCGTGGAAAAATCAAACTGAAGAACGCAGTGTTGTTTTATTCCGGAAACGAAGACACCCACCACTATAATGGAGTAGGTATTATAGTGGACCTGGACACCAGCGGTTCTATCATTAACTTCATACCACTCTCTGATAGAGCAATGATGATACAACTAAGGGCCACACCTAAAAACCTAAACATCATTCAAACATATGCCCCAACAGCCGACAAACCACAGACAGAGTTGGAGGCAAGGTATACAGAAATCAAACAATTAATAGCCGCCACAAATAAAGACGACATCACCCTTATCCTCGGGGATTTCAATGCCAAGATAGGTAGAGGAAAAAGTGGGGATACCGTGGGTGAATACGGTCTGGGAATTAGAAACGAAAGAGGCGATACCCTGGTCCAGTTCTGCCAAGAAGAAAAACTGATGGTTTCCAACACATGGTTTAAGCTACCTGTACGTCGCCTCTACACATGAAAATCCCCACAGGACACCACAGAGCATCCGGTCAGGAATCAAGTTGATTATATACTGGTTCCAAAAAGATATAGAAATGGAGTGCTTGGTGTTAGGACATATCCAGGAGCAGATGTCGAGTCAGACCATATTCCCGTAGTGGCACACTTTCGTATTAGACTTAAGAAACTTAAAAGAACGCAGTCCAACAAACCAAACGTAGCACTACTACAGAATGAACCCGAACGTCAAACAATCACTGACAAACTCAACAATGAGCTCAAAAAGGTTATACAAAAGAACGAAATGATTCCTGATATCGAGAGCCCTGACAGGATCGAGGACACCTGGAATTCATTCAAGAAAGCTATATTAGACACACAAAAGCCGCTAGTAACACCAAACAGAACGAAACAACATAAGGAATGGATGACCCAAGAAATACTCATGCTGATGGAACAGAGACGTAGCTTCAAGAACACGAGCGCAGAAAAATATAGGGAAACCCAAAAACATATCAGAAGAAAAATCAGAGAAGCCAAGGAAAAGTGGATAAAAGAAAGGTGCCAAGAAGTAGAAGAACTATACAAAAAACACGACCTCTTCAATTTACATAGGAAGGTCAAGGAAATTACAAGTAGTCGAAAATACCCAGCCTTGTCCCATATAGTTAACCAGGACAACAAAATAATCACAGATGATGGCGAACGTAAAAAGGTATGGGCAGGATATGTGGCAAATACATTTGAAAGCAATAGCCCTCCTTTTCACAGTCAAGATCCGACGGAGTCGACACCGGAAATACTTCAATCGGAGGTCCAAAAAGCACTAAGAGAGATAAAAACTAAGAAAGCAGCAGGCCCAGATGACATTTGCCCAGAGATCCTAAAACTTATAGGAGAGGAAAACATACACATCCTGGTTCAACTTTTTAACGATGTCTATAAATCGGGATACATCCCCCGAGATTGGCTGAAATAAATCTTCATACCTAATACTAAAAAACCCGGAGCACGGAAGTGTGCAGGATTCCGATTGATCAGCCTGATGAGCCAGGTGTTAAAGGTGTTCTTGAAAATCATCCATAGGCGCATAGGTGCAAAATGCGAACAGGATGTAAGCGAAGTGCAAATGGGTTTCCGCGAAGGAATGGGTACCAGAGAGGCCTTGTTTGCACTCTCTGTCCTACTACAAAAATGCAGAGACCAGCGAAAGGAAGTGTACCTGTGCTTTATAGATTACACAAGGGCCTTTGACTGTATAGATCACACCAAATTATTGGAACTACTGGAAAGAAAGGGTGTCGATGCTCAGGATTTAAAGATCGTACAGAATCTCTATGAACAGCAAATAGCATCTGTTAAACTGGAAAACACCGAAACAAGCACTGTACCCATAAGGTGTGGAGTCAGACAAGGGTGCGTACTTAGCCCCATGCTTTTTAATATGTATTCAGAAATCATTTTCCAAAACGCTCTGGACGAGGCGATGGACGGTCTGAAAGTCAATGGGAATCTCATAAACAATCTAAGATATGCTGACGATACAGTGATAATTGCGGACAGTCCTGAAGGACTGCAACGCCTAATCGACAGCATATCGGTTTCCGGGGACGAAATGGGACTGAAGATTAATATCTCAAAAACGAAGATCATGCAAATAAGCCGCAACCCAAACAACCATCCCAACATAAATATATACAGAACACCTATAGAGCAGGTCACTAAATTTAAATATCTGGGAAGTTGGATCAGCGAGGACCTGGATCCTGAGATAGAAATAAGATCCCGCATAGAGCAAGCGAGAACTAACTTTATTAAGATGCGGATCCTATTAACGGACAGAACACTCAACTTAAACATAAGATTTAACTTCGTTAGATGTTATGTGTATTCCACGTTACTGTAGGGAGTCGAGGCCTGGCCGCTGAAAGTCAGCGGCATTAATAAACTGGAAGCATTTGAGATGTGGGTGTACCGCAGAATGCTGCGTATTCCATGGACCGATCGTACCACTAATCAAGAGGTCTTACATAGGATGAACAAAGACCGAACAATCCTAGACACCATAAAAAAGCGAAAGACCGCTTACCTTGGCCATGTCATGAGACAAGACAAATACAGATTCCTACAACTGATTATGGAGGGCAAGATTGAGGGAAAGTGTGGTCCTGGACGTAGACAGTGCTCTTGGCTGAAAAACATAAGGGATTGGACAGGCTTAGATTCAAACTCCCTGCTGAGAAGAGCCCAGGACAGAGCCGAATTTGCCAGAATTGTTGCCGATCTTCATTGAATGGAGAAGGCACTTCAAGAAGAAGAAGAAAGAATAAAGGTATCAGCGTAAGCCTAAGGAATCACCCAAGAAAGAAACTGCTGGACCTCTTACCATCAAGATTAAGCAGCAGAGGACCTGGGGATGAAGCAAAGAAATAAAGGACGGTTATTGAAAAAAAAAGCAGAAAAGAAAGAAGAGGAAACTCTTGGAGAAACTATTCAAATTACACCCATTTTAACGGGAAAAGCCGATACTTCTGGAAAGGAATCGGAGGTCGGCGTTAAGGACTCAGATTTTGCTTCCTCCATTAGGACAACGAATAGGAGACATATAAACCTACAATTCTTGAAAAACACGACACAAAAAAACCCAATAGAAATAAAAGAAAAGGAGTGAACAAAGCCAGAAAAAAATAGAAAATACAGATATCTAAAATCGAAAAAATAACCATCGAACAGGGTGTATCGGGTCCACGGAAGGAAAACAGCGAAGAAGTAGTTACAATAAGGCTCAAGAGAAACCTAGACCTGAGGAAGAACCCTAGGAAAATGATAAAAAAACTCAAGTAGAAGAAGAAGAGGAAGAAGAAGAAGGAGTTAAGACGATTCACGACCAGAATATAATCTGTTGAAAATTGTCAAATTGCCATCTACGATTTAGCTTCTGCAATGCTACACTGTATGAAGAGAGATATAGAATAATTCCATCTTAACTAATCATCATTTAAGAAGCTCGAGGAAGAAACTGCCGGATCTCTAACAATCAAGATTATAAGAAAAAAAAACAAAGAAGGAAAAGAACGTGTTTATACGGTTACTTTCAAGAAAAGTCCAGAAAAAACAGAGGGGAGAGTATGGAACAAATCTCGAGACTCCAGAAGACTCTAGAAGAATGGTCATCAGTATGGGCTTTTCAGCTTTCTTCATACTGAAGAAAGTTCTGTTCTCGATAGGACAAATGTACCCAACACTCATACTGGAAATAGAGACCTTTAGCAAATAAATAATATACATTACCGTCTCGAGCAGGAATCGTCTCAGTCGTACTGAAAAAAGCTGCTACCGGATAGAAGAACAGGAGTATCCAACACTGATATTGCAAATAGAGACCTGCGCACACCATAAAAACCATGTTTAACTGACGCATGCGTATAAGCGGTAATTGTGTTTTCAACAGACTTGGGGTCATAAAAACCAGCGGATTAGAATTTTCAAGAGCCGGAAAAAACCACAGAGGCACCGGAGCAAGCTGTAGACAATTTTTGTTAGAAAGACACTACAGATGACAACCGGACGCTACTAGAGTCCACTAACATCGTCGGCGCACGAAGCGCCAACTCTAAAAATAAGATACAACTTGTTATAGACTAACTGAGAGGTGGGGAATACGTTCCTGGTCATCCTGAAACGAATCACGTAAGCATTAATCAACTACTTCATTAATGATTGCTAGATTACTACCACTAACTGTTGAATTAACTTGCAACGCTGCTTAATTCGTTCCGAATCACATTGCTTTACTTTAACTGCATGCCATTTGCCACTTTTAATCCTTTATAGATTCAGATAACGAGAGTTACATGGTGGAAAAGAATCAGGAAAGCGATGAGGAGTTTGACGATTCCGACGGTGATTACCGAAAGTGATTACTGGGACTTAAAAATGATTACAAGCAGCAGTTCGGAAGTTTTTATGAGGATCTTAATCATGAAGTGTAACCTAACCATTAGGAATAAACAAGTTGAGGCCGTCCAGATGTTTCGGATATTTCAGCCGAAACAGATGACGAAGATCAAGATAATATTTAGCGAAAATGTTAGGTTGTTAAGAATTTTACTTTCTCATTTAAATATTATGAATTAATGAATAATTACGAAAAAATATAAACTCGACATAATTATATAAGTTTTACAATCTAAAGTGTTTTCCTGGCTTTGCAGCCGCAGTCCAATGGAATTTCTTCCTGACGTTTCGTCTACAACTGTGGCAGACATTATCAAAGGCGATAAGGCAATGGGCAAACTGATCTCCCGTACTTCCCAACGTTGACTGATTCGACTGTGCTGAGCTCCGTGGTATTTATTCCTTTGCCGTCGCGCAGCAATGGAGAGACTGGGGTGGGGGGTCCGCAGTAGCAGAGCACGCTGTTTCCGAAGGTCGCGACATCCTTTTCAACCAGTTGAATATCTTATACTAATCGCAGCGTTTCTATCAGAGACTAACGAGCGAGGCCATTCAGATCTTTAAACACGGCACAATTTCAACACGAAGGGGGAAATTACGTTTCTAAATGAAGAGTGGCAGCGAGTTCTACGTCATGCGCCGAAACCCCGCGCCATCGCTACCCCCACCCCAGTCCCTCCACTGCAGCGCAACGGCAGGGGAATAAATACCAGGGAGCTCACGACACTCGACAGTCGAATCAGTCATGGTCGGGAAGCACGGGAGATCACTTCGCCCATTGCCTCATCGCCTTTGATAATGTCTGCCGCAGCTGTAGACGAAACGTCAGGGGGAAATTCCATTGGACCACGGCTTCAACGCCCGGAAAACACTTTAGATTGTATTTTGACCGGTCGTGAAGTTAATGTCAAGGTGACAAAGAAAACGCCACTGAGAAAATATCGCAAGCTGCAGAAATTGAGGAATTATGTTGAAGTTCAAGTATTAAAATGAAATATTTGCTCAAAACTCCGTCAATATAAGATACATACAGGGTGGCCCACACTAATCGCGCCGATTGTTTATGACTTTACCATTAAATTAAAAAGTTTTTTTTTATCTCATAGCTTACGTCCATTCTATAAGGATAAAAAATTTTAAAATCCCACAAGTATGTTGTTTTAATAAAACACTCTGCACATTTGTTAATTTTTGAATATTGCCTTATATACGGGGTGTTCATCATGAAACTTCATCTAGTTGGCTGTGAAATGTCAGAAGAAACAAAAGTCCATTTATCTTGATTATGTCATCTTTTTCTGTCAAAACTTCATAGCTTGCTAGATGAAGTTTTATAATGAACACCCCGTATATAGATGCGACACTTAGTAGAGTTTTGAACGGTTTTATACTACAGAGTCAAAAAATGCATATACATTTTTTTTTTGTATGTAACGGTTTAGCTGTAAACGACAGACGCGAGTACCATGGGTCACCCTGTAGAAATTTTCTGGGAATTTTAACCACAGCAATTTTTTTTCCACAGACCTAGTTAATTTTATTGATTTTTAATTTATCAAACCCTCCGTTAAGCGTTAAGCAACGCTAATACCCCGAAATAATCCTTGGGGAATTCCCCGAGAATCTGTTTATTTTGTGAAATCTCTAATTAGAGATTCCGCAAACGAAACAGATTCTATACGAATTAAGCCGGTTTCACGTTATGCAAAGTGGGCCTGGGATTTGCTCCCGGATACGTATCACAACTACAGGCACCAGGTCAAGACAAGCCTAAACACGTAATTGTTTAGGTTTGTTATACCAGGACGATGAATAATGTACATCTGGGTTAACGCAAACTTGATGAGAAAGCAACTACGGCTGCTATCTGCATTTAATCAGAGTTGTACTGAAATAAATATAAAGAAATCTGAAACATGCAATTGCATAGACTAAGTAAAAGAAAAAGAACGAAATAAATCTGAAACACAGGGTTTCTGGGTGTAAGGTATAAGAAAAGCCAAACGCGGAGTACCAAAGCCTGAAGAATTTACGAGAGTTTTGCGGAAGTTGCTTTAATTGAATTAAACTCGCCTTATCGCGAGCGGAAATGGAAAAAGTTGTCGCGGAAATCAAAATTCCTGCAATGTTTCAGAGTGCACATTTAATTATGGACCGGTTTCCGATAGACGTAATTAAGTTTAGAACTTTCGAGTGAATAGTTTTCTAGAATGGATGTGCGATAATTTTTATATTTTGCAGGAAACTTGTGTCTTTTGGAGAGATTACCAGTTACTCATCGGATATTTCTGTCTTAGTTTGTAGTATTGACACGCCTTTTTCTACAGGATGAAGACCTGCTTATAGAGAAAGATTTGTTTAAGAAAGAAAGGTAAGAAAAACTAAAATACAAATTAAGTTTACTAAAGGGGTGTGAGTCGTCTAGTGTGTGAACGAGGTATGTTAGCGCCACTGGCTTTGATAGTGAAGCCAGAAACCTCCAATGATGGAGTATTGGAATTCTACACCAAACCAAAATTAAACCAATATGTAAGAACAAAAAAAAACAACTTGGTAGTTTGCTAGTTGCTGTCTATTATTATAGGTGTTTTAGCTTAAATATAGTCTTCGATGCTGGTTGTCTTCCTACACCATTGAGAGTAGATGGCTCGATATTAGGTGTTAAGAAGTCAGAAGGCAATAGCTAGGTACAAGAGTTAGGCGACGATGAAAGACAGCACTGCTTCACACAGACAACACTGCAGCCGTCACGATGATTACAGCCGTCATTGAAGCCTTTGAAAGCGTCAGAATATTGTCTGCTATTAATTTTGTTCAATTCAATTATAAATATAATTACCAGTTTTTAAACAGTTAAGAGTTAATGAATACAGTCCATTCTATCGATTGAATAACATTTTGGTCCTTCTAACCGGATGCAGAGTTGAGCGGTGATTATCCTCAGGAATTTGACGGCAGAATTAAGTGAGTCCTATCCATTTTACCTATCCTTTATATATGGCGTTGCCACGTTTGAATTTGATTTGGTTGAATCCTTGTAACCTCGTGATTAAAGTGTGAGGAGTATTATGATTATTGGGTAGGTGGGATTGTACCACAAGTATTATTATTCATATTATTATTTGGTAAATGTACCTAAAGAATTCGTGGTATTGGTTGTGGTTATATATGGTATATGCACAGTTCCTGGAAAAAACTGTTTACAGTGTGGAGTGTATACATAATACTTAACTACAGATAAACTGCACTGTGCATCGTACAGAGTACGGTCATTTGATATACTTCCTGGTTATTGAATTTAGATTCGATGTAATATTTATATTATCAGTGTGAGTTAAAAATTCACCTGATTTGGAACACTTACAGCACTGAAGTTAAAGTTAGACCTCAGGTCAGAGGTTAAACTAAGAAATTGGTTATTATTAACGTAAAATATTAACTGAGATCAACATAAGTGAAAATAAACAGATATTAAAAGTACTGAAAAGAAAACGTGGCACAATTAAAGCAAAAGTACTGGTTTTGTGAATTATTTGAATCCTCTTTATGGGGATTTTCAATGTGATCCTTTGTCGATTACTGATGGTCAAATTGAAGAATTGAGAGTACGTATGGAAAGTTTTGAAGTGCTATTAGAACAGTTTGAAATTTAACAGATTGATATTGAGAGCTTGTGTTCAAATGATGAATTGAATGAGCAGTTTCAAGAAAGGGAAACATTTATAAATACGTATTCAATTAATTTAGGCAAGGCTAGATTACTATTGTCTAAGTTAAACAAGAATGTTGTAGTAGATAAAATTAGTGTAAAGCAGACTACAATAAATAGAGAGGAAGTAGAACTTCGGTTACCACCTATCAAGCTACCAATATTCAATTCAGATATAAATAATTGGTTAGAATTCAAGGACACTTTTCAGTCGCTGATCCATAAGAGACAAAATTTGAGTGATATTCAAAAGTATCACTATTTAAGGGCTACTGTTGAGGGGGATGCATTGAAAGTAATTACTAGTGTTGAATTTTCGTCAGAGACATATATGGTTGCTTGGGACAATCTGTGTGCAAGGTATGATAACTCAAGGCTTTTGAAAGACAACCACATTAAATCCCTTTTCAATATTGGTCCAATCAGCAAGGAGTCTGCTAATGCTTTGCGAGATTTGTTGGATGATTTAAATAAGCATTTACGGGCGTTAACTTCATTAGGTCTTCCAACGGATCAGTGGGATGCTTTGCTTATCTATAGGGTGGTAATAAAAATTGATAGGTGTACAACCCAAGAATGGGAAAAACATAAGTTAGTTAAAAATTTAGCACCCACAGTGACTGATTTGAGGTCTTTTTTAAAAGATAGGGCTGATTTTTTAGCATTATTAAAGTCTAACAGAAGTAGTCAGGGAGCAGGAAAGAGTTCTAGGTCATTTCTTTTAAACAATGAAGAGAAATTGTCTTTTTATATGTGCAAGGGAGAACATTCAATTTTGCATTGCAAGACTTTTTTGAAATTGAATGTACAAGAACGTTGGGAAAAAGTTAGGCAGTTGAAATATGTTGCAACTGTTTATTAAAGGGACATTTTTCTGCAAGATGTAATTATGCCGGTTGCAAAACATGTAAGGGTAAGCACAATGTGTTAAGGCATGACCCAAATTATAAAAAGAAGTTTAGACTTTTAACTAATCCTGATAATAACTTATACACAATATGAATGAAAACAAAGAAAAAAATGATTCGAATGATACAACAGCTCTTGATGGCATGCACAAGAATAATTATGTTTTATTGGGCACCGCATTAGTGTATCTCAAGAGATTGTGAGGGAAATATGCATAAAGTAAAAGCAGTTTTAGATTCAGGTAGCCAATCATGTTTCATATCTGAAGATGTATGTAAACGGCTTAGGTTGCAGGTAACTAGGACAAATGTGTCTATTTCTGGAATTAGTGGTGTAGGGTGCTCAGTGAATTCTAAATGTAGGATTTCTATTGCATCAAAGGGTAATAGCTTTTCTGTAAACACTGAGTGTTTTGTGTTAAAAAAAATTACGGATAATCTTGCTACTTTCAATTTTAATATTTCCAGTTGGAACATGCCAACAAACATTAGTTTGGCTGATCCGGAAGTCAATGTGCCTATACAAGTTGACCTGCTCATAGGCGCATGTCTGTTTTGGGACTTATTAAGGGACGGGCGAATAAGATATGGTAAAAACATGCCTATATTACAAAATACAGTGCTTGGCTACATTGTTGCGGGATATATTCCAGTTGTTGAGTCCAACATTAAGTGTTATTTTTCCAACAGTCAGAATCTGTCTGATAACCTTGAACATTTCTGGAAGATAGAAGAGACGAGTCAATCTGTGGCGTGGTCCAATGATGACCAATCTTGTGAGAAACATTTTCTCAACACGCATTCTGTTTTGGAGAATGGTCAATTTATGGTTCGTTTGCCACTCAAGATGTCAGCTGAGGTGTTAGGTGACTCTAAGAGGTTAGCATTAAAGAGACTCTTACAGTTGGAAGGTGGATTCGAGAGGAACTCTGAATTGCGGTCGAAATATCATTCTTTTATGAAAGAATATATGAATTTGAAGCATGTCACTGAAATTAAAGAAACTCGTGATGCGAAAATGTCTTACTTCTTGCCACATCATGGTGTAGTAAGGGAGGATAGTTTGACAACAAAACTCAGAACATTCTTTGATGGTTCGGCTGTCACAAGTTCAGGAAAGTCACTGAATGATATTTTGTAGAAAGGCCCTGCGATTCAGAATGACGTTTTCCAAATTTTAATACGTTTTCGAATGCACAAAGTAGTGGTGACTGCAGATGTCACAAAAATGTATAGATGTGTGTTAGTGCATCCAGATTATAGACATTTACAGCGTATTTTATGGAGATTTAATACCGCAGAGGAAATAAAGGTTTACGAGCTCAATACTCTTACTTATGGAACAGCATGTGCACCTTTCTTAGCCATTCGTTGCATCAAGCAGTTGTCAAACGAAAATCGTATTAAGTTTCCAATTGCTTCAACTATAATAGATAGATTTTTATGTGGATGATCTCATAACAGGCTTTGATAATCAGGATGATGCCATTCGTATTTCAGGACAAATTTTTGAAATTTTAAGTAATGCTGGTTTTGTATTGCGAAAATGGAATTCTAATAGATCTATGGTTCTAAAGGAATTTGGTAATAGTTTTTACCTGGATGCATGGGGGACATTAGAGTTAGGGATTAATGATCAAGTTAAAACATTAGGTATTCAATGGGCAAGTAAAGCAGATATTTTATCTTACAAAATTGCTGATAATGATACTATCGGAGAGAGTATCACAAAAAGAACAATTCTGTCAGAAATTGCAAAGGTATATGATCCTTTGGGTCTGGTAAGTCCATCGATAAATCTGGTAAAAATATTAATTCAGAAATTGTGGTGTTTAAAATTGGGATGGGACGAAAGTGTTCCCTCGGAATTAAAGCAATTTTGGCAAAATATTAAGGTACATCTTTTATGTTTTAATTCACTACAAATTCAAAGACATGTAGTATTAAAACCGTGATATACATCAGAACTATTAATAAGATGAATGAGGTGCAAGTTAAATTGGTATGCGCAAAAACAAAGGTTGCCCCTGTCAAATCATTGACCATCCCTCGTTTGGAATTGTGTGGAGCTCTTCTTTTAGCTCGCCTGTCAAAGAGTGTGACTGAATCGATTGAAAGTCCAATTGATGAGTATTTTTGGTGTGATTCTGAAATAGTTCTTCATTGGCTGCAGAAGTCACCTAATACTTTGCAGGTTTTTGTAGGCCATAGGGTTTCTGAAATTCAAAGGATAACTAATATAAGTTCATGGAGCCATGTAAGTACTAAGGAGAATCCTGCAGATATAGCATCCCGTGGGATCAGCCCTTCTGAATTGAAAACCTGTAAATTATGGTGGGAGCGACCAGAATTTTTAAAAGGCGCATCTATTTGGCCTATTCCATTTAAATCATCACCTCTGATATCACTTCCCGAGATGAAACAAATAAAATATTGTAATTTTTCTGCTTCTAAATGTGACATTTTTGAAAGATATTCAAAAATCAATAAACTTGTTAGAGTCATTGCTTATTGTAACCGGTTTCTGACCAATTGCAAGCGCGCAACTAAAAACCGTATTGTAGGCATGCTTACTGTAACGGAAGTTAAAAAGCTAGTGATGATTGCCCAGAGTGAAAGTTTTAAAGAAGAAATAAATATTTTATCAAACAATAACACTTTGAAAGCAAAACATAAATTACTTAGCTTAGCGCCTTTTGTAGATTCGAATGGTACTACGAGAGTAGGAAGACGCCTAAAAAATTTATTCATTAAGTTTGAAGTTAAGCATCCAATCTTGCTTGACGGCAAACATAGGCTTAGCAGATTGATATGCCAAGATGAGCATATTAAATTGTTTCACGCTGGGCCACAGTTGCTATTGGCTACTGTTAGGCGAAGATTTTGGTTAACCTCTGGAATGAATGTTGCTAAATCTGTAGTGAGAATCTGTGTTAAATATTTTAAGTTTAAACCAAGACCTGCTGTTTCAATAATGGCTGATTTGCCTCAAGCAAGAGTTACTATTGCAAGCCCATTTGAACGCGTAGGGGTTGATTACGCTGGTCCTTTTGTACTAAAGGATAGGAAAGGGCGTGGTTGTAAAACGTATAAGGGTTATCTTTTGTTTCTGGTCTGTTCATTTGTTTCGTAACCAAAGCCGTGCGTCTGGAACTAGTAACCGATTTGACAAACCGAATGGACAAACTAACGAGTTCCCCTATTTTGCGTATCTACAATCCGGAATTGCCCTGTTAAGGACAGTGTTAAGAAGGATATGTAAAAAGTTAAGTTTATATCCTTAACCAGTAACATCATTGGCTCTTCTAACAAAAAACCTGCCTCGGATCTAACGCGTCCGCCCACTGGCGGCGCTTCCAATGACCCTCCCGCTCCCACGGACGTCTTCGTCTGCGAGTCATGATTTGCCTGTACCAACTAGTACTAACTTATTCATATTTTAGTTGTTAATAACTAGGTTACCCAACTCGTGGAACAAAAATATCAAACAATGAAGGACAGTGTTAAGAAGGATATGTAAAAAGTTAAGTTTATATCCTTAACCAGTAACATCATTGGCTCTTCTAAGAAAAAACCTGCCTCGGATCTAACGCGTCCGCCCACTGGCGGCGCTTCCAATGACCCTCCCGCTCCCACGGACGTCTTCGTCTGCGAGTCATGATTTGCCTGTACCAACTAGTACTAACTTATTCATATTTTAGTGGTTAATAACTAGGTTACCCAATTCGTGGAACAAAAATATCAAACAATAAGGGACAGTGTTAAGAAGGATATGGAAAAAGTTAAGTTTATATCCTTAACCAGTAGCATCATTGGCACTTGTAACAAAAAACCTGCCTCGGATCTAACGCGTCCGCCCACTGGCGCCGCTTCCAATGATATTCCCGCTCCCACGGACGTCTTCGTCTGCGAGATATGATTTGCCTGTACCAACTAGTACTAACTTATTCATATTTTAGTTGTTAATAACTAGGTTACCCAACTCGTGGAACAAAAATATCAAACAATGAAAACCATTGTTAAAAAGGATATAGAAAAAGTTAAGTTTATATCCTTAACCAGTAACACCATTGACACTTGTAACAAAAAACCTGCCTCGGATCTAACGCTCCGCCCACAGGCGGCGCATCCAATGACCCTCCCACTGCCTCGGATGTCTTCGTCTGCGAGACATCCATTACTAATTAATTAATAATTAATGGAAAAATTATAATAAATAACAAATTAAATTAACCATAACTAATTCTATAAGAAGTTTTCTTGTTATGACTGGACACTTCCACCCTGAGTGAGAATGATAAAGGTGCACTTCAAGCATAACTCTATTTGCTAAAATGCTTTATCAGGTAATAAGTAAATTTTTTTAATATATATAGAAAAACTACAAATTTATCTAAGTAGTTTTAGAACCACACTGTAGAATATATAAAGAAAGAATTTGGGAAAATTACCAGGGACTTTCAAATTCCAAAAGAAAAATAGTCGCCATGACTACAGATGGTGGATCAAATATGACACCTGGGGTTCGGCTATTTCTCGGTGAAGGAAGACGAATTCCATGTATGGCTCATCTCCTGAATTTAGTTGTGGATGAAGCTTTAAAAGATTATCAAACTTTCGCAAAATATTGCTGATCAAAATAAAAGCATTGTCACTTATTTTAAACAATCAGTAATAGCTATGGATGAGTTAAAGAAGGATCAACTGTCGAATGGCGAGAGAGAGGGTGAGGTTTTAATATTAATTCAGTCAGTTAGTACAAGGTTTCCACATTATACTAACTCTTGTTTGGATATGATGGACAGATTTGACTTTCTTTCAACTATACTGGAAAAAATTTTGGCAAGTCGCACCAATAGTAATAGGAATAGAAGGGTGCCAGATATGGTAGCTGCAAGACAGTTTCATATTGTCCAAGAAATAATTTCTTTTATTAAATTCTTTCACAGGCTGCAGAATACATCAGTGGTGAAAAGTATGTTACTGCCAGTTTGATTGTACCCTTAGAAAAGGTAAACCAAAGGAAGTAGCATACGACGCCTGCGTCTGTTATCAGTTTGCTCCAATTTGTCAAGTGCGAAAATGCTAGTGACAAATAATACTGAAACTAAATTACTATTTGTAACATTAGTAATATAATATGTAATATTATTCGCAAACATCCACTTACTATGAAATAAATAAAAATAATTGTTAATTAATAGTCGTTGATAACCCTGGCATTACATCTCCTGCGCCACTGGAAAAACTGCTCAAAAATTCAAATAAAAAAACTGTCAACAAGTTACAGGATTAGAAAAATATTTCCCAAAATAGCATCATTGACTTAGATTTGGATGTAAAATAACTGGTTTTAGAGTTTGAAATAATTTAATTGTTGCTGAAAAACGCCATTGTCTGTTTACCTGTGAAACGTAATTCCAGGCTCCTTTCTATAGCCGCTACTTTTACAACCGGAATCTGCACATCCCACCATTGTAAACAACACAATTATTTATAATATTGAAGTCTTGCAAAATGCAATTTATTGCAAGTAGATAATCAAAGCGGATTCTAGCCCAATTTCAAGGTCACAGGAACATCCATGAGCCTCCTAGATAACGCCGGACGGGGTTGCTAGACGTGCATGACCTTGAAAAGTGACCTTGGAAAAAACACATAGCCAACGAAACGTTTGGTTTTCGCCTTAAACATGGCGTCTCATCATTTTTGGTAACAGCTGTCAATGTAGCGGAGAATTGCGCGCGCGGATTCCATTAGCCTACTTATTCTGAGATTGTTCCACTATCGAACCTACTTAAGAAGGAATTGGAGCAGTGTAAAATGTCAAGTGTGGGTACCTCAATTAGAAACAAACTGCTAGAAGGAGTAGAAGAACGGTTAATACCATTAGAAAAGAAGAAGTTTTTGGCAATAGCAAAAATTGTTATTGGACGCAAGGCTCAGGAAACTGTATTTTACATCACCAGTGGCTGTCTCCAATGCTATAATGGATATATCTGAGGAATTGCGGGCTGAATATAAAAAAAAAGAAGAATTTCACCACTTTTACCAAAAACGATTTCATGGTTGTTTAATAATATGTTACTATTCACGAATTGTTAGCAAGTGATAAAATAAATATTATAACAATTCTGATTTTTTTAATTTTTAATTTGGTCAATTTATTTCTCTACTTAACTAAATTAAAAAATTAAATGTAGTTTTGTACAAGCAATAGCTCTTATCTGCCAAACTCTATGATCGAAATACCTCCTAGGTTCTTGATTTTTTTTCGAAAGAAAACATTTTTAAATTTTTCCTTCAGAATTATGTTTATTTCCAAAACTGGAACCCTAATAGAGCCTACTGATATAATAGATTGTTTGTGATAACATCTAACAGGTTTTTCGTTCATACTGACCATTTATGAATTTTTCACTTGATTCTAGACTATCAATTTTCAAAAAAATTTCGGAAACTTTTTCTTTTATTGCTATTTTTTATCGGACTTGCTCGTTTGCAATCCCCTAAGAACGTAACAAACTCAATTCAAATGAAATTAACCTCTAAAGAGGTTTTTTAAGAGAAATCATTGGTTAAATTTTGAGAAAAAAAAATCACGTAGTTAAATAACACCCTGCATGACATCTTTTTATTCAAATTTTTCAAAAACGTTTTGAGAAGCAGAAGTATTCTCCAATTTTCCGCTTGCCGTCAACATAAATTGCGTTATAATATCTTTAAGAGTCTTCAATTTATAGGACTATAAATTTAGGGTCAAAATTTCGATTATGCAGTTGGTTTGGCCAGCAGTTTAGTAAGGATGGATAATGATGTGTCTGAACCGCTTTCAGTTGCCGTCTCAGATTAGAGTAAGTATCATCTTTTTTTAGATAACAAAACATTTGCTTTATAATGCAAATAAATTTGGATATTTTTTGCTTTTTGTTTTGTAACATTCGGTAAGAGATTATAAGACGCTGGTTTAAGCAAAAGACAAGGCCTAAAGAGTTTGAGAGTCCACATAAATGAATTAAATCAAACCATAATTTAAGAAAAAGTTATTTATATTTCGTCAGAAAGCAAAATAAGGAAAAGTTTTTTCCAATCAACTGTCTAACGTAAACTAAGGCAGTTTCGTCGTATCAGTAACTTAAAAAAGACACCCTGTAGATCTCTAAAAATTAGCCTACTTACAACTCCCACTCTGTACAGTTCTTCTCCTTCACTCGTTACGACGTCCTTTATCCATTAATTAAAGAGCTATTCCAATGTTAACAGACCTATCATTTATGTAGTTAACTAAAATATAATTTATGATATAGAGGTTTGCATTTGACAAGATTCACAACGGGTGGTAATTATAACTAAAAGCCATTGTGTGCGGTAGCGAATGTTACTCTGCTAAAACGGTAGGTAACAGATATAGAGTACCGGCTTTGTTTGGCTGCATAGCGAGTAATTAACAGTTTTACGTCTCCTTGGTTTGATGTACAAAATTAACTATTCATATGATAAATAGGAATGTTGTTATAGAAAATAATTTTTCAATATATTCTGTGCGAATAATTATATTAGTTGTCAACATTAAAATGCATTAGCAGTGGCAAAAATAATACGATATTTTCTTCGTTCCGGGTCTTTAGGTACAAAAAAAAGTTCTATTTGCTCTGGAGATCGTTACGGCTACAACCTAAACATTACCCCCAAGGGTTTTCGGTCTATTTTTAACCCATTAAAATTTTATCTGGCATCAACCAGTCTATTGTGTTCCTTTCAAATAAAGAAAACTGCGATATTAAAGTCGAGAACAAAAATGAAGCTTTGTGGGGGTAATTAGCAGTTCAGCTCTAAATCTTTTTTTAAAATTAAATGGGTTTGTATTGACACAAAAATCCACTTTGAATAATCTCAGTTAATATATGTACAATGCTTACGCATTAATAAAATAATGCATAAGCTCGAATGCAATACATATTTATGTTATCGCAAAATAATTCACAGATACCTGAACTAACAGAAATTAACCTAAACTAATCTCTATTGACGCGAACTAACCAGAAGGAGCTAGAGCCAACCTGACTTAAGGATTATATAAAAAAGGAGATTATATCTCAAACTTTGTTCTTATCCACTACACCTGGTTATATCGTCATCGACATAAACGCGAGTTTAGATACTTAATTTAGGCTTGCGGCGAAGTTTCATGAACAGTTGATTTGAAAAAAAGGCCACAAGATTCTTGCGAAGTTTTAGGTTTTTCATTTTAAAAAAATTTTATTTTAAAACATGAATAGACTTTATAAAAAATAGATTATTAATAAATATTTTTAAATTAAGAAAAGAGATGAAATGATGAGAAAAGAGATGTTCGAACGAATTGTCGTTTTAATAGACAGTTTCACAATTTGAATCAGGATCAATAAGATCAGGTTTGAACTAAAAAATGATCAAAAACTTGTACTAAAATCATACCAAAAGCGAAAACCTGGCTTTCTGAGATGGCTCTTCAACAAAAAACTATCAAAACATTTTAAGCGTTATTGGAGAATTTTAGAATGTGAGTTAGGAAATTTTGGTAACAGTCCCTTAAAGGATTTATATGAATTGGATCAATTTTAAAATAAATATAATTTCTGAAATGAGAATTATCACAAAGTGAAAAGAGAACAAAAATTTTGGAATTTTCTGAAAAATTTTATTTTTGGATAAACGTATGAAATTTTGGATAAAACACGAACATCGTATATATATTAATACAATCGTATTAAGTCGCTTTAATAGACTATTTCACAATTTCATTCAGGTTCAATAAAACCAGTTTTTGAACTAAAACACGATCAAAAACTTGTACCAAAATGATATGAGACAACCTAGTTTTTGCTGTCTCTGCAACAAAAAATTATCAAAATATTTGCATTATTGGACAATTTCACAATGTGGGTCAGGATATTTCGGTAACACCTCCTTAAAGATTCGGCACTAAAATTTGCAATTTTATAGGTTTATATGAATTGAATCAGTTATAAAACCATTCCAATTTCTGAACTGAGAATTATCAAAAATTAAAAAGAAAAACAAATCTTCCAAATTCATAAAAAACTTAATTGTTTGAGGAAAATATGAAATTTTGGTTAAAAAATGAACAAAATCGCATTAAGATGTTCGCTCGATTTATCGCTTTAATAGACAATTTCACATTTTTAATCACGATCAATAAGACCAGTTTTGTACTAAAAAAACATAAATTTGTACCAAAATGATATAAGAAAACCGGGTTTTCTGTGATGTCTCTTTAACAAAAAACTATCAAAACGTCTGCATTATTAGACAATTTCACAATGTGGGTCAGGAATTTCGGTAACAGTTCCTTAAAAATTCGTCACTGAAATTTGCAATTTTATTGATTTACATGAGTGGGATCAGTTTTAAGATAAATCCAATATTTGAACTGAGAATTATCAAAAATTGTAAAAAAATTAAATTTCTGAATACTCTAAAAAACTGAATTTTTGAAAAAAAAATATGAAATTTTGGTTAAAAAATTAACAAAATCGCATTAAGATGTTCGATCGATTTATCGCTTTAATGAACAATTTCACAATTTTAAACACGATCAATAAGGCCAGTTTTGTACTAAAAAAACATACAAAATTTGTACCAAAATGATATAAGAAAACCGGGATTTCTGTGAGGGCCCTTTAAAAAAAAACTTTCAAAACGTCTGCATTATTAGACAATTTCGCTATGTGGGTCAGGAATTTCGGTAACAGTTCCTTAAAAATTCGTCACTGAAATTTGCAATTTTATTGATTTACATGAGTTGGATCAGTTTTAGGATAAATCCAATATTTGAACTGAGAATTATCAAAAATTGTAAAAAAATTAAATTTCCGAATTCTCTAAAAAACTGAATTTTTGAAAAAAAGTATGAAATTTTGGTTAAAAAATTAACAAAATCGCATTAAGATGTTCGATCGATTTATCGCTTTAATGGACAATTTCACAATTTTATACACGACCAATAAGACCAGTTCTGTACTAAAAAAAAATAAAAAATTTGTACCAAAATGATACAAGAAAACCGGGTTTTCTGTGATGTCTCTTTAACAAAAAACTATCAAAACGTCTGCATTATTAGACAATTTCACAATGTGGGTCAGGAATTTCGGTAACAGGTCCTTAGAAATTCGTCACTGAAATTTGCAACTTTAATGATTTATACGAATTGGATCAGTTTTAAGATAAATCCACTTTTTGAACTGAAAATTATCAAAAATTGTAAAAAAATTAAATTTCCGAATTCTCAAAAAAAAACGAATTTTTGAATAAAGTATGAAATTTTGGTCAAAAAATTAACAAAATCGCATTAAGATGTTCGATCGATTTATCGCTTTAATGGACAATTTCACAATTTTAAACACGATCAATAAGACCAATTTTGTACCAAAAAAACATGAAAAATTTGTACCAAAATGATATAAGAAAGCCGGGTTTTCTGTGATGACTCTTTAACAAAAAACTATCAAAACGTCGCATTATTAGACAATTTCACAATGTGGGTCAGAAATTTCGGTAACGGTTCCTTAAAAATTCGTCACTGAAATTCGCAATTTTATTAATTTATATGAGTTGGATCAGTTCTAAGATAAACCTAATTTCTGAACTGAGAATTTAAAAAATTGTAAAAAAATAAAATTTCCGTATTCTCTAAGAAACTGAATTTTTTGATAAAAGCCTGAAATTTTTGCTAACAAACGAACAAAATCGTATTAAGATATTTGATCGAATTGTCGCTTTAATAGACAATTTCACAATTTCAACCAAGATCAATAAGACCAGATTTTAAACACTAAAAATGATCAAAAACTTGTACCAAGATAAGAAAACCTAGTTTTTGCTATCTCTTCAACAAAAAACTATCCAAACTTTTGCATTATTGGACAATGTGGGCCAGGAATTTTGGTAACAGTCCGTCACTGAAATTTGCAATTTGATTAATTTATGTAGATATAGTAGGTCTTAAAACATACTGTTATAAGAAAATTACCTGTCGCTCTCGTTAATTTAACCTAAAAAATTGAGATTTTGCTTTAAAAAACGAAGAATTTTTATGTAACTTTTGCCCCTCCTGAACTGTTTCTGTTCCTGTGTGTGTTGTCTGACAAAAGTCACTAAAACTTGTAATTTTGTCCATTTATTAGATTTAAGTAAGCTACTAAAAAAGTGCAAAACTTTTGCAATTTATTAAAAAAATAATTAAATTTTTGGTCAAACCTCTGAAATTTGAGATTAGAAAGGAAAAAAATCGCATCAAGATACATATAAAATTGAAATCAAGATCTTTATTAAATTCTGGTACTAAATTACGAACATTGAAAAAAAAATCAGCCAAAGGGCTAAAAAAACTCGAATTTTAGAGCAAAATCTTAAAGGTTTTTAGAGATAATTTTACAGTTTGAACCAGGATTTTCAGTAAGACCAGTTTCTAAACTAAAAGAAGATAAAATACTTATGCTAAAATGATACAAGAAAACCCAGTTTTTGATGGGTCTTCAACATAAGCTTTTGTTTAGCAATAAAATACGAAATGTGGGACTAAATACTATCAAAATGTTTGCATTATTAGACAGTTTCACATGGTATGTCAGGGTATTCAATTACTCTAGTTTTTAACTAAAAATATTCAAAATGTGCCAAAGTAAATCCATATTTTTTGTTCATTCAAGAATACCAAGAAGTTATTAGTTTAAAGAGTTTTTTGAGAACAAAATATTGAAAAAATTATATTAAGAGTAGTTAAACAAAGCGGGTATCGGGCCACTTTAAGTGGGTTAGAAACATCCTTGGGCTTCTTAGGGAGCGTCACAGGTGGACGCTGGAAGCTGACCTTGAAAATCGCGATCCGTGTGACCTTGAAAAGCGACAAATGATACACTTGTTTTTTAGACTTCAGCCGACGAGCGCCTTCCGTGACCTCGAAAATCACACTGGAGGCGACCTTGAACGCCTGTGATACGTGTAGCCTTGAGCGCCCGCCTTAGCCTTGAGAGCAATCCCTCATCTCAAGTGTGCGTATCATGTCCTTGGGACTTTATTCCACCTTAGCCCTGACGAGCTCTTGGGGACAAGCGTAAGCTTTATATTGAAACGATTTTTATATAAACCTCGTTCTACGATAGATTTAATAAAGTTTTGTACACCCAACCCGTGGGACTGTCCCACCGTCTCTTACTTTAATTCTTCAATACTGGGACAAAGTTCTTTAAGTAAGTCATTAGACATTTTTTTTTTGCCAAAGACACAAACTTTGTAAGTCTGTTGTAAGACTTACTGTTGAGCATAATGCTGATTAAATATCCATTTAACGACAATAACACATTATGCATGAAAAAAAAAGAGTTTTTTCTAGCCAATTTAATAGAAAAATTATAACTTACTGGGTATCCTGTTAATAGCTCGTAGAGGCCGCAGCACTCGGATGGTCCTAACAGCCGACAGGTTGATATTATTGAAGTTTGGAAGACTGTACTCAACTGCGCCAGCTATAACGATGAACATGTCCAGCCTGTTCCACGAATCGGCCAAATATGAACCTCTGCCATACACGCCCATAGCGATCATTTTTATTGTCATCTCCAAGAAGAAGAACGCGAATATGAACTCGTCAAATCTCTGGAAAATGGAGAAGGTTTGTCACTGCAGATTTTCTAAGTTCTAATTTATCAATCTTATGAAATATTTACTAGTTTTCTGCTATCTAACCGGCATGTATAAATGCAATTTTCCGCATGAAATTACCCCACTTCATTTTTATCCTTTGACACCGTAGCTTTAGCGTCATCGCATAATTACTGACAAGGCTTAAAACATGAAGTATGAAAATTCTACCGAAAATCCAGCGAAATTCGTGCTGTCGGATATAAATTATGAAAAGTTTGCGAGAACTGACAAGTTTTTTTTGTTTGTGGCTGGCAGGCAATTTCCAGCAAAAAAGTCCCTGTTTTATATCAATTTTCTCATTATGAAAGGAGGGCTTTATTTTGAATCATAGCATTGTGAGGCCATTCACGCGAAATTTCGAAGTTCTTGGAATATAGAGGATTTAATCAGGAGAGCGATAACACGAAAGCATTTTCTTTATAAAGCCTTATTATTATGTTTGAAACCTTTCGAGATCTCTAGAAATACGTGTGCGTAAAGGATAATTAACTAGTGATTAGGGTATGTACATTACCATGCGAATAAAACGCTTGTAGTTAACAGTGTTCATCTAGCATATAATTAGGGATTCATCAAGTCAAGTAGCTTAACAATTTTAAGAAATACTTGAAAAGTTTAATACTTGACAACTCGGTACATGACTTGATTTTTTTTTGTAATTGAGCTTGACTTGATATCAAGTATTTTCAAACTACTTGATACTTGACCGAAAATGGACATTGAACAAGAAGTGGCCTGAACTCAAACATAGTTACGTGACTTATTTTATATTAATATATTATCCAACCAGCAAATAATTAAGAATTCAAGAAGTCTAGAAGCTTAACAATTTTAAGAAATATTTGACTTGACTTGAAACGATTAATACTTGACAAGTCGGTAGAAGAATTGAGTTTTTCACAATTGAGCCTAACTTGATATCAAATATTTTCAAACTACTTGATACATGACCGAAAATGATGATTGAACTCAAACATGGTTACGTAATTTATTTTATATTAATATATTATCCAACCAGCAAATAATTAGGAATTCAAGAAGTCAAGAAGCTTAACAATTTTAAGAAATATTTGACTTGACTTGAAAAATTTAATACTTGACAGCTCGGTAGAGGAATTTAGTTTTTTACAATTGAGCCTAACTTGATATCAAATATTTTCAAACTACTTGATAATTGACCAAAAATGGAAATTGAGCAAGAAGGAACCTGAACTCAAAAATAGTTATGTAATTTATTTTATAATAATATATTATGCAACCAGCAAATAATTAGGAATTCAAGAAGTCAAGAAGCTTAAGAATTTTAAGAAATATTTGACTTGACTTGAAAAACTTAATACTTGACAAGTCGGTAAAGGAATTGAGTTTTTTATAATTGAGCATAACTTGATATCAAATATTTTCAAACTACTTGATACTTGACCGAAAATGGGGATTGAACAAGAAGTAACCTGAACTCAAACATAGTTACGTAATTTATTTTTTATTAATATATTATCCAACCAGCGAACAATTAAGAATTCAAGAAGTCTAGAAGCTTAACAATTTTAAGAAATATTTGGCCTGACTTGAAACGATTAATACTTAACAAGTCGGTAAAGGAACTTAGTTTTTTACAATTGAGCATAACTTTGATAATCGATATCAAATATTTTCAAACTACTTCATACTTGACCAAAAATGCGGATTGAACAAGAAGTAACCTGAACTCAAACATGGTTACGTAATTTATTTTATATTAATATTTTATCCAACCAACAAATAATTAGGAATTCAAGAAGTCAAGGAGCTTAACAATTTTAAGAAATATTTGACTTGACTTGAAAAATTTAATACCTGACAGCTCGGTAGAGGAATTGAGTTTTTTACCATTGACCCTAACTTGATATCAAATATTTTCAAACTACTTGACACTTGACCGAAAATGGTGATTGAACAAGAAGTAACCTGAACTCAAACATGGTTACGTAATTTATTTTAAAATAATATATTATCCAACCAGCAAATAATTAGGGATTTATCAATTTAAGTAGCTTAACAATCTTGAGAAATGCTTGACTTGACTTGAAAAATTTAATCCTTGACAACTCGGTACATGACTTGATTTTGTTATAATTGAGCTTGACTTGATATCAAGTATTTTCAAACTACTTGATATTTGACCGAAAATGGTAATTGAACAAGAAGTAACCTGAACTCAAACATGGTTACATAATTTATCTTATATTAATATATTATCCAACCAGCAAGTAAATACTTGACTGGACTTGAAAAATTTATAACTTGACAACTCGGTATATGACTTGATTTTTTACAATTGAACTTGAGATTTTCAAACTACTTGATACTTACAGGAAATTGTGATCGAACACCCCAAGACCAACCAGTAATTTATATTACATTAATATATTATCCAACTAATTAGGAATTCATCAAGTCAAGTAGCTTAACAATGTTAAGAAATACTAGACTTGAAAAATTTAGTATTTGACAATTCGGTACATGACTTGATTTTTTTTTATACTTGAGATTGACTTGAATTAACTTGAAAAATTAAAAACTTGACAACTCGGTACATGACCTGATTTTTTTATAGTTGAGCTTGACTTGATGTCAAGTATTTTCAAACTACTTGATACTTGACCGAAAATGGTAAGTAAAAAGTAAAAAAGCTTAACTTGAAATCAATCCAAGTCAAGTCAAGTAGCAATCAAGTCAAACTATGAATCCCTAGATACAGAACAGATTACCCCCACAACACAGTAGTTTTAATTTAGAGGTAATATAAAAACGAACTAGGTCTATCAAAGTAAAACCGTTCCGACGGTCAACATATGCTAATTAAAAGTATCCCTGCCAAACCAGAAACACGCAAAGTGGGATAAATGTTAAATTAATTACTGGTCCTTAGATCCTTTAAGCTTGACTTGATCTCGACTTGAAATCAAGTTAAGCCAAGTAGCTTGAAAATCGAATCAAGCCGTGAATCCCTACATATAATGCTGGGCATCAACATGCAGGTGTCTGCATGCAATTTTTATGGAGTGTGTAATGAAAAAACCAAAGATGCAGCGTGAATAATGAAATTTATTCTTATGATGACCATACTATTGTACAGTAGTGGACAAAACTAATTTCTTACCTGTAGGATCCTACATCTGGTGGTAATGCAAGGATCTTTATCTACACAAGGCTGGTACATTCCCAAGGTAATGCAGTTTAAAAGAATCACCATCATGGAGACTCGTTCAAACCATGTAATCTGATGTTAAGGTTATATTCATAAGGAGGTAATCGAGGGTAAAATCGTAACTATCAATATACTATTTACAAATATCTATAATATATGTGCGAAATAATCTGGACGTCTTGTACGGTATAATCAAAGTTCAGCATTAGAGGCCTGAAACAAAACATAAGGTTAGTTCAACTAAAGATTTGTTAAACCATATGCTATATACTAATTTTTTTTTTACTAATATTTAGGAAATTCTAGCTAAAATTACTATAAGGTCTTTTATTCAAGTGGCGCCATCGGACGACGGTAGGTGCTTCCACTAAGGCATGCGAGATATATGTTAAGTGAAACCAAGCCAGTTTTCTTCCGGAGTTGTCGCTTCCCACAGACAGATGGCCAAAATGTCGTACCTATACCGTCCGGGGACTACGTTCAGCAGAGTATCGAACTCATTTCTTTCTGCCGTCGTCCGATGGCGCCACTTGCATATATGCACAGTGGCTTGAGCAATAGAGGAAACCAAGTTAAACGCGAATTCGTATTTCTATCAGGTTTGAGGTATGCCATATTAATGAGCTCCAATTAGAGCGAAACCGGTCTATGGTTCATCTGCCTGATAGAGAAATGAGTCTGATACTCTGCTAAACGTCGCCCCCAGACAATATAGGTACGAAATCTCGGCCATCTGTCTGTGGGAAGCGACAACTCCGGCAGAAAACTGGCTTGGTTTCACTTCACATATAGGGTCTCTTTTTATATGGTTTAGTGGTAGATGCTCATCATTAACTCGTAAATCAGCTCGTAAAAGGACGCAGTTATGCAGAAACCTACTAACCCACATTTATTCAAAAAACGTAGTAAATATAAACATGACGTTAAAATAAGGCATTCTATAATATGCAGATACCAAGCAAATGAAAAAAATCCAATACTGTTGACCCTTACTTTGGACATTTTAAAAAAATTTTGTGAAATTAGTTTTTGCTGTTTTTTGACCGGAATGGCACGCTGGCGATCACCTAAGAATGTAGCAAACTCAATTCCTCAACTTCCAATGGCATGAGGTGAAAGAGGACATCAAGAAGAAGAAAAAACAGTTGGATCCACTCCAATCGGGCATTCTCGTCCATTTTTAAGTCTATCGAGGTCTTTTTCTTAGGTCCTCAGTCTTTTTTCAACTTATTTTTTCGCGCTTCAGCATTGCAGCTTCTTCAATGTTCCTGAATAATATCCCATTGATTTTAAGAACTGCCTCTAAGGTAGTCATAAAAGGTACTTGCTTGGCTTAATGAAGAGCAAGCAACGTAGACAATTCTGGTCATAACCCTCAAGCCCAAAGCTTCAGGTTTGTTTGGTAGTTTTTTCTTCTTATTTATATCCTCGAAAGGTCTTCGTGGGTTTAATAAGTTTAGGTTTACCTCCTTCAAATTTTAATTTTTCTTCTTTCTTTAATTTTCTGCTTTTTCTTCTTGTCTGCTTTTTCCTCTTTCTGCTTACAACCTTGTATACACCATGTTGACAGGAACTTTTACTTCTTCAGGCTCCTCTTTCCTTCTTTACCTTCTCAGGCCATTCAGGTGTCTCAAATTCAAGCTTTTCAGTTCCTAGGTGTTCGATATCCGTTGGTTCAAATTTTAAGACCGTGACATCATCATCTGTTCCAAAGATTAATAATTTTAAACCATATTGGTTTTATGTTGGTGTTAGTTTTCAGCTCGACAAAAATTCTTCAGAATTAGCTGTCAGCGTCTGTCAGTTTATTAATTTCCGGGAATTTCGGTATAAATTCCGAAATCCGAAATTAAAAGTAATATCAATGATACATTATATCAAACATTATATAAAGCGCAATATCGCCCAGCTGATATAGTTCTCAGCGACTCCACAGTTGTTCCAAGCATCGGCTGCTTTCCTTGAAATTTCAGATGTCAAATTGGGAATTTAGTGTGTTTTTTTTTTAATTTTATATCTATGTATTAATATCTATTTTGCTATATTATATTATCTTCTGGGGTAATTAATGGGTTAAGTGAGGAATCTGCGATTCGACTTCGCCCTTTGCAGTTCGTTTTTTGCTGGGTTTATTGTTTTTTTTAGATTTACGTATGTAAGACTGAATTGCAATAAAGTCATTATTATTATTATTATTACTATTATTATCATTTAACAAAAAAACTCTCCCAAGCTCTGTATTACCCGGTGATATATCCACCCCTGGTTAACTAATAAAGAACTGGGTAGATTCGAGATACATTTTCTACATCTTGGACTATCTTTTGCATAAACTGAGAATTAATATATTTCTTTTATTTTTTTTGTTTTTCAACCTTCACGGATTATAAATTTAAATTAAAATAGAAACAAAAGCAACTCTTACCACATCGGGCAACTCTTCAACGGCTGCTGGGTCTCATCACCACCAGGCCTGATTGAGTACTTATTCCTTTAAATGCTTTGCTCAATTATATAAAATAAATTCATTCACCAGCTCAACAATCAGCCAAAGCCACGATCTGTTTTTAAGACCTTCTATTAGCCGTAACAACGTTCTAACAAATTACATAAAACGACATTCGGGCGCCCTCCTACAATGACTATAAGACGATACTCCCGCATTTCCCAATCCCTCGAAAATCGCACTCAAAGCCGTAGCCCATAAAATAAACTATCTGATACTTATTGAAGCGATAAAACAAAATTTCCACGAGACGGAAATCCCCAAATTCCCCAAATTCGGGCCATCAATTGTCACGCCTATCGGGGCTATAAACCACCTTGTTTCCTTGATCTCTTAATACGGCTCGATTGGAAGGAGGCCGCAAGATGTCAAGTGTCAAGTGGTTGAGATGGTTAATTGAACTAGGGATTAAGAAGGTCGAAATAAGTGACTATGACAATGTGGTATTGATAGGCGTTTAATATGAGGTTCAGAAAAGGCTTTAGCCGAAAAGGGAATTATATTTGGTAGGATTGAGCAATAAAGAAAGCCAAGGGCAATCCGGTTTGTTTATGACTGAAAAGAATCATCTGAATGTGCAATTCATCCGTTCCTCTCGCTATAAAAGGAGAATTGTTATATGGAATATTATTCTACAAACAAACTTCAGAATCAATTTAATTCACTATTACTATTTTAGTAACAAAAGCCGTAGAGTTGCGGTGAAGCAATCGATAGAAAAATATGCAAATGTCTCTGCTATATAAAAGTTACATTGCTAGCAAACCGATGATTACAAATGATGATTCAATTTGAAATTGACTTTTCCCGTAAAAAAGAAGCTGAAGAAGAGAACTTGGATTTGCAAATACGACTAGGCTGTGGTAATCATGTCAGTAGTTAAACAAAGCGGATTCCAGGACAATCCAAGGACTTTCTTTCACCTTAGCCATGATGAGCGCTTAGGGGTGAACTCAAGAATCGCAACGATGTTTCCACGCTAGAGGCGACTTTGAACGTCGTCAACATGCGTAATTGTTGCGTTACTTGAGCGCGCGCGCCTTGACCTTGAGAGCTATCCCCAGAGAGAGAGAGAGCGATAGAGAGAGATACAGCGCTATCTCAAGTGTGGGTTTCAAAACATTGATACTTTATTCCATCTTAGTTCTGACGAGCTCTTGGGGGTGACCTCGAGAATCGCAACAACTTGACGGGTCCACGAGGTGACAGTGTAATTACTAAAAAAAGAAAATTCACTCTTATTTCCTGCACCACTTATCAGGATATAGGCTTTTTAGTAATTAAAACATATTGTTTTCGATTTAAAATCTAAATAAACCATTGAACCGAAAAAAAAAATCTGACATAATCGGTTAATTAAAAGCATCATTCTTGATTGTGCCTCCCGGATATTAGTTAGTGTCATTGGATGTCATGTCATTGCTATATGTCAGAATTTGCTAATTCTGACCTACGATTAATGAAAGGCATCGAGCATCGCAGTGAACTAGATATTTTAGAGGGAGATAAATCTAGAGAGTTCATATAATGGTGATGATAAATGTATTGACATAATTCTCTGCAACTTCAGTACAGAATCAACTTTCTCTATAAAAAACTTCCTTGAATATGTTGAGAATATAAAGGGCATGAATGTGCCTCCTGGATATCAGTTGGTGTCATTGAATGTCATATCATGGTTGTATGTCAGAATCTGATAATTCTGACTACGGTTAATGAAAGGCATCGAGCATCTCAGTGAACAAGATATTTTAGAAACAGATAAATTTAGAGAGTTCATACAATGGTGATAATAAATGTATTGACATAATTCTCTCCAACTTGAGTACAGAATTTACTTTCTCTATAAAAAAAACATCCTTGAATTTGTTGACAATATAGAGGGCATGATTGTGCTTCCCGGCTATCAGTTAGTGTCATTGGACGTCATATCATGGTTCACCAACACCTATAATACACCATAGAAGTAGAGAAAAATAAACGCATTCCACTTCTCGTGACTTTAATCATTAGGCATGAAATGACCATAATTACTGATTGGTACCAAAAAACGCACCAGTTCAAGCCGGTTAACCCTTTAGCTCTCCGCAATTTCGAAAAAAGTATCTGTTATTTATTAATATTACCAGTTTGAAGTGAAAAAATAAGTTTGCAATGGCACATATGTACATCAGTCTATACGCAATATTTTATAATACTTGACTGAATAAAATTAAATATGGTCATTTAAAACAAAACTTTTTTTGTCATTATCATTTCCATCTTGCGGTTCCTTCTTGGAATCATCCGGAAAGAATATATATTTAAAAAAAAGCACCTCGAAATAATAATTGGAGTTGATCTGACTTGGAGCCATTCAATGAATAAGACATTGATAAACTCCTTGAGCACGTTGAGAATATTGACCTATTTTTTAACTTTTACAATGTTGAGAAAGGTGGAATTTTGTCACAAAATACCAATTAACCCTTGAAGTACTGGCGTTACCTTATAGCAACACCGGTCAAATAGAACTCAAAGTTCGATTATAACTTTAATTGCGCAATTTAACACTAGATTATGCCAGTACTGGACGCAAAAATAACTCTTCTAAAGGGTGCTGTGTTGTGCTGTGCTCTGTTTTGTTCTGTGAGGTGAAGAACGCATTCGTAGTCAAGTGAAATATAAATATTGATTATTATGGTTATACGTTTTACGTAAGTACTAATGATTTATGGTGACATTATATTTCGGTAGAATCATAGGCTATAATATACTTCTCAGGACAAGAACATATTTGGATAAAAATATTATTATTTTTGTGTAAAGGGTTTTTCTTTTAGTCATTGAAAATGGCCTGTTGCCATATGGCAACGCAAGTACTTAGTCCTTAACTAACGAATAACGTTATAGGAAAAGATGTACGAATTCTCTTTGTTCGGTAGGTAGATAAAAGCGTTGTAACCCCAGGATCTACTCTCCATGGCAGTGCCAAAATGTCCAATGTTAAAAGGTATTCGCAGGCAGACAAGAAGATAATTGCAGTACCACGACCCAACCATACTATTGTTGTATTAGGACATTACAACAATACTACGAGTGTTTGGCGTCCCAATAAACTAAGTAGTAGGTGGATTAGCGGGATGGGGACAAATAAAGACAATTGAGCTTTTATCAACTCCCATACAGAAGCGTGTGCCAAGTGGACTTTGCACACGCTTCTGATTGTTTTGCACAGGCTTTGCATATATTTTATAATATGAATGATCATTTTTAAAGAAAAAACGCAGTCGTAGAAAAAATATCGTGTGCAACACGTACGAAAATCACTCTTCATACTCTTGTGACGTATCACTCGCCTACGACTCGTGTCCAAACCGTCACACTCCTATAAAAAGTGCAATTTTCGCCACTAGTTGTACAATATACTATTAGGGTACTTATACAGACGGTAAGAAAAGAAAACGTTGTGCTGCAGAGGGCTGTACCTCCATAGTACGTACTATGTGTTGTAAATGCAAGGTCAGAATATGCATTGACTGTAACTCAATATTTCACAACAATACAATATAAGAATCTTGTTATTTGTAGATGCAAAAATATTTTTTTCTTTGATGTTTGAGTTGCTGCGCAAGGACTGGCGTTGCCGTGCGGCAACGTCTTATTTTTTAAGTTTTGTAACAACGACGATTTTTTTATGCAAAATGTAGGGAATCTCCAGATGCAATTTATTTGAGCACTTGTAGATTTCGATGATAAGAAACTCCGTACTTAAAGGGTTAAGTCGGCAATTAAATGGGGATATTCTGCCATCAATTAGAGAACTCCTGACCCTAATCACTCAGCATAAAGACCGTTCTTTGGGTTTACAACAAAATTAGAAAATTCCAGACCGTAATGAATGTTCTAATAATTATTTTCTTAACAACAGATTTCAATTACCTCAAAATATTAAAAATTATTTTGCAAAGCCATATGCACCAAATAAATTTAATTACCGAAAATACTCCACTCCTCTATATTTGTAACACAGGGTGGCCCAACGAAAACTTTCCACCGATATTTTCTGTCTTATGAAGTTGAAATCACGAAAACGCCCGGACCCGTCAATTTCAATTTCGAAGAGGACATGTTTCTATGATATTTATAGCTTTTTCAGATGAACCCCAAAGCCGGGGTGACTTTTACCCTAAAAGTCCTAAATGGGAAGAGGTGGTGCCAAATTACACATCATTTTAAACGCCATTCAATTGCCTTTTCAATGCCACCTAACTTTTTAGAATTGAATGGTCTCTTCTCGAGAAAGAAGGGTTGTTATGTTATCTTAGGAATTTAATATCACTGATACGGAATATAAATTTCTACCTGCACTTTGATGTTTTGTTCTGTAGTAGTTGTCTTTTACTTTTGTACACACTATCATTTAAAAATGCTTTACAGTATTCAAGAACGAGTTGACATTATTTCGCTCTATTTCCGAAATATCCCATTTTTTCATGAGAGCCAAAATTCAAGAGACTGGAGTGTAGGTAGAAATAAAAAGAGGATTGTTCATCATCCAGCAATAAGAACACAAGCATTTGAAATAGCTGTTTTGGGACACGTCGCGATTGAACCTGCTACCAGCAGTAGAAAATTATAAAATGCATCAGGTGTTCGGCATACAAACAAAGAATTCCAACATTTCAGAGAATATTAAAAGCACATAAATTCCATCCTTATAAAATTAAATTAGTGCAGGAATTAAACGAAGATGATTTCAATAGACGTTTAGAATTTTGTGAGATCATTAGTCAACGAATTGTTAATAGTTCGTAATACCTTTATAACATTTGCTTCTGTGATGAGTGTTCCTTCTTATTGAACGGTGAGCAACCGCCACAATTGCCGTTAAATGTCGTCCACCAATCCAATGCTTTTCAGACAATTTTCACAAATTCACACGCAACATCCACAGTAGCTAAACGTTTGGATAGGTGTTTTCGGAGTTCATATTGTCGGTCCATTCTTTTTACCTGGAAACTTGAACGGACAGGTCTATTTGAAATTGTTGGAAGACGCCATTGATGCAGCTTTAACAGAAATAATTGAACACCATGACCGTCACCGTGAAAAAAACATCATTTTAACAACAGGTAGATTGGGAGAAGAGGACCTACAGTATGGCCACGTTCCCTGGATTTGTCACCGCTGGACTTTTTATTATGGGGTCATTAGAAGTCCAAAATTTATGGTACACAACAGGATTCACGTGAAGACTTGTGGCAACGTATTGTAAATGAATGTAATCTTATAACTCCACAAATATTGCAAAACGTTCGAGTGCACTTTGAGCAATGTCTTTATTATTGTATGGAGGTGGTGTCAAATCGATTTTTCTGTCTCCTGCTCCTCGTTTCTCGAGAACAAATCATTCGAATTTTAAAAATAACGCGGCACTGAAAAGGTAATTGAAAAACCCCCTTGAAAATTATGTATAACCTGACACCCGTCTCCATTTAAAATTTTTAGGGTGAAAGTCACCCCTGTTTCATGGTTTCCTCTAAGACAATAATTATATTAAAAAAACTGTGTCCTTAGAATGAGAACTGACGGGTCCGAGCGTTTTCGTGTCTTCTGCTTCATAGGCCTGGAGGAAAGTTTTAGTTGGGCCACCCTGTCGAACTGTTTGCAAGGATATTCACATATTTTCTAGCTTTTTCGACGTAAACTAAGACGAAATTTTGTCACAGAATACCAACCAAATCGGCAACCACACGAGGATTATTTTGGCATCAAATCTTGACTTCAATAGCTCGAAATATAATTTAAATTTTATTATTTACACTTTTAACACAATTATAAGAATCCTTTCCCTGATCGCTCCGTATATTCTGTATAACTCTAATAATTATTGAGAATGAAGAAATGGAGAGATCCGTAGAAAAGACTCTTGCAAATCCCAAGAAGTGTTTGATACTCTCAAAAATGAGAATGTAGAAATATGGCAAGAAGGGATAGAGCAAAAAAGAGTAAGTATTCTCCAAAAAACCGTAATGAAGCACAAGTGATTACGAAATTGAAAATGAATTGCAACTTTCCATCTAATTTGGATTAGATTTTTTACTTTGTTGTTTCCAGGTGAACTAATTACCATGATTACTGATCAAGCCAACTTGCACGCACTTCCAAAGTACAAAGAATAGCAAACTCAAAACAAACGACGGGTAAGAAAATAAAGACATTTCTAGCGCTAAAGGTATTGATTGTGTTGGAATATGGGGAATCTTAAATAAAAATGCCGCCTGTTGCTTATTGAACGCTCGACTGTATATTACTCGCACTAGTTAGATTCTTAAAAAAGGAAGTCTATCGCTTATAAGAGGAAGTTTCTGTCTTTTCATTTTTGTTCATTAAATATAAGGAAAATTCAATATATGGTATGGTGTATAGCCAACTTGATATCGAAAAATGGTGTTATCTTCTTATCCATTTCATCTAAACGTCAGTCGGACCAAAAAAAACTGAGATGAGGAAAGACAATTTATACAAAGTACGACTATATCTGGACACAATATTAGGTAACTAGAAAGAAATATTACAGCGATGATGAAATTTAATCTGTGAATGAGTCGATGATAAAGTAAGCCAAGGGCCTATTGTCTCTGAAACAGTACATGCCTACAGAATCAACAAAGGGAGAGTACAAAGATTGGGTGAGAGCAAACGGGTCTGAATATATCTCAGATTATCAAATGTATACTGGAAAAGCTGATAAGGTGGAAAAACAACTAAGTGCAAGGGTTGTGAAAGATGTCGCTAAAAATTTGAATGTTGGAAATCACAAAAGGACAATTATTTTGCCGAGTCCTCTTACAATATCAAAAGATACAAAAATTGATTAAAATTTTCATAATCATATAATATTTCATCATCTCCAACCCCGATACAGCACACGGTAGAGTACTCTGGAACTGGTCAGGTGGTTCCATTCCATGTTCTTTAGGAGGTGAAAAAATCCCTTACCATGAACAAGGGGTTTTAGAATTTAAAATTAATAGATGGGGAGCAACTTATGCCGACAGAACCACTGTCACCAATTGACAGTTGCAGACACCAAGTTGCAAACTTAAGTGTCTGTAAACAATGTAGAGTTTCAAAGTATCTGAAACTGATTTGCTGAATGGTTCCTCAACAAATAAAAAGGTTCTAGTTCTTCATCTGGGGGAAAAGGTCTTAAAGCGGGAGAATCCACAATCTTCAGCTGCTGAAGGTTTCGCTTCTAAGTTAGCCCCTAAATTTTCTGGCTCTTATACCGTTTTTCGAGTTTTCAATGGTAGCTTACGACTTAAAAAGCGTAATTGCAAAAGTCTTAAAACGTGTACATATAAAAGACTTGAAACCTATTCTCTGAACGGATCCTTCCACATCTCTTTCTTTTATATACTTTTGTTTCCTTTTTTCTAGAATGCCAAAACCGTCGACAAAACAGTTTACCGAACTATCCCGCGGATCCAAGTTGCCTAGTATCTTGGTACCTTCCGCCGATTTCTTTCGGAAAACACTAGTAGTAGTAGTAATAGTAGGGGGGGAAGCGTTGCGACTAGACCTTAAAGGCCCTGTTCACAGTCCGCCGTTCCACCATGCCCTACTCCGCCTAGGCCCTCATTCCCTCCACGAGTCGATCCGTCCTTCTAATGAAGGAGAATGTCCTGTCCGATCTCAGAGTCGGAAGTTCCTTTCGATGAAGGTAGCTACCAGTGTCCTGGGGCGCAGTCGCGCCCTCCTATAGCACACTCCTAGAAAGTGGTATGACGACTCTTCCCCTGCTCCACAGTAGGTGCAGAGTGGACTGTCCACGATTTCCAGGAGTTGCATGTGTCGGTTTAGTGTGCAGTGGCCAGTGAGGATTCCTATCCTCGAACTCCGGAACCTCGTGAAAAACCTCTGCACCCTAGCCACATCTTACCACTCGCAGATTTCGCCTCAGCGTTACCTCCTCTCGCAACATCTGAGACAGCTCTTGCTGACGAGCTGGTCAATATCCTCAATCCAAAGGACTGGCCAAACAGGTTGAGAGACGCTTTAAGCCAGCCCCGGCCCATAGGCGCTAAAGAACGAGTGCGACGAATCTTCAACACCTCCAAGGGTCAAGTGTTTAGTCCAACTAGTGCCTGGAAACTTTTCTTTTTGAAAAAAACCTTTACGTTGATAGAAAAAACCACACGTTGAAAACTATAAATTTGGAATAATAAAACATTGACTAATATTCATATTTAGAGTGCTAAAATGATAATGCTGAATTGTACAAGAATTCTCAGAACAACTGGGATTTAAAGGGTATTTCTACAGAGAATAATAATCATTTCCACTGTCATCAAAAAACAGGGCTTTTACAGCCCTATTTTAATCGTCTCTACTTAAAATGACTTCGGTCCCATCTTTTGCAGTCTCGCGTAAATTTCTGGCCTTGTACGTACGCGTAGCTTGCCATCTTGAACAGGGACATTCATCATTGCGTGAAGAGGTTTAGGCTGAAAATTTACGACTCCGTATTATACCTGGCAAGTGCTTAGGAAAATTAGTTGGAGAACATCAGGAATGTTTGACGTTCCACTGTGCGCCCTCGCTATAGAATAAATGTACGATCTTTTTGTCAGCGAAACGTCAGTAATTAAGTCTGTAGAACTTATTTATTGATATAATATAATCCGACAATCACACCTCAAAATTTTGAGATGTGAGATTGTCAGAGTGAACCCAACTGACCAGCTGTACTGGGAGCGAAACGCGTCTTGGGAGGTAACGCTCTGATACTCTCACAACACTTTTCAGTGATTTTTTCCCTGGGTTATGGGGATTATTCTTCTGTAACAGATAGGCCTATATGCACCGGACACTGGCTAGATGTGCTCTGTCATTTGAGACGAGATCCCTCAGAGCTCAAACGGAGAATAAGAGGCCCTAACAGATACTAGAAGGCTCAGCGCCAGGCCACCCACTTTTCGGCTTTAGTCCTTCCACAACCCACATCCCACGAAACCACCCCCAAGGGAAAGAACCCCACCCCACACCCTTAAAATCCACCCCCAAAAAACCCCCAAATGACCCCGACCCCACTCCCCACCACAAGGAGACCCCCGAGATGGCAACATCACCGGCCCTTTCTTTATTCAACAACAAAACTTTTAACAATTCCTTCACATAAAATAAAAATATACTCCAGAAAAACGCCCTACCATCTAACTACAATACCACTAACTACAAAAAGGAAATAACAATCCAATATAATACAAACCAAATCTTAAACTAATCCATACTTAATCTAGACCTGTATTATAACCACAAACCAAAATGAAATAATATATCCTTAAAACAAAACTAACCCTTATTAACCTTCCAAAGAATCACCTAAAAACACTAGCTTACTCCTTATAGGACCTAAAACCTAACTCTATCTACACCATTATTTACATTGACTATTCCGAAATATTCCTTCCATACCCCAAAAACCACTCCCCCAACGATACGTCTCCCAATCATCCACCACCCTCTCCGCCCACTCATTCAACCTTTCGACGACCTCATCCCGTATTATCCCGTCCTGCCGGAGCTGGAAAGAGTCCCAGTATATATATACCCTTTCCCCATATTGAACTGAAACACCTTACTTCCCATCCCCATTTTCAACAGCCCATCACCATTTACCCCAGCCCTTGCCTCTCTCCTATTTGGCTCCATTTCTATTTCCCATCTTCCCTTGAAAACCGGGCAGTTCTTATCCCAGGCAGAATGCCTCCTGTCCTCTTTTTTAACACCCCTTCTTTTACAATATATGCAGTCCAATCTTTTCCCTTTACAATCCCTCCCCTCATGCCCCCCTGCACACTTATGACAGGCCGGGCTTTCTACACCCCCCCCCCCCCCCCTATGACCGAACCTTCCACACTTAAAGCATATTGTAATGTCTGCGTGCTCGCAGGCGTACAGCGACGTCAACTCCAGATAAATCCTTCCCCTTCCCAACAGGGCTTCCACCACCTCTCCTCCACACTCCACAATCACATTTTCAATACGCTCATGCTTACAAGGGTGCCTAAATAGCACTCTCGCCTCTTTCTTCCATTCCATTCCTTTATCTCCCAACAAATCCCCGTTTTCCTCCCGAATGCCCTCAATGATGGCCCTATCATTGAGTCCCTTCTGGACCCCGCAAATCCTAATTTTTTTCCTAGCCACTCTCATTTCCACCTTCCTAATACCCTCCATATTGCCCACCCCCCTCTCAATCTTCCCTCTGTCCTCATCATTATTCGCATCCACAACTACTCGACCACCCGCCACCCCTCTAACCATTCTCACAGAACGCACACCTTGCTGCTTTATTACGGCTTTAATTTTACTCAGATCCAGTTTTTCCTCCTTATTTACATTTTCAAAAATTACTCCCTTCCTATTTTCTTCCCCACTCTGCCCTACCGACCATAGCTTAATAGCCGCCGCGTAAGTTTTGTTACCCTTTCCCCCACTTCCCATTTTTACATCTTCTATCTTTTCTTTTGGCAAACTAACCTTTCCAGAGACCCTTTCTTGTGGGCTGCCGATTTTGCCCCCTTCTTTCTCCCCCACCTGCGGCACCACCTTCTTCCTATCCTCACCCAATCCCTTCATAATTACATACGACAAATCCGCAATCTCATCTACGCCCTAACAGTAAGAAAATACAAACGGCCCGGATAAGCCACAAAATCCTCCCATGACTTGCACGGTTCCACCATCCAAAGGTTGATCCAACATCCGCCTGGGCTCAACTGAGGGACAGATACGCGGCAGAGACGACTGTCAGCCCGGGCATCCCACAAAATTTTCCTCTGACTTGCACGGTCCTCATCCAACGGTTAATCCAACATCCGCCTCGGCTTAACCGAGGGATAAGTTCGGACGGATACCACCTTTACCCACAGTGTCCTACCTTATGGCTGCGTCGGCGTCGGGGACGGATGGGTTGCGCTGCAGACTCAACGTCTCTTGTGTAGAGGTGTGTGTCTAGGGTAGATTTCCTAGGTCTGTCCACATATTCTTGACTGGGTCCAGCTTGTCGATGACGAAACTGCCCCAATGCGGAAGACAAATACCTGCGTTTGCAAGAAAATTTGAACAAGGATCTACCATGCGTACAAGACTTTTTAAAGAGAATACAAGCAGAGTGCCATATGATACCAATAGAGGCTCAGACGTTTTTCGAGAAATCTACCATGCAAGAAATCTGAAAAAACCAACTTCTTGTAATCCCTACACGAGAAGAACAACTACAACCAATTTGCTTGAATAGAAGTGTTTATAAAGAGCCTACGCCAAATCTAATAGTGACACTTGAATACTGCGACTCAGCAACAGGTGGTACAATATTCAACATTACCCTTGGTGAAGACTTGACCATAACCTTACTGTACATTTCAGTTCCCACACCCATCGATCGTACTTTCGAACTGAAAATATGTCAATATTTACAGGGGGGAACAAAATTCCTGCAGACAATCATTAATGAATTGCAATTGAAGAAGCAAGAAGAGCCAAACTCACACTACGAATGGACGAACTCGGGGATTACCCTAGTTGTGATAATTACTTCTTTTCGTTTACTACCTTTTTTAAATGCAGAATCATTAGCAAGGAATATACTACTTTCCAATTGCGAGCCCTAATTTTTTCCAACTTAAGGAGGGAGGAGTAATGTTGATACACGCAAAGGATTTTAGCTAATCAGGATAAGGGACCATTAAGAAATCATCGACGAACTTAGACTTAGCCCTGACAAGGAAGGATATAAATCCATCCTCGGACGACGAAACGAGAGATTCAATAGTTGACTTTCTGTTGTAAGCAGTCACTCTGTCAATCGTTAGTTTTGAATTCTAAAATAGTTCTAAAATAAAAAAAAATCAAAAAAGTGTAAAAAATTTTTAAATCCAAAACCTAATTCAAGTCAACCTTACGTTTTTGAGTTAAGAGTTTTCTTCCACCTTTCTGATGCCACAATTCTGCAGAATAAATGTTTTATTAGAGCTGAATTGATTAGGGATTCATCCTAATCCCGAAGTGAAGTCAAGTAACTTAGAATGGAAAAACTAAATTCTCGACAACTTGGCCCTTGACCTGACTGGAATTTTTTACAGTTGAGGTTGACTTTTCAAGTACTTAAAAGAAAAACTACTTGACTTGATATATATACTCCCTTAAGCTTGACTTGAAATCAAGTGAAGACAAATATATCGAAACTCGATTGATTTGACCAGAATAGATTAAAGGTAATAATCCATTCCTCAAACTACTCCATATTTAAACGAATTATTTTGGCCCTAAAGAAATTCATAATTATTTGTGTAGCAACATAGTTGCATAACACGTACAAATTAATATCAAATTATAAACTTTTTCTTTGCGGCAATAAATTTAAAAATAAGTATCCCCTTCCAAGTTTTTTAAACCAATAAAGCAACATCCAATTAGCCCGTTTCGTATGTATCGGATGACTATCTGAATTGCCATGCAACTCGTGCAGCAGTCAATTAACGTTTATTTCCCGTCTCTAATTGGCATTTCTCGATTGGCTCGTGGATAATTTCCTTAAAAGGACCATTTTCGCATGATAGAGTTTTTGGCTCTGACGATTACCATTCCAACTGAATTTCCTTCCTTAAAATGAAAACTGGATCCTCGTTCGCGCGGATTTTAATTAGCGTATCGCCATTCAGTGTACTCGCTGACACTAAGAACTCATGGTTTAAAAAAAAAGGATAATAATTTTCAAAATTGGTGGGTTTCAGTGCTCTGTCTTATGATTCCTCAGGATGGATTGCAGTAATATAACACCTGTGGGAAAAGATCAAGTCCGGCATTCGGAGCCTTAATTATTATTTTAGGAGCTATAAAATTTACTATTTTTAACTACCTCTCTGCGCCTCACGCATTTTATTTATGAAATTTTTCAGTTCATTTCTTGTGCAAAAATTAGCAATGAAGTTCTCTAGAACTATAGCTTGCAGTTAAAACCATTTGCTGAACATTAAGAGTCGATTGCGAGGGTCGCATTCGGGATGATCTGGAGGTCGTTACGCCGGAAGGGCTAACAACCGATACCAGTCCACTGTTTAAAAGTAGAAAAAGTCGTTTTAGGGGGCGGAAAGGAGTCTCATGCAGTAGTTTTAGGGACTCGTGAGAAATTCGAGGAATAGTCGCGTTAGGGATATCATTACACCGGAGGGACAAACGATCATCATCAAAGATCACCAGTAAAAGTATCTAGTTTAGTCTCAAACTAAAAAGAAAGGCGGAAACTCTCCTTCTTACTTTGAAAATAAGTCTTTTGCATCAATAAAGCTCACGGAGCTACGAAGTACGTTTAGTTGATTGTCAAGATATAGTCCCCCTCTATCGGAAAAACAGGTAAGATCTGGTCTGCTTAAAGTTTAAAAATTAAAGTTTACTTGGGCCCCCATCTTGTTATTTCTACCGCTAACCTCCCTAGCTTTGAACGCCCTCTTTTGCAGGGACCCAAACCGTAAATGCTCAGTTTTTATCATTCCAATTTGTCTAATTAAATAAACCAAACACGATTTTGCGTTTAGCGTGACAATATTATTGTTTTTTAGCTTAAGCAAGTTAATAACATTGTCATGTGCAGGAAAAAAAAACAACACAAGTTCATCACACCTCAAATTTAAGTGTAAAACATTACAGATTTTCCTATTTACCGTCAATGAGTATGACACCAGAAGATAAAAGCTAAGATCAATCTATGGGGTGTTCATTATAAAACTTCATCTAGTTGGCTGTGAAATGTGAAAGGAAAAGGATGGAGAAACAAAAGTCCATTGGCATCCTTTTCTGTCAAAATTTCATAGCCTGCTAGATGAGCCTAAAGATGTTAATAGAGACGCTATATAGTTTGAGACTACTCCTATGAAGGAAATAAAGACAAACAATCAAAACCAAAATTATCTAATTCATTTAGAAAATGTTTAATGGTCTGACTATTTGGGGAATGACAAACTAGAATTCGTGCATGTACCCTCAATATCTTCATCAGGGCTTTTTCAGTGAGTGAAGATAGTCGAGTTGAACTAACCTTACAACCTAAAAAATTAAAATTACTAACCTAAACCTCGACTATCTTCACTCACTAAAAAAGCCCTGATGAATTTCCAATAAAGGATCGAAACGTTGGTAATTTCGAAAGTTTGAAGTGCATTTTTCATGTCTTACACCCGCAATACTTTCTACACTATTATTGTCATTCAAGGCAGCTGTCGAATCGGCCGGCGCTGCAGAATCTGGGCATCATTCATTGGACAGTTTGGAAATAATAAAAATATCGGAAGAATACCATCAGGAAAACATCAGTCCCGTTGTAAAGACGAAGCGACTATTGAATAGCTAGAAAATGAAGAACAAGAAATTTCGAATCACATTACGACGCTAAAAGAGATGATGAAGATCCCTTTTTTCTTCTCATACACTCGAGGGCTCATCTAGCGAGGATGATTCAACTAAGGAAGACCTAGAGGAGACATACGTCAGAAAAAAAGCTCATGACAGAGAAAGAAAAACCGTCCTATAACAAAAACAAGAGGTAAAGGCAAGTGAGTAAAGTTTACAAGGGATCACGAAGTAAAAAATAAATCTCGTCGTAAAGATGAACACACCACTGTAGAGCTAGAAATTGAAGAACAAGAAATTTCAATAGATTTTGATGCTGAGAGAGATGATGAAGATCCCTTTATTCTTCACATACACTCGAGGGCTCATCTACCGAAGACGATTCACCTAAGGAGGACCTAGAGTAGACATATGTCAGGAAAAAGCTCATGTCACAGAAAGAAAAACGGTCCGATAACAAAAACAAGAGTTTAAGGCAAGAGAGTAAAGTTTACAATAGATGACGAAGTAAAACATCAGTCTCGTCGTTATAATGAACCCACCACTGAAGAGCTATAAATTGAAAAACAAGAAATTTGAAAGCATTTTGAGGTTAAGGGTGATGATGCAGATCTCTTTATTCTTCTCACACACTCGACGACTCATATAGCGAGGATGATTAACCTAAGGAAGACCTCGAGGAGACATATGTCAGGAAAAAGCTCATGTCACAGAAAAAAAAATTTTCCGATAACAAAAACAAGAGGTTAAAGCAGAGAGTAAAGTTTACAACTAATGACGAAGTAGAATATCAGACTGGTCGTAATGATGAACCCACTACTGAAGAGCTAGGAATTGAAGAACAAGAAACTTAAAACCATTTTGAGGCTAAGAGAGATGATGAAGATATCATTATTCTTCTCACACACTCGACTCATATAGCGGGGACGATTCACATATGGAAGACCTAGAGGAGACATTTGTCAAGAAAAAGCTCATGTCACAAAAAGAGAAATTTTCCGCTAACAAAAACAAGAGGTTGACGCAAGATATTAAAGATTACAATGGATGACGAGGTAAAAAATCAGTATCATCGTAGTAAGATGAACCGAGTATTGAAGAGCTAGAAATTGAAGAACAGGAAATTTTAAAACACTTTGACGCTAAGAGAGATGATGAAGATTATTCTTCTCTTACACTCAAGGGCTCATCTAGCGACGATGATTCACCTATGGAAGACCTAGAGGAGACATATCTGAGGAAAAAAGCTCGTCACAGAAAGAAAAACCGTCCTATAACAAAAACAAGAAGTTAAGGCAAGAGAGTAAAGTTTAGAATAGATGACGGAGTAAAATATCAGTTTCGTCTTAAAGATGAACCCATTCATGAAGAGCTAGAAATTGAACAACAAGAAATTTGAAACTATTTTGACCAATGGAAGACCTAGAGGAGACATGTCAGGCGAAAAGCTGATGTCAGAGAAATAAAAATTTTCCGATAACAAAAACAAGAGGTTAAAGCACTCTCTTGCTTAAAGTTTACAATTAATGAAGAAGTAGAATATTAGTCTCGTAGTAAAGATGAAACGACTATTGAAAAGCTAGAAAATGAAGAACACGAAATTTTAAAACATTTTGATGCTAAGAGAGATGATGAAGATTTGTTTATTCTTCTCATACACTCGAGGGCTCATCTATCGAGGATAATTCACATATGGAGGACCTAGAGGTGACATATATCAGGAAAAAAGCTCATGCCATAGAAAGAAAAACGGTCCTATAACAAAAACAAGAGGTTAAGGCAAGAGAGTAAAGTTTATAATGGATGACGAAGTAAAACATCAGTCTAGTCGTAAATAGGAACCCACTACTGAAGAGCTAGAAACTGAAGAACAAGACATTTTAAACAATTTTAAGGTTAAGAGAAATGATGAAGATCTCTTTATTCTTCTCACACACTCAACGGCTCATATAGCGAGGATCACTCACCTAAGGAAGACCTAGAGTAGGCATATGTCAGGAAAAAAGCTCATGTCACAGAAAGAAGAATTTCCCGATAACAACAACAACAGGTTAAAATAGGACACTAAAGTTTACAATGGATGACAAAGTAAAAAATAAGTATCGTCGTAAAGATGAACCGACTATTGAAGAGCTAGAAAGTGAAAAACGGGAAATTTCGAATCATTGCGACCCTAAGAGAGATGCTGAAGATCTCTTTACTCTTCTCATACACTCGAGGGCTCATCTGGCAATGATGATTCACCTAAGGAAGCCCTAGAGGAGACATATGTCAGGAAAAAAGCTCCTGTCACACAAAGAAAAAGTTTCCGATAACAAAAACAGGAGGTTGAAGCAAGAGAGTAAAGTTTACAATTAATGACGATGTAGAACATCAGTCTCGTCATAAAAATGAAGCGACTATTGAAGAGCTAGAAATTGAAGAAATAGAAATTTCAAAAGATTTTGACGCTGAGAGAGATGATGAAGATCCCTTTATTCTTCACATACACTCGAGGGCTCATCTACCGAAGACGATTCACCTAAGGAGGACCTAGCGTAGACATATGTCAGGAAAAAAGCTCATGTCACAGAAAGAAAAACGGTCCGATAAAAAAAAACAAGAGTTTAAGTCAAGAGAGTAAAGTTTACAATGGATGGCGAAGTGAGACATCAGTCTCGTCGTAAAGATGAACCCACTACTGTAGAGCTAGAAATTGAAGAGCAAGAAATTTGAAACCATTTTGAGGCTAAGAGAGATGATAAAAATCTCTTTATTCCTCTCACACACTCGACGGCTCATGTAGCGTGTACGATTCACTTATGGAAGACCTAGAGAAGACATATTTAAGGAGAAAAGCTCATGTCACAGAAAGAAAAATTTTCAAGCAAGAGAGTATAAAGTATACATTTAATGACGAAGTAGAACATCACTCTCGTCGTAAAAATGAAGCGACTATTGAAGAGCTAGAAATTGAAGAACAAGAAATTTCAAAACATTTTGAGGCTAAGAGAGTTGATGAAGATCTCTTTATTCTTCTCACACACTCGACGGCTCATTTAGCAAGGACAATTCACCTATGGAAGATCTCGAGGAGACATATATCAGGCAAAAAGGCTCATGTCACAGAAAGAAAAATTTTCTGATAACAAAAACAAGAGGTTAATGCGAGAGAGTAAAGTTTACAATGGATGACATGAACATGTTGACGCTAAGAGAGATAATGAAGAATTCTTTATTCTTCTCGTACACTGCACCGCTAATATAGCGAGGACGATTCACCTATGGAAGACCTTGAGGAAACATGTGCCGGGAAAGAAGCTCATGCAACAGAAAGAAAAATTTTGCCATAACAAAAACAACAGGTTAAAGCAAGAGAGTAATTAAAGAGCGTATTAAAGAGCTAGAAATTGAAGAACAAAAAATCGTAGAATTATTGCGACGCTAAGAGAGATGATGAACATCCCTTTATTTTTCTCATACCCTCGAACGAACTCCAAGCGTCTTTTCCGCGTAAACGTTCATCTTTCCAAACACTGGTAACTTCCACTGGTCGTCGAGTTGTCTTCCTTTACAATTGTGAGGGCACGTATTGGCCTAATGTATGGGCACGCGGACTTAGTCACTTTTCTTCTTTGGTCGACCGAATGTACGGGTACGTGGACTTCTTCACATTCTGCCTTGTTTGTCGATCTTCCAACAAGCACTGTCCTTGGCTCTATCACTGTTATTGGCTGATTCACAGGTATCCAGACCTTCTGACTACTCGGAAATTTCCTCTTCGGAGGACGTTATTGGTGGTTTAAGTCGAACGGGAGGCGTTATTCTGAACTGCTGACTTCCTTTCCAGGAGGCTCTCACTTTTCCACAGGTGCGAATACCAGATTTCGACGAATGTATTCCGCTCATGCACTTATCATTAACTTATTTTCTAAGCCCAAATGTAATTTCAAACCTATTAGCCCAATGGATTTTAACAATGCTTGGAGTTGCTACAATTCTCCAATCAGAAAATGAACTCGGTACCGCGTTAGGACCCCCTTATCAGGGGGTCTAACGGTCTACATACGAGTATGCGTGAACAAAATAGGACGGGCGGTGCCTGTAGACGTCACAAAATCATCATCCCAGACAGAAAAGAAGAGTCATAAAGACTCTGTCTATGAGAGCCAAAAGAATATGTGAGCCGGCTGATTTGGAACAGGAAATGAAGCATCTGGAAAGAGCATTTGGTTGGAATCGATAAAATCGTCTGCCAAGGAATGTATTTCGCCAGAAAGGAATAACGGGAGAAGGTCAAAGAAGCGCGGATTGACTAATCTACCATATATTCACAAAATAACGGACAGGATCGGCAGGCTTCTGGAAAAGTACAATGTTAAAACTATGTTTAAATCGACTCGTACAATACAACAGAGCTTGATGGGAGCTTGAGATCGGCAAAAGACCGCAGAGATCTCCTATCGGCACCCAGAAGTTACCGACTTCCATGCAGCTGTTGCTCGGTATACGTTGGCACCACAAAACGCAGTGTCAACACGAGGACTACGGAACAGAAGAGGAGTTGCAAGCTGGAACAAACACAAAAGTCGGCAGTAGCAGAACGCACTCTCTCTACGAAGGTCACGAAATCCTTCTCAATGAGGTGGATATCTTATATCAAGCGGAGCCTTTCTATCCGAGACTAACGAGAGACGCCATTAAGATCTTTAAGCGCGACAACAATTTCAACAGGAAGGGGGAAATTACGTTTCTAAATGTAGACTGGAAGCGAGTTCTACGACATACTTTACTTCAAGTGCGTCGAAATCCCGCGCCTTCACTGCCACGCCCCCACTCCCTGCACTGCAGCGCGACGGCGAGGGAATAAATACCACGCAGCTCACCACAATCGAAGCAATCTACGTCGGGAAGCACGAGAGATCACTTCGCCCTTTGCCTCATCGCCTTTGATAATGTAAGTCAGAAATTCTATTGGACCACGGCTTCAAAGCCCGGAAAACCCTTTAGATTGTATTTTGACCGGCCGTGAAAGCCTTTCCAGTTTTATAAATTCCAAACCCCTGTCAAGGACATTGCATAACACTGAAATTTACCAAATAATCCCATTCGAAAATAAAGTGATTTTTTTGGTACCATTAAAACCGCTCTCGCCGTTAAGCTTTAAAAAACAAGTTTTGGTAACAATAAAACTACAAAGAACGGACGGTCTCAAACAAAAGCCTTGGATGTCTCCGGGGCTTGAAACTTGTCCCTCTTTTGTTCAAACATTTAAAACAAACTTGAGGTTAAAATCGGTTCGCCCGACACTATATTCATAAAACTTGGGAGAGCACTTAAACTGTCTAAAGGTTGCTAACTTCGTTTTGCCCGGGAATCTGTAGAGGATCTTCAGTTTGAATGCTCTTAATAACGGCCTTAATTAATTGAGCTGTCACTTGGATTAACTGCTCCTCTAGCCACCTGAGGCATTTAAATTTGGAGGGCTCCTTTTTTTAACATACATATTAACGAGGCTCTTTTATCTCATCTCTTTGTAATGAGCTGCGTTTAATTAAAATTTTCGTGGTTTCAACAATGCTAAGGCGAAATGCTGCGATGCTGCTAATAGAATGAAGATCGTATAGCAAAACCGTTAGTAGATGTTCAAAGTTCTTTTTAAATCGGCTCTTTGCAATAAGAACGAGGCATCCAAGCTTGGAGTGCAAAACCGTTTTAGCTTTCCGCGATATATTATATTTGGTCTCAGCGTTTTCGCGAATAATAAAATGGCTAAAGCGGGAAGCAATTTACTTCCGCAATTGGAAAATGGGATATAAAAATAGGAGAATAATTCCTTCTCTGGAAGAACTGGAAGTAGGTAATTACACTGAAGGTAACTAATATACAACTGCTAAGGAACTATTTTAGGCAATTTAGGACTCTCCTCTAATAAAGGTGAAGAAGAACCGGAAATTCCAAAATTTGCCCATGCGCTTCAGTTTTATTCTGCAAAGGCTTGGGAGTATGTAAGAAAAACGTGAGGGAAGCATTCGCACTATAGCACTATTCGAAACTGGGATAGTGCATTTGATGGACGACGAGGCCTCACCGGAGGATCATTTAAAGGTCTCAGAATCAAATGTCGTCTCAATTGGCAGTCCCAGTAATTTGAAATTTAGTTTTAGATAGATGGTTGGGTTTTGGGATCGTGGACCTAGAGACAGATTTAAATACACAACTCGAAGACCGTCTTTCTAGTGGGTTTAAATCAAGCATGGAACTTGCCAATAAGTTATTTTATTATCAAAAGCCTAAATAGTGATAAAAGGGCAACCTGAGCCATCAGAATACCAAAAAAAGGCAATACTGTAACATTAGTTAAAAACATTATCCAAATTACATGGAAATTAACGTTATTAGCCGGTCATTATCGATAATGTCCAACTGCGCTGGGCATTATAGTTATTGGCCGGCCACTAACGTTATAGGCCAGTTTAACGTCGTAAAATAATCTATACTCCATACATCATGAACTCACGCACAGAAAATAAATTAATATTCAATCCAACTGTATTCAAATGTACATTTCCATGTGCGTGACCTCAAAGCCACTCTCCAAACATTACTAAATTCATCTCCAATTTTAATATTAGCTTTTTCATATCTAAACTGCTCTGTTATTAAATGGAATATAAATGGGGAGTCAAATCGACAATCGGTGTTATTGAAAAAATTTTGTGTGACACTTTGCTCGTTAATTTACGAAATGAAATCGATTGATTCAAGCGGTAAAACGGAAAACGCCAGGCAACAAGTTGGATGGAAATTGTTTCCATTTAAGCGGCAAAACACGCGATATGGAAAACCGGTTCGTTATTCTCAATGGAGTGTTCATAAAAGGTCTTTTTTTGGGTAATAAGGCTTATTTCGAAAATATGTAACAAAAGTCAAGTTTTGGTCGTTTTGAAAATATTGTGATGTTTGCTCATGCATCAAGACATTTGTTTCAGTTTTTACACATAAATTGAATGTTTTCTGTCGAGATCAGAGAAGAATGGTATATGTATGTATTACCATTCACTTACTTTTGCCATCTCGCTCTTCTGCGCCACAATGTGTGCATAGCAGACCATGTCCCGAGTCGACGTGCATGTGCCTATTTAGTGTATAATGACCTATTAGGATTGCACTGCATACTTCTCTTAACTAGCCGCAAGGTTTTGATACTATCCGGGTTGAGATAGGTTTTGTAGGTTTGACTACACGGTGCTGAGTGAGTTCAAATTGTCTTTGTCTTTGTACCCTTCCATGCCTTCCTCCTAAACGTGGTTCTAGTCCATTAAAGCGCGTTTTGAAGCCAAGTGGTAGTCCGATCGTCGATTTCGTTTCGCTTGAATGCCAATGTGGCCAGGGACCCATGCCAAAGAAAGCCATCTCAGAGTTAGCTCTTTTGTTCCTGCCAATGTCTCCAGAGTATTCCTGCATTCCTGAACAAGCCTTGAGTTTGTCCTGCTTCTTGTCTGACTTCTTGAATGGTGGCCACTTCGAATATTTCCAGAGAATTTTTTTAATCTTGATTCTTCTGTACACTTGATTATTCTCAAATGGTTGCTGAAGCAACTTTTCCCTCAATTTTTCTATTGTTCAGATATTTACTCCAAATGACTGGTTTTAGTCTTAGTTGGTAGCTGGGATGCCCTTCTTGCCACAGGACAATCGGAATGGCTCGCTATATGAGGATAGAGGTCTGCATGTGTTCTGACCGTGTTCAATCCCTGTTTTCTTACACTGGTGGCAATAGTCCACTCTTCTGTAGGAAGTCATAGCTTCCCTCTTTTCCAGATTAAAAGCTCCGGCGGACCCAATAAGGTATTGAGAGTCGATCCCGGTGTTTTTTCAAAAGTGATGCAGGACTGTTCTCTGCAGTCTTGCCAACTTTAGCGCATAGAAGAGTATTTTTACAGCTGGCTACCAGATCAGGGATCCATAAAACATCCTCAGTCTGATCACCGTAGTGCAGGATATCGAGTTTTAGACCCCATTTCTTGACCCTTGTCCTTTTTAGTTGTCATTGGAGTGGTGCTGTCTTATTGCAGGTTTTCTAAACATGACTCTTCCAGGTCACTCCGCTGTCAATGATTAGTCTCAGGTATTCTGCCTTAAACTTCAGGTTAGTTCAGGTTAGGTTAGGAGGGATTTCTTATACAGCGCAGCTGCCCTGAATCTTTGACTTTTTTCCATCTGGTGTGACTTACAAGCTGTGCATAACAAGGTGTGAATTGCAAGCCCAAGCAGGATTGTCCGACAGTCTCGTCTCTCTATATCACACTTCTAGTATTCTGCATGCCTTCTGCATCTGACCACAAAAACTGTCGACAAAGTTGGTGTTTAGGTGGTGGTTAGGAAACGACGTTACGATATTAAACGAATACATGGACGTGGCAACCTGTTACAAATGCTGAAGGTTCGGACACGCCATGAACAAGTGCTCCGAAAGGGAGTGTTGTTTAAATGCGGAGGGAATCATGATGGCAGAAAATGCGTCGAAAAAACACCGTTTGACGGCCCAAACTGAAGGCTAGTGCCCAATATATAGAGGAAAAATAGAGATGATACGGGAGGACATGGCAAAGGAAAATCGGGACCAAAAATGGAAGAAAGTGAAGTAAGTGTCAACGAAACAATGTAACTAGGATTATGCAAATTAATATGGGGAAGGAGAGGGAAAGCTGCGAAATAGTTCAAAGGAGAGCCAGAAGTGATCAGATTGTTATTTTGTTTATACGGAAATCGTAGAGGAAGATTAAAGAGTTAGGCGGATATCAAAATTTAGTGAGGAAAATGAGGTAAGTAAAGCGGAAAAATGGCTAAAGGAGAGACTGCAGACTAATTTCGATGGTGACGAAAAATCGACAATAATAATATAAGCTTTTCTAATTTTGACATATAAAGTGGCACTTTACAATACTGATGACAGGGGCGTAACGTCCTACTTTTCGTAACTAGTTCGTAACTAGTTACGAAAAGTAAAATCTTTCGTAACTGGTGATGAAAAGTTCATTTCACCACCAGTTGCAAGTTTCGATTATGGCACACCGTTGCTACAGTTTTACGGTAATAAGTAGTTATAAAGTGGTTTAAAAGTAAATATTGAAGTTTACTAATAATAACTTTCTCTCTAAATAGGTATTCAAAATTAGAAAAGTCTTGTATGAAACACGTGACGAAAAGCCTTTTTTGTGTATCTCATTCAAATTCAAAAACATTCATTCGTTAAACATAATCGGACTTTTCGTTACTGTTTACATAAGTAGCTATTGAAAGTTATGCACGGCGCAAGAGAAATCAGATTTATTAGTATTTATAACGAGCCGAGTACAAAGAATAGAAAGATAGAGGATCTTGAGAGATGCGGCAAGAATGCACATGACACGGTCCTAAATCAAAAGGCAGAATAGACGATGGATTAGGTACTGAAACACTGGACTGGGCAACAACTTACGACTTCGAAATAGTAAATGTCGGACCACGACCGGACATCTTTAGATCGTTGAATGAAGAAAGTTCTGAAGCAGCAGTTCCGAGAGCACTGAGGGTGAATCTAATAATGCAGAAAGAGACGAACATAACAAACTGAAGCACTAACTGACGAGGACTTCTTAATGACCTAGGGCCATAACCTATAACATTCTGGTGGATGACAAAAATATAAGGGAATCTTCAATGTAAAACGTCTTGAGACAAGCGATGATGTGAAATCGAAGCAGAAAGACGCTAGAAGCTTCTTAAAGTTGTGGTAAAGCGCAGACTAGCGAAATAAAAAACACGTAATGGACTAGACAATACTATTGGTATGAAGAACTTCAAATCGTAAAACGAAACCTTAAGAAAGCAAGATGAACCGACCATAGGAAAAGAGACGAGGGCGTGGTGAGAAGAACTATAGCGACATGGATAAGACTTACACTGACACACAAGGAACTAATAAGCGAAAAAACGACAAAGAGGCGTGAACAGGGCTTACAAAAGGTTAACGGAATAGCAACCAGAGAATGAAGTCTCAGTCAGGAAGAAGAAAATGACGTATAACTGGGGGGAAGTGATGGAAATAAGGTAAATTGAAGGTCTCGAAAAAAAAACCTTATAATTGCATGCAGCATGTGTGAAAAACAATGCTCGAGCAACTAGTAAGTCAGTAAAGGTTTCCACCGTTTTCCACCATCAGTTAAGGGCAACCGGACAGAAGCCAATTTCGAGAGCCTTGGACCTACGTGGTGACTATGACCATTCGAAATCCGTTAAGCCGGATCCTCGATACCCTCTCTTTCCTTCATTATCCGCCATTGCCCTTCTCATTTCTCTTATGAGATGGGCACGGAGGAGTTCTTTTTGTCGCAGCACTATCTGACTTCGCACACTTTGGTTACGCTCCTCCTTTTGTTGAGGAATGTTGGATCCTTTCTTCATGTAGAAGCCGGTGGGAACGTCCATCCAGTGGAGTAGGAGTCATCTGCTTTGGCTTTTCGTGATCCTTGGAGTTACATGGTGACCATGAGCCATTGGGAATCCGTCAAGCCGGATCCTCGATACCCTCTCTTTCCTTCATTATCCGTCATTGCCCTTCTCATTTCTCTTATGAGACGGGCACGGAGGAGTTCTTTTTGTCGCCGCACTGTCCGACTTTGCACCCTCAGGCTATGCTCTTTATTTCCTTGAGGAATGCTGGATCCTTTCTTCACGCAGAAGGCGGTGGGAACATCCGTCCAGTGAAGTAGGAGTCATCTGCTTTGGCTTTTCGTGATCCTTGGACCTACGTGGTGATCATGAACCATTCGGAATCCGTCAAGCCGGATCCTCGATACCCTCTCTTTCCTTCATTACCCACCATTGCCCTTCTCATATCTCTTAGGAGATGTGCACGGAGGAGTTCTTTTTGTCGCAGCACTATCTGACTTCGCACACTTCGGTTACGCTCCTCCTTTTGTTGAGGAATGTTGGATTCTTTCTTCATGTAGAAGCCGGTGAGAACGCCCTTTCAGTGGAGTAGGAGTCATCTGCTTTGGCTTTTCGTGACCCTTGGACCTACGTGGTGATCATGAACCATTCGGAATCCGTCAAGCCGGATCCTCGATACCCTCTCTTTCCTTCATTACCCGGCGGTTGCCCATCTCATATCTCTTGAGATGGGCACGGAGGAGTTCTTTTTGTTGCAGCACTGTCTGACTTCGCACCCTTAGGCTACGCTCCCCCATTTCTTGAGGAAGGTTGGATACTTTCTTCACGCAGAAGCCGGTGGGATGGTCTGTCCAGTGAAGTAGGAGTCAGCTGCTTTGCCATACCTTCATGCGCAAGAAGTACGCCGAGGACATGCCCAGCAAACAAACAGCGATTTCGAATGACTGCTCTAGAATGCAGAAAGACTATTCCCGTCCTTTGATTTCTCAATAGGAGTGACATTCAATTGCCTACATACCGGTTTGTGTGGAATTTCTATTTTATTAATCATCCGAACAAGGCTGTTTTGTTTTGAGAAATCTTGAATCTCACCCTTATTACTTGTCACAGCCTCGATGATATACGGGGAGACTGAAATATCAGATTCAACAAAACTCTATGAGCGTAGAGCACGCTAAACATTTTTGTATTATTAATTATCGACTATCAGTGACAAACTTGAAGAAGATTGGATCGCATACAAAGTGACCATCGGCTCCAATCAAGACAGAATCACCCCACTGCACATGATACTGCTCGAGTCGAAGCTGCAAGAAAGAAAGGTGACATGGGAGCAGCCAAAAAGGATGACGATCCGTGGATGGCAGTGTTCGTTCTCGCCATTCAAAGACTTTCGAAGGCCCAAGCAGGCCACTATCGATCTTCCTTCATCATAAGAATTGACACCGAAATGCTGGTTCACAATAAATAGACTCCAAAGCACTCCGAAGCCTTGGACATGTCCAAGATGTCCGAAGACTTGTATCATTCCTGGACGATCGACAGAGGGTTCAATATGTTCGTCGCCTGTATCGACATGTTTTTTAATGGCTTTCCGAACCAACTTTAGGCCAACTTCAGGATTAGCAGCAGAGTTTTCCGGTTTACAGCTCTCATGTCCTATGGATACATCTGCTGGGCATGGAAGATGTTGCAGTATTTATGGAATGGATATTTGTTAATGTCATAGGTGATGAGATCGATAAAATGATGATCCCGCAAGACAAATTAGACTCCATTTTCATACTTTCCCTACCACGTATGCTTAGGATTGGTTCTTCAATCTTCTTACTCCGCCTCTGCAAATCCCCATTTCTTCGAATTAGTCCATCTCACCGGGGCTTTCTTAAAGGCGGATCGATCTCTTCATGCTCGGCACATATGTGAATCAAAAAGAATGAGCCTCTTGTTGAATGCAGGATGTATTTATTGCTTATGCCCACTCTAGAACTTTTGAAGTCGAAAACCCTCTCACAATATGAAAGACAGCAATTTATAAATATTAGAAATGAATTGAAAACTACAGTGAAGAATAGGAATGCAGGGATACGTATGCGAATGTGAGGAGGAAATTGTCGTAGATAAAGCTTTCTGAGTGTCTTATTTTGGAGCATGTTCTCTGAAAAAACTACTTAAATTATTGAAGCCTGAAGTCTGTGGTCATGATTGTAAAACCAGCTTCAAATAAAAACGTTTTTTGGTTAATACCGATTTTCTATTAAAGAGGTGGGTTTCTAAAACTTAAAAAAATCTTTTTCTAAAATTTTTCTAAAAGAAAATAAAGAAAAGTAGAGAAGGGAAGTAAGACTGAGAGCTTCCTGTCTGAAAGTCCATCAATAGAAAGTATGACCAGTAGATGGAAGCCGTTTGAACCCAAAGCATAGCTAACAGAAGTAGCGACATTTACACACATCACCCAATAGGCTGCTCTAGAAGTTCAACAAAATCGTCTATTTTGAAGAAGCCAAGAAATTGGTTTGGGAAATTGGACTTGGTGGTATATGAAGGTTGTTTAGTCGTGTTACGAGCAACCATTTACATAAACTTAGATTAGGGACATTAGGGTGTGCACTAACCAATATGTGTATTTTAGTGTGAACATAGTCAGTCTAGGGCAACATAATTCCCGCAATCACAAATGTATCTGTTGATAAAAACTGATTCACTACGTCTATAATCCGAACAACTTTGCCCCTGTTCATCAAGTTTTCAGTTGCTAGTTTTCCTAAAAACAAAACTCTGTAATCCATAAATGAGCTTTCCCTTGTACCTCAGCTAGGAAACTTCAAGCAGATCTCCAGAGGGTGAGTTAAAATAGGGCTATTATTTAAGTTTAAGGGAAGTTCGGGTACAATTTGACTGAACAAATACAGACAATTTACTAATGGGATTTTCTTTTGTTGTCATAGCTTAAAGAGGATCCGGTTAATTCTTCGCTTTATTTAAAGTTTTGAATCAGTGCTTCTGCTAGAGACTTACTTGTATGCTCAAAGCGAATACATATGACATAATAAAGCTATTGTATTGTGCATACAGAAACAACTAATAACTGTAAAACAGTACCTGAATAGAACTTTAATAAAAATTATTAGCAATAATTCAGCTTAATAGTCCTCAACGGTAGGCTTTTCAACATCGTGGGTTTCAATAAATGAAAAATCACCGCCAAACAAATGGGTAATAGGACAAAAATATCACAGCTTGGCTCGGTAATGACTCCGTAAATCATTCGATATGTTTGTGGAAATGTTTTTCCTTTTCCGACGATTTTCCCTTTTTAGCTAAATGACGTGAAATATTTTCGTTCCACTTTAGGAAAAATTCACAGGTTGAACAATTTCTGTACTTTCTATTTTATATTGCCCAAGCGGAGCTACGTGAGGTAATTTATTGTTCTAGTTTAAACGATACATTTTTATTAAGATTTTTACTTGAGGGTCAATATTTACCTTTTTTTTGAGTTACAGTTTAAATTGTTTGGATTTGCCTTGCTCAATCAACAATAAAGTTTTAATAGTTATTTATGTGTTAAAAGTGCGTTTTCAAAGCACGCATGTAAAAGACGAGTTTCTCCGCCCTGAGTGTTAAATATAGGTAAAAGAGCATTGATACTTACAATCCAATTCCATATCTACTAGATTACATTACTTTTGAGGCAATAAGCAAGTAATGTCTTTTTAGTAATCTTTTTGACGATTCTTTCATCCTACCCCTTATTACTACCTCCAATGACTCCCGAAAATTTTCATCATCTGTGAGATCATCAAAATCCATTGTTTCTTCCTCTATCAGCTATCAAAAAGCACCTTTTGACTTTCTGGTATTTACTTGTATATAAACAAGAATAATTTAATTTGAACTTCAAAATGACGGCACTTTTCCTCTCCCTACCTTAACCAATAGCTAAACCAATATTACGAAAATTATGGCAAAGCCGACGATCTACCAGAGGAGACGTCTGGAAGCTGGCCACCAACCAGACATGGAAGGCTGGTTTGTTGCGGCGGTGCTAGGAGTAACAACACTGATATTCAAGCAGGATGTGGCATCGTGGCACCTGCTATCGATTATTGTGGAAGTGAGACGGAGTGACGTAGACTGACACGGAGGGAGAGAGAGAGAAGTTGCAACAGGTAGTCGCTAGGGGGCGATTAGGCACGTTTCTTTTGTAATTTCCAAATAGAAAACAATTGAATATAGAAGTAGTCAAGGGCTCAAAAATGTAATTTGGAACCCGAAGATCAGCCCGGTTGCTAACTAATCCGCATGCGTCCTCTAAACAGTTAAGCTTCATTTTTGCCGACGTCGAGCCAATCAACGTTGGCTAAAGGAATTTCTCAGCTAAACAACATCGTCACAATTTTCGTGACGTAAAATGCAAAAGCGCTTGATGTTAGTATAGAACCTTTTTCCTGATCATCGTACAATTTATAAAATTGTAAATCGTAAGCATCCAAAAAATACAATTTTAGTTGTAAATTTTGGCTTTTTAGCAGCTTTAGTTTGTGTTGGTGTTGTTTTAATTTCAAATTTAAATTATTTCAATAGCCTTTCAGTTTATTGCTGTACTATTTTGCTTTTTTCTGCTGTTCTGTTAAGTTCTGTGCTATTAAATGATTACTTTAAACTTGAAACTGAAGATTTCGGAACCTTTCAACATTATTCTATTTGCAATTATTAACAAGCCCAAATATCCATAAAAAAAACGTGGAGGCCAAGAAGCACAAAATTATAAACGTGCAATGCATAGTGTGAAAAGTGTGAGATGCTGAAAAACCTCCAGTGGATGGAGTTTTCTTGGGCTGAGTAGATGTAGTATGTATTTACTTTTTTTTATACTTGTAGATTTGTATGTAGATAACTAAGGGATAACATTTTTATTGGCAATATTGCGTAACTAAAGGCTTTGGAAGAAATCTTCACAATTAAATAGATGCCGTACTATAGCAACATCAGTACCTAGCATTTTTGCACTTTATTAAAAAGTCAATTTTTCTAAAATAAATATGAGAGAAAAAGGAATTTTCTCTCATATGTATCTAGTTGAATGAGTATCGGAAAAGTAGTTAGTTAGGTATTTAGGTAGCTACTTATATAATATGAAGTACTACCTATTTTTATTTTTACTTAAATGTTGTTGATGTAGGTAATATACTATCAACTACCATAAACTTTGAACTCATATTTTGAACATGATAAGACCAATATTGGATTCCAACCCAGGAAATGATGAGGAGGATTATAATTTAAGAAGTGTTGAAGCTTGTCATAAGAGTTATTTAATAGAATTGGAGGTACCTAATAATTTTTTTTTAATCTTTTCAGATTTCTATAGGATCCAGTGGTTAAAATTTCTGGCATAGATTTTAGTGTTGGTTGTGGGGTTATGCATCTAGGAGAAATTGACTTCATCATCCGGAGCCACATTATAGGCGAATGACACTTTATGGCAGAAGACCTGGGAAAGAAAAAGTTGAGAAAATATGCTGCTCTCACAGTCCAGGTAATTAGAAATTATTCTTTATGCAAAACTAATTTTTGTTTTTCTTCTAAATTTAGAACTACCTGTTAAATTTAACTGTTGGGTACTGATAGTTTTCCGAGCCTTACATGATGAGAGATTTAGATAGAGATCAGAAATAGTGACACAATATGTAGAGAAAAAAAAAACATTGATTTATTTTTTTTAGCTATAAATGGTGGGTTTATTCATGAGACTAAAGAATAACGTTTAAGAATAAAAGAATCTCGGAAAGAATAAGATAATGGTTGGTTACGCATTAACCAAAACATGTGATTATTAAACAAATATTGCTTAATGCTTACCTAAGGATTAAGCTATCTTTCAATTTAAATGGTTTTATGTTTAAATAATAATGTAGGTAGGTTATTCCTAAGCTCATTCCTAAGTAAAACCATATTCTTATGCTTAAGGCCATATTGTTATTCTGATGTATAAACAGCACAAAGTAATTTGTTCTGTAGACCCTATAGAGCATGTCATGCTTACAATATTTTTTTTCTATGTATCAATAAAAGGTTCAATAACACTGATATTATATACCTAGAACTAGAGCTATACCTACCTAGAGTTTGGGCAACATCAAGTGTCCTTCAGAGGATTTATGCAATTTGGCACTTCAACTTTGAATTTTATCTTTTCAAAACTCAAAGGATTTTATAAATGTTAGATTTTCGACCAACTTTGGAAAAACAATGTGAAGCAAAAGATACATTGCAGCATGGGCTTTCTTGTCCAAACTGTGTAACTTTTTTCCACAAGTTTTGATGACATTCTGAGTGGTCCCTATTGCCAGACTCTGACCCTGTATATAATTTCCTATAACCTGGTATGAACTTTTGTAACATTAAAGGAAGAAATACAGGGTGATCGTTTGGAGTTTAACCATGGGGATCTTGGTTATTTGAAGAGATACAACGAAGGTTAAATTAGGGCAAAGTTGCGCAATTAGAAGTGTATAAAAGTTGTTTTCAAATTTTGAAAACTTCGGCTGGTTTTGGAAATATTCACAAAACGTTTTTATTTTTTCTAGCTTTAATTTAATGAGTTATTTAAAAACAATTTAACACTTCTTCATAGCTACTTTTTGCTTTCTTCAACGCGGTATTTTCAAATTTAAAATCCGACGTTTCATTTTCATGCAAACAACATTGCTTAAATATTTTTTAAATACAGTCCTGTATTTTTTATAACAGATTCTGAATCTCCCTGTAACTCTGCAATAATTAATATGCAACAATTAATAATTAATTTTTAAATTTAATTAGAAAGAGCAAGTGCCTTAATAAGGCCTTGCTCTTTCTAATTAAAATATGGTACTTATACAGACAATACAGTCAGATGAGGGAGTAAAGTTATTTATGTTCTATTTAAAATTATATAATATATATCTGTCAGTTTTTTGCTCCAGCATGGATAAGTCTTAATAGTTATTTTCATAGTTAAGTTTTATTTTCACAGTTAATAGTCACTAAGTCTTAATAGTTGTTTTCATTAACCGACCGCCCTTATCGCTTTGGCAGAATGTATGACCGTTAATATATTTATTTCCTGTCAATCTCTAGGTCCAAAATTCAAGTTTGATGAGTGTACAACCATTGACATGGAGCAACCGCAGAAGGCAAAATATGTTCGTCGCAAGAGCGTCACATTATTTTCAAAGGCAAAACAATTAAGAGGGTCCAAGACCCGAATAAAATCTTTGAGATCTCTTCTAATAGTTATCAGGAAAAAGGAACTTCTATCTAATGAATCCATAGATCATCTACTGGAAAGATTGTTTTATTATATAATATGACAATAATAATTTATAATAATTATCATGTTAGCTCTACTTCAAAGCACAGATTGTTAAAACATAGATAATTTAAAAAAAAACATTTCAAAATCAGTTACTGAATGCAGGATGTTAAAAAATTATTTTGCTCTTTAGTTTTTAATTTATTTTTATTTAGGTATGGTTTCTATAATTCTTATATACTTATCAAGACTTGTAATAACTGACACAAAAAAAAATAAATAATAACAAATTAACCTTACATATTTTTTGAGCCTTGTATGTTTTGAAACAGTTTCAACTAATAATAAATGTAATCGCCTTATTTGACTTTAATAGCTTTACAAAGAAATAAAACTTAATCGAAGGATCCTTTGGAATTATTGAAAATTGCTTTCTGAAATACACTGTAAATAACACTACAATAACCTATACGTTGAATACATAACTTATACGTTTTTTTAAGTAAAATAAGTAAAAAATCAATGTCGTTTATTTTCATTTTGGTGCACAAATAAACATGGCATATATAAAATATGTGTTTTTAATTTACCTAACATTTCAAACCTTAATATCTTCAACATATGTTTCCTAAACCTCTGAATGAATAAATCCACATTTTTTGTTTTTCAGATTACCGTAAAATAGTTGTATTGTTTCATTGACCATTACTCAATTGAAGATATCTTTTTATAAGCTAGTGGTACCCAAGAGTTTTATAGACGTCATAGCAGTACAGTTCTTCAGCACGCAGAAGTGGCGCGACCTTTTTTAGGCGCTTGTCTTCATTCATCTTCAAATTTAAACTGTGGGTTTCAATGCAGGATGGAAACTCCATATCCGAACTACTTCCGTTTTCCTTCCAGGAAATTGGAAGCCAGTATGACAGACTTTCTTTGTCCTTCACTTAGACCAATGTTTATCAACCCTGTAACAAATAAAAACACCGATACATTTTTCTAATGTTGAATATGTAACAATTGAATTGGCGAATAAAATTCTCAACTTAATATAAAAATTAATTGTTTTGAGCGCATTTGATCAAAAGACTGCTTAATCATAATTAATGTAATAATGTGATCACTGAATGCCTATTAATTGATTAAGTCATATGCTCCCTATTAATTTTTCGATCCTCTGCTTACTTTCCAGCAGGAGTAATTAGTAGAAGGCATATATAATAGAGAGGAATTACTAACTTCTTCACCTGCACGTTATCTTTGTACTTAAACATTTTACTTTTTTTCATGATTTTTCATCACACTGAAAATAAAGTATAAAATATATGAAATACAAAACCGTAATTTTTTATTAATGAAGCGTATTGCAAATCCATAATTGACCAATAAGTATTTGATCACAATTTTCAGGATTATTATTACACAGAAGAAAATGAGTTTTTGAGCAGAATATGTGCATGTAGTAAGACAATCGCAAAAAAAGGATCATTCAAGTGGAAAAAGGACTTTTGTTAAACTGGCAACACATTTCATAGCTTGTTGGCTAGACTTGACGAAGAGACAAAAAAATAGGAACTACATTCAGGAATCAACTGAGCGAAAATTATTGAGTGTGTTAAGTGTTAACAATGTGAGCAATCTATAAACTAAACTAAGAATCAATTGAAACGATACACCCCAAATTTTGAATGAAATTTAAAACTGTCTCTCTCTAAAGCCACTCAACCGATTTTCGTTGTAAATGCCATTTTGGTAAGATCGCCCTGTGCATAGTCTTTATATTCCATATAAAATGTTTATCAATATTTGTATTATGGGGCAAATTGGAGCTCCAGTGTTAAATGATACCTCGTTTATAGAAAAAACTAAATATCTATGGAACCAGGCAAAATATCCAAAAAACACCAAATATGTCCCAAGGTATGACGCGTCTCCACATAATCCCGTAGCAAAACATGTTCTGAATTTTTTTTCCGCAAAATTATCTGCTCAAAAGGTTTTACAAAACTGCATCAAGTTTTGTTGAACCCTGTATTATGTAATGTGCAAAACATATAAGCGAGTGCATAACCACTTTTTATACACGGATCTTACCAAAATGGCATCTCCAATGAAAATCGGTTGAGTGGCTTTAGAGGTAGACAGTTTTAAAGTTCATTCAAAATTTAAGGTGTATCATTTCAATTGATTCTTAGTTTAGATTAAAAGGAGGGTTTAATCAAGTATGAAATTTGATGCTAACTTACATGCTTGAAACCTTAGTGGCACCCTGGAACTTCTTTGAAACACACAAATCTTTTCCTTTATTATCTATTTATAAGTCACCTTTCCATGGTTGAATCGTAGGTTGGTACTACATAAGGAAAAAAACTCTGCCACATCTAATTTCCACAAAAAAAACCTCTTCTCAAGACTATTCTGAAACCCTAAAACAAGATAAGAGGTAAGTAAAAAAAGAGATAAAAAACAGGGTTTAGACAATATGTAATTATTTACCCTCATATCTCACTAAAAAAAATTAATTTGGTACCTTAACAGTAACAGGCTTCTGAACTTGAGTCATTGCAAAAGAAAAGTAATAATTTAACTTAAGTGCTAAGATGCATCCTTATATTGTTAGTTTTTTGGTACAAAAGTATGCCTTCTAATATGCTTCTTAGTAAATAGTGCACCCGTAAACCTTCATAAATACATTTCTAGTAAGGTAGCTGACATAGACATAAGTATGCAGAAAAGCTAATGCAGCATAAATTGCCAAACCAGCTACTTGCTTTTGAGTCAAAAATGAGAGGAGAGCTTATTGTGCACACATTGAAAATGGCATAGGTATAATCTATTTCTGGTCCTAGTAGTTTTAATGTAAGCATCAAAATCTTTATACAAACCTTAACTGCACTGTGGATGTACCCATAGCATAATTGTCTAGCAAGACGAGAGTCACTTTGCTTCCATATGAAGAGGATATAAATAGATTATTAACTGGGATAGTGGATCACTGGCCTAATAGAGCAATATATCCTTTTTCTCTTTTAAACAAAGGTTCTATACACTCTCCAGTGTGTAGGACTTACTAAACCCTTCATAAAAAACGAGAATTTTTAACTTACCTACCACAACCAGTGTTTATCATTTCAAATTAGGGGTAAGGATAGCGGATAGCCCTACTTAATCATACTAGCAAATGCAAATGGCATAAGTGATGAACAAAATGAAAGGAGAGTGCCATACTTATGAGCTGTTGAATAAAAGAAAAGTTGTAAAGCATACATGAGCCCTAACCTTACTGTGGATTCATGTATTCTTTACAGTCTTTACAACAAGGCCAGGGTTGTCAACAGCTGTGAACACAATGTTCCTTTGTAGGGGCTATTTCAAAAACTACCTCAAACTCATGCTGCCCCTACCTTTCATTCTTTCACACCAACACCATACCAAATTATTACACACCTAGATACTGGATACTTACATGTTTAGGTACTACACAAGCACAAGACTGTACTGAAAAGTGTGTGTAGATCATTTGATAATAAGAAAAATTGATATTATTGAGAAATGAGTGGAGCAGAAACAGGAAAACTGGGTGCAAGCAGGTGTACCTGCATGACGCTTTCTCGAAATACGAGAATCCAATAAATCTGTCACTTGACACGTTGCGTTAACGAATCTCGCGCAATTCTTGCTAAACAAAGATTCCTTTTACTAATTGAAAACAGCAATTCTATTACACCAACTTTGCTGAAATTAAAAATTACTGTAAATTATTTGCAAAACGTAATTGTTGATTGTCAAAATGGCACAAAATGTCACAATCCTTTTAATAAATTTTTAAGCATGCATGCGCAGTTAAGACCAACCGGGCTGATGTCGGAATTCCAACGCCTACTCGAACGTTCACATTTCGAACATTGGAACCAAAGGCGACTCTTCGTATAAATCTCAACAGTATTCGATAATTTCAAGATAATAAAAGAGTTTGAAGTGCAAAACCCGTGTTGTGCAATTTTACCTTTAACACCACTATTGTTGGTAGTTCAAGTTGACCGTAGTTTAAACTCTAGTTATCACTGACCAATTTTCATACAACTCACTTTACACCTTAAACTAAAGCTAACCTTTGATCATAGGTTAACTATCTTCCATGCAACGGGGCCTTAATAACATGAATGAAGCGACTACCCGAGCCACGCTCGATTTGCTGCTGAGGAAGTTAATAATTCAGAATGAAGTTGCTTACAGTAAGCGTGTAAAGTGGTTTGAGGAGAAAGGAGTTCAAGGGAAGTCTACCAAAAACGAATTCCGGGCATATTTTGAGGAACAGTCGAAGGTATGGAAAAGTTCATCTTTGTGGTCGCATTACTCGATGATCAAGGCTAAACAGCAAAATAGATAATAATATCACGGAGTGTTTCAAACTCATCGCGTATTTAAAGCGCCAAGGAACAGGTTACCAACCCAAAAAATCAAAGATACTGACTAGGGACCAAATTGATCACTTTTTGAAGAGTGAACCAGATGATAAATTTCTTCTGATGAAAGTAGTTACGATTTTAGGAATATTTTGTGCCTGCCTACAAGACTCTCAACATCATTGAAGATTAGGGTACTTCATTAATGGTTACCAAAACTAACGTTCCACGAAGTTACACCATTGATGAAAAAGTGTATTTGGATTTTTATCGGAAATACACGGCTCTTCATCCAACAAATGTCAGACATTCCTAAAATACGGCGACTTTTCCTAAAATATATATAATAAAAAAAATACCTGCGGCTGTAGCAAAATACCTGAAACTTCCAAATCAGACCTTCTATACTGGACATTGTTTTCGTCGTACTTCGCGAGCTGGCTTGCTGATGCTGAAGTAAATTTGACCACAATTAAGCGCCCTGGAGGATGGAAATCGGGGGCTACATCGAAGATTTTTTGGAAACTAAGAATTCGATTGTCCCAAAACTCCTTCCAGTGAAAACAACAACAGCAAATATGATTGCAACGTCAACCAGAAATTGAATCTGTTCATTATTCGTCATCTTTGAGCTCCTGCGCTACGTGCTCTGGTAGAATTATAGAAGAAATTAATTATACAAATTGTTCAAATTGTACTATCAAGGTTAATATTAATAAATAAAATAAAAGTTTTCGCAATTCTTTCAATGTTATGGCATTTCATTTTAAAGCACTAGTGCCTTAAAACATCATTTTTAAAGCTGGTTTAAGATATCAAAAGTGCTACTTTTAACAAGTTTGTAGAAAGAATTATTTTAAGTATTGCTCCGTTTTTCACATTCAAGCCTATGAAGCTGTTACTTCATTAAATTGGACCGAGGGAAAATAAATGGGCAGAAAATTGCCAACCGTTTAAAATCAATAAGAAAGTAGCTGTAAGCCCTAAACGGAGCCCCGGGGAGTAATTCTTTTCGGTGAAAGAATAGTGCATTCACTTTAACGAGAAACAAAAACAAAAATGCGAGCATCCAATAAACCATTAACAGCAAGTGAATTTAAAAAATAACTTTTAAGTCTTAGCAAAAAGTGTGCTAAGAATTATAGGAGTTTAATTGAAGGTTTCTTGACTGTCAAGACTCTTTTCAAGAAAATATTCCACAAAGTTACCTCAAGATAGTGTACTATTTCATTTAATTGGCTACTTATGGAAAACAAAAATTCTTAAGTGTCTCTCTTATTTTTATATTAATTAGCCGCCTCTTCATGAATTCTCCTTTATATACAATTCGTGGATTGAAAATGATTTATAGTTTTAGATCGATTTTACTTCTCCTAAATGAGTCGTCAAATTATGGAAAACATAAAATTGTGATTTAAAAGCTCTCGTGGTATAACCCCCGATAACTCTCTTACAGACAATAGAACAGACACAAGACGGAAGAATAGAGAAAAAAAAATCAGAATTCCACAATCACGTCACTCAAAGCTAAAACATATTGACAAAGAGTAATACATAACTCAATTATTGACAAAATGGTAACGGTTGCTTCGTCTTGTTATGGGGAAACATCAATAGCAGTGTTTGTGCTTAATTTCTTAGCACTCGTCGTCCAATTGGCAGTACTCAGTAAGCAGGAGAAAAGAATATCCAAGTACCATAACCAAACTTTATAGGATAATTCGGGGTGGTCCGCAAATCTGAAAATTTGGTATTGTAGGTAAGTGGCGTTTTAGGTGGCAACTCACCTAAAATATTGTTAAGGTGTATGCCGGCCGGTCCGATGGGCGACCATTCTTCGGAATTTATTGGTGTTGGCCGACTAGGCCCCGCGGACGTTGGCGTGTTGGATGTCAAAGTTACGCCGCTGCCGGCCGAGAACGATTTATTACCTTGTTTACGCGTTTCTAGTTGTTATTTAAGCATTTAGCGGTATTCTTTTATTGTTCGATGATTGTTAAGGCATTTTCTAGTTTTATAGGTATAAAAGGCACGGACCGCGGCAGTCAGTTAGTCTAATTTTTAATCGATTCTAAATAAGCTAAAACAACGAAGCGATATAGTAAAATGTTAGTGGTAAATAGTGGACTATAAGTAGGGGTATTATAGTGTAACGGTTTAAAATATTCAACTCCGCCCCTACGTTCTAACCTAAAAATTATACTCCTTCTGTATGATTTTTTGATAAAAATAAGACCCAAAAATGCATTTATAGATTCTAGAATAATGCCGATTACAATAATGTACTCTTCTCTTCTGGTCAAACAATTTCTAGTGCATAAACTGAACTATACAAATGGATTTTGGCATGTTTTGTTTTGGTGCTTCAAACATAGCAAAGATCCTGATTGGTTAAATCCTGACCAATTAGAGATTGACGCATTGCAGAGTGAAATAAGGTTAAAAGGTCCTGGAGATGTTACTGCTTTTTTACTTAGCGTTTTGCAATTTTGTACTTATTAGTGATTATTATCGCTCACACGAAAGCAAATATGAAGAGATTTGAAATGGACCGTCCTCAACGGAAATCACTCAAGTAATTAACGAAAGTCCGAGCTCATTTGATCTTCAAAGATCCTTGGTACGTTGACCCGTATGTCAAATATATCTTTGAAGAAGTGTTAGGTACTGACACAGTCGATCAGTTTGGATGTTACACACGTTCATTCTACACGTTAGAAGGACATTATATCCATTTATGGAATTATGATCGAAAGAAGATGTAGTTTACATGCTAAGGAAGGTAGGGGAAGAGTACGAAAAGTGTGGAATGAACATGAACATGACAAAAACTGAGAAGAAAAGGGAGGAACATGACAAAAAAGAGCAAGAGGACCAGACCCTGCAACTCAGAAACATAAGGAGATGCAGAGAATACAAATCCTTAGGATGCATAATATCGGAGGAAGTAACATCAACCAAAGATATAACACACAGAGTACAACAGGACAGAAATGCCTACTCATACTCAATTCACTACTTTGGTCCAATCAGCTCACACTAAAAAGGAAAATTACAATCTACAAGACAACAGTAGACCCAATACTGACATGTGGAGGGGAGTGCTAGCAGATGTCGGCACGGGCTAGAAAGAGGGTGGAAGCTGCAGAAGTAGATCTCCTAAGGAGAGCATGCAGAGTGTTCAGGATGGAAAGGATACGAAATGAAGAGATTAGGAGGCGCACAAATAGAGTCTACACGTCCACACGACCACTGAAAGGATTGAAACAAGACAATTAATATGGTATGGACACGTCAGAAGAATGGAGGATAGCAGATGGCCACAACAAACCCTGAATTATGTCCCAACAAGTAGGAGAAGGAGAAGAAGATCGGCACAAACGTGGATGAAAGAGATAAAGGATACCATGAAGGATAGAGCCATAAATGAAGATAAATGGAGAAACCGAAGAGGATAGAGATTAAAATGCAGGATGCGGCAGAATCTGTAGGATCCCCGCTTATAAAAAAAAATATGATGGAAAAATCCTCCCGAAGATTAAAGACCCTGACCTCCAAGCTTCAATTCAAGAAGCTCGAACCCTATATCAACTACCTTAGCCAGTAGTTTCACTACCTTGGCATGATCTTAAGACCGTGCGCTTTATACCCACATTATAAGCAGGATGGGGCAGGTGGCTATCAGCAGGACGGGGCTACGGACAGGGGAGGTGATCCTGGCAATAACGACGAAGCCCTACTTCGAGCAGTTAGGTCTTTGAACTGGTGGCTCGAAGGCTCGTCCTCACCCCGATGTATCTTTAGATACTCACTCGATTGAGCGTAGACCACAACACAACTTAGAACACCTGAATCACCTAAAATAACACATGCTTAGGGGAAGAAGTTCGAAAATATAATATTAGAAGGAATGTCCGCTTACCCCCTAATCGAAGCCTATCGTAATAAGAAAACTCCTAAATATCGACCTCCGGGGTTCTTTGCCACACACTTTGGCAATATCCTTCTGTTCTTGGCTGCTCTCTCTATCCTCTAAAAGTGCCGACACGCGATTCTTTTCTGGCTGAGAATGAATCCTAATGCACCGGTCTTCTGTCCATCAACGAACACCGAAAAAGCTTCATCTCCAACGAAGCAGCAGAGGAAAACGCCAAGTCGAGTTGCGAGAGATGCTGCTAAAGCCGCCCGCCATCGGGATCGCTTAAGGACCCAGAAGTTTGAACGAGAACACACCGCTGCAACTACCAACGCAGCGCACGAGCGCCCCGCGGAGCCCACACGCTTTAAGAAGCTGCGCAGCGCATGGGCCTCGGTTCTTCACTTCGGCTCCTGTGTGATCTTTGGCGGTGCGTACGAGGCCAAGCAGCCTGGAACAGCTAAGAGGGATAAGGCCCCCCCGTCGCCACATGAAGCCTGCGGCCCCACCAACCAAGAACCGCAGAGACCCGTCAACATCTACGATGCTATTGAGAACGCGATGCAGTTCGCGCGTCTTGAAGAGCCAGCCACCCTCATGATGGCTCTACGCTACGCTGTACGGACATGCCACCAAAGGGGCAATGGGATTAATTTCCCTTATCCTATTGCCTACGACCGTTTGCAGCTAAGGAGCCTAGGCTTGCCTACAGCTCCGGCGGACCTTCTCGTTCTCCTGCATCGTGCTTTCCTGCGACGTGGTGAGGCCTTTGACATTGAAGAAACCTACGCCGACTTTGTGGCAGCTCATGGGCGGTTACTTTGGGATCCCCGAAGGCCATTCCCGGAGTGCCACTCTGTTGTTAAGTTTCCGTAGATGCCACCCGAAGCCTCCTGGGCCGCCGCCATAGCAGCCCACTTGCCGACCAGATTACCCCACCTTTTAGGTCTTGACTCGAGCCTTGCCGGATCTTTTTTCTCTTTTTTTAGACATAGCTCCAGAGCTTTTCCTGGGCTAACCGGCCGGCAATCTAGAGGAATTCTCTGACGCCGCCACAATGTCCAAACCTTCTGCATCTACCCGCCCACGCCTGGCATCTCTCACCTGCCCTGGCTGTAAGCGGGATTTTCCAACGAAGGTTGGCCTTGGTGTCCATATCGCACGCCACTGCCGCCGACCTTCCGATGCCAACTCGGACGATGAATTGGATCTGGACAATTTCACCTGTCCAGGCTGCCAGAAGGACTTCCCTAATGGCAATAGCCTGGCCCAGCATCGCCGCCGTTACTGTCGTAACGGTAATGACACCACTATTTCGCCGTATATCTCCGAAAATATTGCACCTCCGGAACTTCCAATGGTGGGAGGTGAAAGAGGACATCAACAGTTGGATTCACTCCAATCGGTCAAGGAATTTTCAAGTTACAGGCGGTCAAATTTGAGAACTGATAAAAAAGTCGTAATCCCGCCTTTTGATATTTTCAAAAAATTTTGTGAATATTTTTTTGCTGTTTTTGATCGGAATGGCACGCTGGCTATCCCCTAAGAATGTAGCAAACTCAATTCGAATGAAATTAACCTCTAAAGAGGTTTTTAAAAATGGTCAAAAAACGCCATTCTAAAACTGGCTAAAAATCGAACTCCGAAGGAGTCTATCTCCGAAAATATTGCACTTACGGAACTTCCAGTGGTGTGGGGTGAAAGAGGACATCAAGAAGAAGAAAAAACAGTTGCGAGAGGATCCATAATAAACCTGTAGAAGTCCAACATAAACTACTTGAACTGATCGAATTTTTGGTGTTTACACTAAACTTTGTGCCCTGCAAGGAATTAATATTAATATCTCTCTTTCTAAAGTCGCACAGTTCGAATCATATCGAGTGTAGCACATCTTGCATGAAGACCGTCTTGAATATCTTAAAGCACAACCCCATTTTCAAAGACGTTTATCGTGAAGTGCACAACATTGCTCAGTCGATATGCAAGTTTCCTGGAAAATAAGAAACAAAACGCTAACAAAGGCATGCCACCTGGACAAGAAAAATTGGGAGGAATGATCATTGAAGCCATTATTTTGCTCTTCGTGAACGCGACGGTTTTGAGGGAGTGTGGAGGGGCCAAGTGCATTCTCGGACTTGTTCAATATTAAGATTGCAGGTATAACCTATCATTAAAATTGGTGAGTATATTTTATTAATTACCCGTCTGTCAACGCACAGTTCTTTTATTACGAAGTTTGCAAAACCAGTTTGTGCGAGACTCTAAAATTGCTCGGTTTCTGTTCATCGGAAAAAGTCGATAAAATCAGCGAGAGCGACTTCGAACCGCCTGCTAACGACCATCACGATCTGTTTCACAATTTGTTTGTTGGACATGTGATTGATTTTGAGTAAGTGATTTTCTTCTGCTGAAGGGTGTTGTTGAAGCTGTACGTGGTGTTTTAGGGTTCCTAGAAGAATTTCACCGGCACTGGCCTATACAACAATTGTGTACAGGCTGATGTACGATCTGGCTTTAGACTTGTAAGACAGGACTAGCATGAGTACTGCTATGTATACGATAAAGTCGCCACCGCTTTCTAGGGAGCAGAGTGTGAATCAGACTCAAGTAAGTTGTTTTAACTGAATCTTAAATTTGTTGATATTGTTCAAAATTGGCGTCAGACGGGTCCGATCGTTCCTGCGCGACCATTAGACCTATCGCGGCTCGCAGCCGAACCTGATTTATTACTATGTTTACTTGACATTTAGTGGTATTTAAACATTTAGTTCTTTGATTGTTTGATGATTATTAGAGAGTTTTCTAGATTATAGCTATAGGCTAAAAGAATGAAGCAATAATAGTGAGCTACAGCTAAGTGTTAGTGGCTGATAGTAGTAGGCTGACATAGCTACATATGGCTGATAGTAGATAAATTGTGGTTGTTTGTTGAGTAAATAAACGGTGTTTATAAATGAATACTGTTACATTGGAATTATTCGAACCCTGAGTTTGCAATGCATGGTGTCAGGAGGACGATTTTAGTGGAAATTTGAAGATTTAGTGTTGAAATGTAAGTGAGCGCACTTGCACAGCACATTGCAGGGGATATTGCGTGTTTATGCCATTGACTAGAAGCCAGCATAAAGCAATGGTGGATCAACTTGACTCTGCTTACCTTTGTGCAACAGCAAAAGGAAGAGCAGGATAGACGTCATCAAGAAGCAAAAGAACAGGAAAGAGGCCATCGAGAGGAAAAAGAAAAGCAAAAATTGCAAAATAGAACAGGAGAGACGTCATCAACAATTAATGGGCTATTTCGCAGCTAGAGAGAAACAATTAGAGAACCGAATAATAGTAAAAAACGAGGATATTGTGAACAAAAAATTGTCAAGCTGGAAAGGATTGCCACTTAATGACTTAGTCAATGACTAATACTCGTAGATGGTTTAGACATAAAGAAGGTTTTTTAAAAATGGTCCATAAACTAAAAGTGACATCAAGAAGAAAAAAAAACAGACACTTCTGTACTTCTCTCTGTTGGCGAAACGATGGAGCTAGTTGTGCGTCATTCCGTTGTGGTCTCTTCTGCAGCCGTTCTTTTAGTAGAAATACCTGTAGTTTCACTTGGCACTTCTGTACTTGACTTTGTCGGTGGAGCGACTGAGCTAGTTGTGCGTCCTTCAGTTGTGGTCTCTTCTGCAGTCGTTCTTTCAGTAGAACTCGTAGTTTCACTTGACACTTCTGTATTGTCTCTGCTGTTGGAACGATTGGGCTAGTAGTGCGTCCTTCAGTTGTAGTTTCTTCTACAGTCGTTCCTTCACTGGTAGTTTCAGCTGACACTTCTGTACTTGTGTTCATTGGCGGAACGATTGGACTAGTTGTTCGTTCTTCAGTTGTAGTCTCTTCTGCAGTCTTTCCTTCAGTAGGAAACTGGAAGTTTCACTTGACATTTCTATACTACACTGTTAGTGGAGCGATTGAGCTAGTTGTACGTCCTTCAGTTGTGGTCTCTTCTGCAGTCTTTCCTTCAGTACAATCACAATTAGTTTCACTGACACTTCTGCTGTGCTTGTCTCTTTTGGCGGAACGAGTGAGCTAGTTGTGCGTCCTTCACGTGTAGTCTCTTCTACAGTCATTCCTTTAGTAGAACCACTGGTGGTTTCAGATGACACTCCTGTACTGGTCTCCGTTGGCGGAGCGATTGGACTTGTTTTATGTTCTTCAGTTGTAGCATCTTCTGCAGTCTTTCCTTCAGTAGAACTACTGGTAGTTTCACTTGACACTTCTGTACTTGTCTCTATTAGTGGAGCGATTGAGCTAGTTGTAGGCTCTTCAGTAGTGGTCTCTTCTGCAATCTTTCCTTCAGTAGAACTACTGGTAGTTTCACATGACACTCCTGTACTTGTCTCTGTTGGCGTAACGATTGAGCTAGTAGTGCGTCCTTCAGTTGTAGTTTCGTCTACAGTCGTTCCTTCACTGGTAGTTTCAGCTGACACTTCTGTACTTGTCTTCGTTGGCGGAACGATTGGACTAGTTGTTCGTTCTTCAGTTGTAGTCCCTTCTGCAGTCTTTCCTTCAGTAGAACCACTGGCAGTTTCAGTTGACTCTTCTGTACTTGTCTCTGTTGGAGAAACGATTGGGCTAGTTGTACGTCCTTCAGTTGTAGTCCCTTCTGCAGTCTTTCCTTCAGTAGAACCACTGGTAGTTTCAGTTGACACTTCTTTACTTGTCTCCGTTGGAGAAACGATTAGGCTAGTTGTACGTCCTTCAGTTGTAGTCCCTTCTGCAGTCTTACCTTCAGTAGAACTACTGGTAGTTTCACTTGACACTTTTGTACTTGTCTTTGTTAGTGGAGCGATTGAGCTAGTTGTGTGTCCTTCAGTTGTGGTCTCTTCTGCAGTCGTTCCTTCAGTAGAACCTGTAGTTTCACTTGACACTTCTGTACTTGTCGCCGTTGGCGGAACGATTGGGCTAGTTGTACGTCCTTCAGTTGTAGTCCCTTCTGCAGTCTTTCCTTCAGTAGAAACACTGGCAGTTTCAGTTGACTCTTCTGTACTTGTCTCCGTTGGAGAAACGATTGGGCTAGTTGTACGTCCTTCAGTTGTAGTCCCTTCTGCAGTCTTTCCTTCAGTAGAAACACCGGCAGTTTCAGTTGACATTTCTGTACTTGTCTCCGTTGTAGAAACGATTGGGCTAGTTGTACGTCCTTCAGTTGTAGTCCCTTCTGCAGTCTTTCCTTCAGTAGAAACACTGGCAGTTTCAGTTGACATTTCTGTACTTGTCTCTGTTGGAGGAACGATTGGGCTAGTTGTACGTCCTTCAGTTGTAGTCCCTTCTGCAGTCTTTCCTTCAGTAGAAACACTGGCAGTTTCAGTTGACATTTCTGTACTTGTCTCCGTTGGAGAAACGATTGGGCTTGTTGTACGTCCTTCAGTTGTAGTCCCTTCTGCAGTCTTTCCTTCAGTAGAACCACTGGTAGTTTCAGTTGACACTTCTTTACTTGTCTCCGTTGGAGAAACGATTAGGCTAGCTGTACGTCCTTCAGTTGTAGTCCCTTCTGCAGTCTTTCCTTCAGTAGAACTACTGGTAGTTTCACTTGACACTTTTGTACTTGTCTTTGTTAGTGGAGCGATTGAGCTAGTTGTGTGTCCTTCAGTTGTGGTCTCTTCTGCAGTCGTTCCTTCAGTAGAACTCGTAGTTTCACTTGGCACTTCTGTATTTGTCTCTGTTAGTGGAACGATTGACCTAGTAGTGCGTCCTTCAGTTGTAGTCTCTTCTACAGTCGTTCCTGCAGTAGAACCAATGGTAGTTTCAGCTGACACTTCAGTACTTGTGTCCGTTGGCGGAACGATTGGACTAGTTGTACGTTCTTCAGTTGTAGTCTCTTCTGCAGTCTTTCCTTCAGTAGCACTACTGGTAGTTTCACTTGACACTTCTGTACTTATTTCTGTTGGTGAAACCACTGAGCTAGTAGTACGTCCTTTAGTTGTAGTCTCTTCTACAGTCGTTTCTTCAGTAGAATCACTGGTAGTTTCAGCTGATACTTCTGTACTTGTCTCCGTTGGCGGAACGATCGGGTTAGTTCTACGTCCTTCAGTTATGGTCTCTTCTGCAGTCTTTCCTTCGTATATATAATATTTTAGGCCTGATGATGCATTTTTAAGCAAAATATGTAGCGATGAGCAACTCTCATATAATTTAAATTATATGAGACTGCCGACTTAGTGTTCTCTTGTCTTCGACCTTGTATCAATCTCAGTCTCGTTGAGAGAGAACAATGGACTTTTTCTACGTTTGTTACAACTTTTGTTCCCTTTTCCAATTTTTTTCCAATTTCTAGATACCGTTTTGGTAAGGTGGCAGGTAATATGACTATTATTATGGTTTTTTGGTAATTTGTCGCCATGCTATATATTTGAATCTCTTATGTACTGTGATTGGCAATTCACCAAGTAGACTCAAATCAAGGAAAATTGAATGGCTTTAAACTGATATAGAAAATGTCTTTTGGACTTAATGCAAGCTCAACACTTATAAAGTTGCTCCTTTTATATAAAGCTTTTCTCAGTTGAGGCTTTTTTCCCCAGTCTCGCTGTAAATAAGCCCGTTAATTAGCTTTTAAGTAAAACTGGTATTTTTATTCCCGTGATCTCAAGAGAAAAATATATTAAAACGGCAGCAGACACAGTCCACTCCCAACTAATTAACTATGTAACACCTCATTAAAGGAAAAGCGAAATTTTAGAAAATATATCTCTAATTTCGCGAACTTTTTCGCACTTGCATGACCCATTCCCTTTTATGGGCCGTGACCATAAAAGAAACCGTTTTCGTCGTTGCACTGGAGCTAAATTGAAAGCTCAGCATTACGAAATAGCTAGCGTTAATGCTTTTTGATATTACGTAATTTATCATACACTTTTCCGGTAATTTTGGCGGACTTTAAAGGGAGAGTATCAGCATGAACACTTTTAAATTCAAATTTAAATTAGATGGGACGTACGACTGCTACATTTTATATTCGCGGAAATGCGAACTGTTCTCAAATAGCTAGGCACTTGGCAATTCTTACTGGTGCCAAGAAACGTGTGAAGTTGGTTACAGTAAGGAGTCGCCTAATTTGTAATGTGTCAGACGCTGGTTTCGGCGATCTATTCCAGCCTGCATTCCAATGGAATGTAAAGTTAATCAAATGTCAGTGCGGTGGATGAATCATTTTGTCACCTTCCTCAAAGTCCATCGATATGTAGTTGCATCAAGTAATGTCAACAAAATCTTTCACAACTGCAGAACTATTCCCTATTAAGTTTAACTTACTCAAATCTATTCAGTAGGACCTCAATTCGCACAAGCCATATGGCTTCTCTAATTAGGTAATTTCTATTAATCTTTGTCGACCGCAGACTTCAGACTATGTGGCCGTGGAATATTAAACCCTTTGGCAGCACCTAATAAGGGCACAGCTGAAAGCTGAATTGCACTCGAGGGTTCAAGCGGATTTACCGAGGTCAATGTCGTTAGCAGCTACGGAGAGAGAGCAAGAAGTGCTTTTGTTGGATGTCTTATTAACCGTCCTCAAACGATTCTGTCGTACAAAATAAGGATCTGTTTTCTTCTTTGTTAAAGCGCGACGGGTTTAGGCGGGTTTGCATAAACCCGTTATTTAGATACTATATATCTTTATGTGAATTATTCAAAATAAGGAGCAACTTTCTACGCACTAAGTAAGTAGTATACTGGTGACGTTTTTCTAGTTTAACCAGTGGTTAAAGATACAAAGAACATTAAATCAGGACAAAGTTGCGCAATTAGGAGATCATAAAAAATGACGTTTTCAAGTTTTGAAAATTCCGACTGCTTTCGGAAATATCGAAATTCACTTTCAAAAAACTCGACTTTATGAGCGAATTTTAATATAAAAAAATCAGCAAGATCTAACCTAAATGTTAATAAAATTAATAATTACAATCTAAAGGGTTTTCCGTGCTTTTAAGCCGTGGTCAACATTATCAAAGGCGATGAGGCAATGGGCGAAGTAATCTCCCGTTCTTCCCGACGGCTTGATGAATGTGGTGAGCTCCGTGGAGGGTTGCCAGATTTCTTACAAGCGATTACGGTTCAGAGAGTGCCAAATTACGGAAATTACTGTTTTATCAAATCCCAAATTACGGCTCTTTTACGGCGGTGACGCTACTCAGTACTCACTAGATACAACCAACCAGCAACTGGCACAAACAATGCACAAACCAACTAGAACCGAGTAGAACCCCTAGAGATGGAGACTAGGGAAACTCTGAAAAACCGTAAAAGGAATAAACAAACAAAAACTGGATCACCCATCGAATATCAATCAAATCTTCAAATCGAATAGAAATTTAGAAATTAGTAATGGGAGGTTATGGTTTATGGGAACTGACTGTGACTGTCGGTAGGACCAATATGATTCTATCACTTTCTAACACATTAGAAAATATAGATCGGTCGAATCAGTCAACGTCGGGAAGCATGGGAGATTACTTCGCCCATTGCCTCGTCATCTTTGATAATGTTTGCCGCAGCTGTAGATGAAACGTCAGGAAGAAATTCCATTAGACCACGGCTTCAAATCCCGGAAAACACTTTAGATTGTAATACATTTTCTATTCTAAAAGAGTCCCACTGAGTCCATAACGCCTTCAAAATTTCACTGTTAACAGCAATATTTCGCCAATCGTCAATTTCTGCTAAGAGTATGTGTCCAATGGCTCGGTCGTTAGTCTATTTGTCTCGATGTGCCTGTAGTCCATCCATCATTCAGTACCATCGATATTTTCTTTACAGAACAAAGTCTTTCACGCTTCTCTAAGTAGTTAAACAAAGCCGGTATCGGGCCACTTTCAAGGACATTGCAAGTGTCCCCATTCCACCTGTGGACTTACACGCCCACGTTAGCCTTGACCTTGCGCAGGAAACGTGACGGATCGCTTGAAAATCGCGATCCGGGTGACCTTGTGAAGCGTGTTTGGACTCCAGCCGAGTCCAACTTGACGTCTCCCGTGACCCCGAAAATCGCAACCTTGAAGCGAGACCTTGAAGAGTCACGCGAGCTCGCTGGAACCTTGAAAGGTCACGCCGCCAAGCTGTCCTTGAGTGCCTCCCGTATGCGCTGGCGCCAGACCTTGAGCTCACTCTCCCAGCCCATTTATAAGTAGTAGCCGAGCTGTAAATGGATGGTCGGAAAGATGTCTTCATTCATTAGTGATTTGAACAAAGAGATTTACGTGAAACAGTTTAAAAACGTGCGGTCCGAGCGCGGAAACCGACTGTTTTCTTTGCATGGTCTTCTAAGTAATCCATCGGCATTTCAGTGAGACCTTCCTGGACGATGCTGTGTAACTTTATCCGGCTTTTCAATTGTCACGTCCGCTTCAAGACTTTTGCCTCCAAAATTATGGGCTTCAGGTTCTTGTAAGTCTTAATGAACATGTTTACTTGCCCTCTAACATAAGCAATAATCAGTAGTTTTTCCTAGAGCATTGTTCGGTTCTTTTTACAGCCGGACCGTCTGTGCATCGGTGAAGGCGTTTTCTGCTACAAATTGGTAGGGGGCAGTGGGGAATGACCATTTTAGGCACAGAAAGTTTCTTCTAACTGATGCTAGGAAAAGAACCGAATTTGCAATATTCAAAGGGATTTTTCTGAGCTTATAAATGTGAAAAGATCTGGTACCAAGAGAGAAAATGTCTGTTTTTTCCAACTGACGCTAAGAGAAGAGCTGGTTATTTAATACTCAAAAAAATCCTTTTGGGTTTTAAAATTTCCAGAGAGCTGATACTAAGGGAGAAAGTGCCTCTTTTAGGCTCAGAGAATTTCTTCTAAAAGGCAGTTGGTTATTTAATACTCATAGAAATCTTTTTGAGTTTTAAAATTTCCAGAGAACTGAGGACAACAAAGAAATTCACTGCTTTAGTCTCAGAAATTTTCTTTTAACTGGCGTTAGGAAAAGAACTGAATCTGCAATATTCAAAGAGATCTTTTTGAGCTTAAAAATTTGAAGAGATCTGGTACCAATAGAGAAAATGTCTGTTTTAGACTTAGAAAGTTTCTTCCAACTGACGGTAAGAGAAAAACTTGTTTTTTAATACTCAAAAATATCTTTTTGGTTTTAAAATTTCCAGAGAACTGATACCAAGAGAGAAAATGACTCTTTTATACTGAGAAAATGTCTTCTAAGTGGCCGTTGGTTATTTAATACTCAGAGAAATCTTTTTGAGTTCTAAAATTTCCCGAGAACGGAGGACAACAAAGAAATTCACTATTTTAGGCTCAGAAAGTTTCTTTTAACTGACGTTAGGAAAAGAACTGAATTTGTAATATTCGAAGAGATCTTTCTGAGCTTATAAATTTGAAGAGATCTGGTAGCAAGTGAGAAAATGTCTGTTTTAAACTCAGAAAATTTCTTCCAACTGACGGTGAGAGAAGAACTTGTTTCTTAATACACAAAAATATCCTTTTGGGTTTTAACATTTCCAGAGAACTGATACTAAGAGAGAAAATGACTCTTTTAGACTGAGAAAATGTCTTCTAAGTGGCCGTTGGTTATTTAATACTCAGAGAAATCTTTTTGAGTTTTAAAATTTCCCGAGAACTGAGGCCAACAAAGAAATTCACTATTTTAGGCTCAGAAAGTTTCTTTTAACTGACGTTAGGAAAAGAACTGAATTTGTAATATTCAAAGAGATCTTTCTGAGCTTATACATTTGATACACTGCTTTCTAACTGCGAGATAGCCCACTAATTCTTGATGACGTCGCTCTTGTTCTTTCTTTTGCTCTATATGAGGTAATTCCCGTTTTTCCCTTCGTTACTGCATGAGGGTAAGCAGAGCGGCAAGTTGATCCTCCATTGTTCTATACTGGCTTCTAATCACTGGTGATTAGACACTCGCCTGCAGTTCAACACTAGTGTCCTCAACTTCCCACTGTCCCCCAATCTCACTTTTGACACTAATTGTTGCGAACTCGAGGTTCGAAAAATTCCAGTGCATCTAAATCTAATTAAATTTTGTTTTTATTTACTCGACAAAGAATCACAAATGCAATTCGTCACTCCACGATATGTCAATGGGCATGTTCATAGTCATTTTAAATCTTCTATTGTGACCCCAATATACCTGGCCGAGAGTATGTCTGATGTAAGGAACTACAGACTCATAAGTTTGATTAGTAATTTTTTTGTAATTAGTAAGTCAAGCTGGTAAATTTAATGAAAAAGAAGTAGGTTCTTTCTTTAAATCAATTTGGCTTTGTATGTGGTCGCAGTTCGAGATGGGAGTTGATTCTGAAGTTGTAAATAATTTCAATACCGGAAGAAAGTGCGCGGGTGTGTTTCTGGATCTAGCTTTGATGCAGTCCCACATAAGGGGCTGATAGACGTTTTAAAAAATTATGGCATTAGAGGTAATGTGTCAGATTTGATACAAGACTACTTTAGTGGAAGATATCAGAGGGTTAGGATGAATGGAACTTGCAGTGAACCACTTCTGGTGGAGATGGGTATACCCCAAGGTCTGTCATGGTTCTCTTCCTTTATATCAGGTACATAAATTCTTTGTTGGAACTACCCACGGTGAAGCCGAGGAGACTATTACACCGGATCAGTTTAACCGGTTCCTCACCGGAGTGGCTGACAGGATCCTGTCAGCCACATCTGTGTGAGACAAAAAAGACATGAACAGTTATCGTCTGATCTCCTCAGTACCTGCAATATTTAAGATTTCTGAGACAGTACTGAAGCAGCAACTCTACAATTATTTTGAGGATAATAATCTTTTCCTGAAGTGTCAATTTGGGTTTAGAGCTGGGAGGTCGACGACGGGTGCCGCGCTGGTGAGTACATTACGGGAGCTTTCAGGCCGGCCCAATACGTCAAAGTAGTGTATTGTGACCTCTCGAGGGCTTTCAACTGTGTGCTCCACAGTGGTCTTCTCTCGCGCTATCATCAGGGGCCTACTCAAAGCGTCTTGCATGAAGACAAGCAGTTGAGAGAGTCGGCAGGGGTCCGTGCTCGGACCCCTGCTGTGCCTGGTCTACATAAACGACATAGCTTGTGCTTCACCAGGCTTTAAACTTACGTTATTTGCAGATGACACTTCGCTTATCGTTAGGGACGCGAACCTAGCGGATGTGAAGTGTAGGGGTGATCGAGAATTCGGTAACTTGAAGCGGTGGTTTCTGGCAAACAGGTTGTGTTTAAATGGTGAGAAGACGGTGAATGCTTGCTTTGGTCTTGGAAGTTTGAACGAGAGGAGTGATGTGAGGTTTTTGGGCGTAACTCTTGATTCAAAACTGAATTTTGAGACACATACAGGTGTCCAGGCTGGTCGACTTGCTGCAGGAGGTCCGTTTCTTCTGAAATTCTTAATGCGGATTATCCCGGATGAGTCTGTGCTTTTCCATGCCATATTCTAGTGGGTGGCTGTGTATGTCATAATAGCTTGAGGTCATTCGCCTCATCCAGGGAGACTTTTTGGGGCCCAGAGGAGGGTGGTCTGTATCGTGGCAGGACTAGGATACCCTCCGGCTTCTCAGTCAATAAATTGGTTTCACCTTGAGCTAGTAGAAACACGAGATAACCTCCGCTTAATAAAGGAGGATTGCACCGACGGAGGAGCTCGGGTGGCGTGTCCAAAGTTTCAGACAGGAATACAGGGAGTGTGTTCGGAGAGTGAGAAAGAACGCTTACGCTGAGCACATTGCTGGTTCGGGCAATGCCGTCAGAGCTTTCTGGAACATTGTAAATGCTCTTAGAGATGGCGGGAAGCGCGGGGAAGCCGAAGAGACTAATACACCGGATCAGTTTAACCGGTTCTTCACCGGAGTGGCTGACAGGATCCTGTCGGGCCTACCGAAGGAGGATATTGCTCCCGACTAGTTTCTGCATGAGCGTATGAGGTTTCCAAACGGTTTAAAGAAATACCAAGACTAATACCAGTTCATAAAAAAGGAGACAAAAGGGACATGAACAGTTATCGTCCGATCTTCTTAATACCTGCAGTATCTAAGATTTTTGAAATAGTACTGAAGTAGCAACTCTACAATTATTTTGAGGATAATAATCTTTTCCTCAACTGTCAATTTGGATGCCAGTAAGTCGTTTGTACAAACTGGACCTGTTGGAGTACATTATACACAATGTACAAAATTATACAAAATTATACACATACACAATACACACAAAGCGGTGTATTGTGACCTCTCGAGGGCTTTCGACTCTGTGTCCCTACCCAACTCTAGTGGGGGTAACACGTGTAAAAGTGGGCTCCGGGAAATCGTTCAATTTCTGCGAAAGTTGTGGATGGATTTTCAAAAAGAAAAGTGGCAACAGAAGCAGAAAAAGTGCGGATAGTTGTATGGAAAATAAAATTGTTGGTGTAGATAGCCCTAAGGGTATGTCAGCGATTGACTCGTAAACTTTGTACAGGAAGCTTAGGTGCAAAAACAGTGTATTGGTAAGTGGACAATTTCTCTGGAGACTGTTGGTGAAAAGAGACCAAACAACTTTTGTCAGTGGCATCTTGGAGGTGCGCAGAACAGGTAAAAACTTGGTGGTGGTAGGCCCAAGGGTTTGGGTGTGATTAGTTTGTAAATTTGGAGCACGTGGCCCATATACTCCTTATGGGCTGAAACACGTGCTCCACTTTCGGCCGCTACACCAGACAGGATACGGAAGGTTTCAAGATTATATCCGGTTGAGCGGTGGCGGCAATTTTTTGTTAACGCCCTAGATTTGAAAATTTGCAAATCTATTAGAGTTGGGCGACTTGCTGCACTGACTATTGGTTCCATGTTTTCAAATAGGAGTTTTATAATAAACAGCAGCTGGACTTTAATCGTTCGTAAGGTGCGAAGATGGAGGAAAAAACGGGTTTATGGGTGGAAGTGTGCTCCTTAGAACACCCCCCAACCAACAGAGAAAGAGAGGAAACCAAATACAGCACAATGGGGATGGTACAGCGGAGAGAAGGCAGCTTAAGGAAAGAATAATGGACTTGGCGCGGACGGAGCTTGACAAGTCATTGGGAAAAGAGGGTTTGGAGGACAGCATGGAGGGAAGCATAGAGGATGAGAGGGTACGAAGTGAAGAGGGTGACGCGGAGCACCTAGCTGAGGAGGGGGGAGCAGGTTACATGGGAAGAAGGGGCTGATTTGGCACCTACGGGAGATGAAGAGGTGGCTGAGGTGGTGAATAGAGGTTCCAGTGTGGAAGCCGTGAACGGGTATAGCGGAAAGGTGTTAGAAGACCATGAGAATACCAGTGTTGGCGCTGAGAACAGTGGTTGCGGAGTAGCCGAAGCGGGAGGAGAAATTAAGCGGTAGTAGTAGTAGTAGTAGTAGGGTTTGGGATTGTAAGGGTTTTATAGAAGACGATAGATTAAGGAAAATTAAACAATTACGGAAAGGGATAGATTGGACTTAGATATTAGGGAATTGACGGAGAAAACTGATGTGCTGAATTGTATAACGGATGGTATTAGTCATGTGGCAAAGACGGCCGAGGAGATGGCGGACATGTCATATGAAATCCTGCAAGGGCTGGAGAAGGATAGGGATAGAGAAGGGTGGTGATGGAGGAAGAACGTAGAGAGGGAGTTGTACAGTTTTCTGGACCTGAAGAAATTAGTCTGGGCAAGGAGAGCGGAAATGAGGGAAATACACAGACTGTGGTAAAACCTATGAAGACTTACGCTGCGGTAATGAAGCCATGGTCAGGGGGCACCAGAGAATGGATAATAAGAAGGGAGCAATCTTTGCAATGAAGAATAAAGATAAAAAGCTGGAAGTGGGTAAAATTAAGGAGGCTATTAAGCGACAAGATATTCGTTCGGTGCGAATGGTAAAGAAGTGGCGGGAGGATGAGTAGTAGTGGATGAGAATAATGAGGAGGATAAGGTAAGGACAGAGAGGAAAATTTGTAAATTGGATGGGTTTATGAAGGTGGAGAGGAATTCATCAAGGAAAAAGAATCAGGATATGTGGAGTTAAAAAAAGGTCTAAGCGATAGGCAAATTATAGAAGGAATCGGGGATGAGAATGAGGATATGCTGTTTGATAAAAAAACAAAAATGGATGAGTGAGTCAAAGGTGCACAATGTTATTATAGAATGTGGTGCGGAAGTGGTGGAGGCCTTGCTGTGTAGGAAAAGGGTTTATCTTGATCACGTCTGTGAGGGTGTCGATGTCACAAATTGTTTTAGGTGTGATAGGTTTGGGCTTAGGGGGGGAAGTTGTGTGGAGAGCACAGCATGTCACAAGTGTGCGGGAGAACATGAGGGCAAGAAGTGCAAGAGTGGGATGCAAGATTGTATTAACAGCAAAGGAAGGGGCGCATGGAAGGGAGGTATGCGGAATTGGACAAAAAATGGCCAGTTTTTAGGGGAAGGATGGATAGTGAAATGGATGCAATTAGATATAGAAGAGAGGTAATGGCGGATGAAATACAAAAAGGAGGACCGGTTGAAGTAAAATACTACTAATGGGGATTAAGGTTACCAACAGATCAATATGGAAAGTGGAAAGGCAGCATGTGAGGTGGTAAAGAGGGTGGTTAGGGAATGGGCGGCGGAAATAGTATTAGTACAGGAACCATTTAGGGAAAATGACGGTTTAGAGAGATTTGTTAGGTTTAGGAGTTCAGCAAAGAGCAAGGTGGAAATTTGGGTGGGGAAAAGGGTTAGGGGGAATTGTGCAAACAATGTAGCCATGGTAGGTATTGGGGGTAACTTTGTTGAGTCAGTGTATGACGAACCGGGGGGAAATAGTAAAATGAATGAGGGAATTAGACGTGTGTGGCAGGGGTAAGAGTTAGTCGCGGAGGAATTTTGGTGGGGGGGATATTAATGCCAAAAATGAAGCATGGGGGGGTTTTATTAATGATGCTAGGGGTGGAGAATGGTTAGATTGGGTGGTAACGGAAGGAATGGTGGTTAACAATGGGTTAGATCAGCCCGCCACCTTCTTTATGTGAATGGTAGTAGTTGGGTGGATGTGACATCTAGTAATGGAGAGGTTGTGAATGAGTGGAAGGTTTGTGATTGGGAAGAAAGTCTGAGTGACAGGTTAATTACTTGATTGTTTGAGCTGGAAAGATGGAAGTTTGATTTTGATAGGGCTAATTGGGGAAGCTTTAAACAGGAGGCGGGGCAATTTGCCATTGGGAAAAAAAGGGATGTAGATAGATTGGAGTAGGCGGATTTAAGGTTACAGGAATTGGTAAGCGGTTTAGTTGGAAAGTATAATAGGAAATATAAGGTGAATGACTTTAGGGAAAATGACTGGTGGGATGAGGAACTTGGGAGAATTCGGAGGGAGGTTAGGGCGTGCACGAGGGATTTTCAAAGGGAGGTTGTCCAAGGGGAGAGGGACAATAAGGAAAGAATGTGGAGGGAGCATAAACGGAAGATCGAAGAAAAGAAGAAAGAAAGTTGGCGATAGAGGTGCAAGAGATTACGGAGGGAAATTCATGGGATAAAGTATGGAAAATCATAGGAAAAAAGGTGTTTTTTGATGGGGAGATGGCTATAATGAAGTCGGGAGCGGACAGAATGTTGACGGACGTGTTTTCTGTTGATATCTCAACAGGAAAAGAGACTGATGGAGGAATATGAAATGGTTAGGGTTATTGGGGTGGACAGGGAAGGGTACGAAGAGGGATTGATAAAGGAGGAGGTAAGGGAGGCTATGCTATCAGGGGATTGGGTAAGGGCAAAGCGGTGGGGAAAGATCAGATCCAATTTAAATGTTCGGAGAAGATGTGGGAGGCGATGGAAGATGGGTTAATGCGCGGATATACTCAAGCTGTTGAGGGCATTTCTTAGGGTGTGGAAGAGAACAGTGGTGAGATGGATCCCGAAGCTCGGGGGGGGGAGGGGGGTTAGACCGGTAACTCTAATGCCAGCCTTTAGGCGGGTATTAGATAGGAGTGTGAAAAAGAGGCTTAGGAGTTTCTATGAGAGGGAGGGTTTATGGAATGACAACCAATTCGGTTTTAGATCGGGGAGTGATGCTTTGATGGAACTGAGGAGGCTTGACAACATTTTGAGGAACAACAGAGAAGCGGGTAAACACTCCCTTGTGGCAACGTTGGACCTGTCAAATGCCTTTGACTCGGCCTGGCCTATTGAGCTAGATAGGAGGTTGGGGGAAGATGGGGTCCCACTTGCCTGTGGGAGTTGTGCTGGAGTTTCCTAAGAGACAGGGCGGTAAAGAGTGGGAAAGAATGCCAATGGAGAGGGGTTGTCCGCAGGGGTCAAGCCTGGGCTCCTCCTTATGGCTTGTTCTGATGGAAGGATGACTTAAGAAAATGACAGAAGTTGGTCGGGAGGAGGGTAGTGTGGGTTTGGCCTACGTGGATAATCAAGTGGTGGTTGTTGCAGGGAAATCGGTTAGAAAGATAGAAAAGAAATGGGAAAGGATATGGGGTGTAGTGTGTGGAATGGGAGGATCGAGCTAGGATGAAACATAATCCTCGTAAGACGCGTGTTATGTTTGTGGAGATGGGGGGGGGGGGGAGGATTAGGCCTCCAGTGATTAAATTGGTAGAATGGAATGTGCAGGTGAGATAAAGGTACTTGGGATCACAATGGATGAGAAGAGGAACTATATTTAATATGTTAAGGGGTGATAAAGAGAAGTAGGGAATTGGTGGGGAAAATTGTAGGGTTTTGTCGTCGGGGTAGGGACATTAATAAAGACTTGGCAAAGGCCCTGTATGAAAGAGTGGAGGTAGGAGCGATGTTGTATGGGTCAGAGCTATAGGGTGTTTGAAGCATGGACACGCGACTAGTGAATCAGAGGCCCTTCCTTCTGCTCATGTTGAGGGCTTACCGTACTACGTATACGAAGGCCCTTAGGGTTCCACAGACATTTTCTTTTTTAATTTGTGTAAATTTGACGAACGTACAAATCATGTAGTTGTTGACTGTATAAATTGACTGATTGATTGATTGATTGATACAGTGGCGTTATTTAAAAGCGAAAATTGGCAAGATGTAAGGGAGAAGACTAAGACAAACTAATTGCTAATGTGGGAAAATGTAACTATATGGCCTTCTCTTCGACTAGGGCGGGCGGACCGGGTTTCAGGAATATTCAATTGGGTAATGATGTAATAGAGGAGGTTTCTCATATAAAATATTTAAGACTTATAATCGACAGACATTTAAAGACATTCAAAACATTTAAACAGACATGTAAAGTGGAGACCTCATGTGGAGTATCTCAGTAAAAAAATTCTCAGACTCTGCATACACAGGTTTTATCTACTACGATATTTTATAAAAAAAAATTATTGAGACAAAAATCATCGGGAGTTGCAGTCATCATCGGGAATGCAGCGGACTATTAGGCGCGGGAAATAAAATGGGGGGAAGGGGGGGGGGGTCGGCGGGTGAGCGTGATGGGCGTAGTTTTGGGGGATTGCTAGGGGGATCTAATTGCGCATACAAGTGATTCAAACATTTAGGCGTGAGTAAAAACTTAGGGTAGTCCCACATGTTCTTATATTTTGTTGGTAGACACCATTACCTGATACGGTTATCATGTATTTGTATTTGAATGATTTGAATAAACTTATATTTTGGTGTCGAAATTAAAAAAAAACACTAAAAGTCGCGTAAACAAGGTAATATATCACGCTCGACGTCGACAGGTCTAAGGGTCGCCCGGGAATGACCGATCTTGAAATTGATCCACCAATGCACCAATCCTTGAAAATTGATGTTTTCAAACTAAACTATTCCGATTGTTACGAGTTGATTTGATGCATTAATAAAAGAATTAAAAACATGATAAATAAGTTGTAACTTACCAATTTGCTGAAAAAGGAAGAATACAGGTGTCACTTGATTTCTATATCTCAGTTCCTGAAATAAAAAAAAATAAAAATACATTAGCCATAATATCCTAAGTTTCACATAATTTACATAAAATTAATTAAATTCTGCTCTAAAATTCCTCCAACATCGTAGCCAGCTCCCGTATACAGTTAAAGCAATCTCTTTCCCATCTATTATCGGTTTCTCATTAAGGCCGGACAAGGCTAAGTCAAATTGGATACGCACTTTCCCCAAAGTCTCGAATCTATCTCGAGTTCTCCACTCAATTTACCTCATAAGACTTGTATTAGAAAGGTTTAGGGCCCTGAAGCGCTTTTCCGGTACAATCAGACGATACGTGCTGGGTAGTTAATGTTGTTAGGATGAAAGGTCAATAAATTTCCGTGTTAGACGTGATCCATAAATATTTTCCAGGTAAGAAGGCGTTATTTATCTAAATAATTGTGATTGATGAAGCGCGATATTATAAAATATGTTTCTAAAGTAAATAGGTTATCTTTGTGATTGAGAAGTTTAGAATTGAAAACAAGAACTCTTTTGCACTAGATGCCCTTTTGCAGCCATGACTTACTCTAGTATTTTAGTATTTACTCCTCATGTAATTTCTTCCTCCTTCTAGATATTATAGTGGCAATAAACTGAAGTTTAGCCACTTTAACAGGTTCAGGTTCGAATTATACCTTACAGCTAACATCACTTTCATTGCAATAGCCAAGCATTGCTTAAGCCCGTTTTACAGTTTGCAATTCTTCATGCAATTTATTGCAGCAATGCATTGTAGCTCCAATATATTGCAACCAGATATTTGACAAGTTTGTTTTACAGTTTGCAATTTCTTGCCATTTCTGAAAGTATTCAACTCAATACTGACATTTCTTTAACTTCCCAGACTGACTAAAAGTTTGTGTTCTGGCTTTTCAATTAAGCAAGGCCACAAAAACATATAAAAGTAATAAAAACCATACATAAACAAAACAAAATGCATGTGATGCAGACTTGTAACAGTAACTTTTGTTTGCAATGGTGGCAATTCAAAAGTTACCAAATTTTACACCAGAGTTGCAAGTAAACTGCAATAAAAATCGGTCAAGACCGATAATTGGCAGGCCTTTGCAGTTGCCAAAGAATTGAAGAAATCGACCAGCTGGTCCTTTACTGCGCATGCGCATGGCAAGAGAATTGCCGGTTGCAAGAAAAAATGCGAACTGTTAAACAGCCTTTAAGCCTATTATGCAGTGAAAAACAATATTGTGCAATATTACATTTTAATGGTATACAACCTACATATTATTATGTCAGATTTGACTGATCACCTATAGTATTACCCTTGGTACCAGCTTGTCTCTCCCTGCCGCCCCGAAAAGATAAATTTCAAATTCATGAAATGGGTATTTCAATAAAAAATACCTTAAAACAAACGATACGTCCCAAAAGAATATTGAATTTACCGCTGGCCCTAAAACATCATAAATTCCTGACCTTTCTGGATTTTTTCCTCGTCGAAATACCCTGAAATTTGTATAAACTGAAAAAGGGTAATATATAACTCTCTCTCCTAAAGGAAAGTAAATAGCTTTCTGGGGTTCTCCCGAAGCATCTATTTCAACAGGTGACAGATCAGGACGTAGTTTCGTTCACTTTGTTCTCTCTTTATGAGACGCTGGTGCCGCACTTTGTCTTAAGGGAGCCCGGTGGCATCGATTTGTGGTTTAGTAATTAAAGTCAACCTACAAAGGCTGATGAATAAAAAACGTAGTGCATTGGGTTCGTTAGAGATATCGCCTCGATAAATAGAAAGCGACAAAACTAACTCAGAGGCATAATAAATTGAATGGACTTGCGCCTCTGGTGTTGAAAAGTGACAAAACAACAGGAAATGTTTCGTGTTTTAATTAGGAAAGTTTTTGTGTTGTGTTAACTGCAGGGATATTTGCGTTGGGCACTATATGCAGGTCGAAAATAAATAGCAGTTTCAGTTTGATTAGAACACAGAAAAAAACTTTTAGTTTTAAATAAAAGTAGACGAGTCGTGAATTTCTTGATAAAATCATTTTTTGGCTCTAGGTAGATTGAAATTTATCATTGTTTTAGTTGGGTTTATAGCATTTATTTTAATAATATAAAAGTTTAATAAATAAAAATTTAAAATAAATATAGAGAATCAAATGCATATGTAATAAAAAAAAGATAATCAAACATTATTAGCAATTCCAACTGTTGTTAATTGCTGTTTTTTGGTTATTTCCATTTAACCAAATTTAATTTCCCCTCTCGTTGTTCATATTTCAACCAATGAAAGAGGTAGTTAATGTAATATTGACACACATATCTCAATTGTCTTTGTCGAAAATGTCGAAATATAGTCTATAGGAAATTCATTCAGTTCAAACCCCAATCCCCAATGAATAAGATGGTGCCTGGCCACAGCGTTGGTGATGAGCGAATGCTTAATATTCCTGGTTATTGAAACCTAGAACTTGCAGAAAGTAGAAATTATTGAACTCTGTGGCAGGTGTGTTGAAAGATGTGGAAAGTGGCACATTGAAAACCAAGTTTACCAGTGGAGCAATGAGAGCACTTGCAGTCCAGGGTGCCAAGTGACCATTGTAAGCAAATATATTATTTTTCGACAAACATTATAAACCAAATACTTGACCTTTCTGTGTGTAACGCACAATTTGTTAATTGAATATTATTTGAAGCCACATAAACCAGTTATAGAATTTTTGATTTGAGATAAGAATCAATTTTTGATAAACGATTTTTTTTTAATTTTTCACAAATAATTTTGCAAAACTCCAGTCTCTGAGGCTGCAAACAAAGAGCCTAATGAACGTGTATTTTATACCATTTTTTCTATTGACGATAATATTTTCATATTTTCAATATCTTGTTGTAGTAGGTGTGCCACTTTAGAAGACTCGGAGGTCGAGAGGGCAGAGGGAGCGTCGAAAGAAGAGAAATCTTCCAAGGTCGAGTCTACGGTCCTTTCCACTACCGAGCCAGAGAGAAGAATGGAAAAGAGAAAAGCACACAGAAACAGGACAAAGAAAAGGGAAGAACTAAGGGCCAAAAGGAGAGTCGGGAGGGAAACTGAGTCCGGGGAAACCCCAACTGGGCCGCCCTCAGAGTCTACTCCACTTGCTGATGGTGAAACGCAGGTTGTCCAGGGCAAAACGTCGTCGCTCATAGATCGTCGTCCGACTCGGTACACCGAAAGGCAGCGCGGAAGAGACGCTAAGGCCCCCCCCCCCCCCCCCCGAACCAAGAAAAAGAAAATGCCGACCAGGTTTACCCCACCAGGAAAGCAGAACAAAACGGTTGACCACAAACCCACCAGGCGACCTTGCGCGGCGACAGGATTCACCATTCCTCTAATGAAGGCTCGGTGGTGCGGGCAGCGCTGCCGCCAAAAGGAGAACCAAGTGGTCTGGGGGTCTAGGGAGGCGGAGCAGTAACGTCTCCAGAGGTGGAGCTTATCCGTGGAGGAGGTTGAGATTTAAGGTTAAGACCGACCTTGAGGTTTCAAGGATCCAGCTTGACAGATTCCGGATGGTTCCTGGTCACAGAGGAGGACGAAGAGTCAAGAATTTGAGTCTTGTCGGGCTGCCCTTGGCTGGTGATGGAGAACTGCAGGGCGATGCGCACAATGCGGTCGCTGAAGGCTCCATGCCCAATTGAGGTCGGCTTCACGTTGACAAGACCTAGCAGTAAATCCTGGCAAGACAGAGCTTGTGTTCTACACCCAAAAGCAGGAAAAATACAGGATTCCGGTCATCCACGCTGTAAGCAGAACCTCTGATGCTAAAGCCTGATGCGAAGTACATGGGGGTGATCATCGACAGCAGTCTGACCTGGAAAAGACATACAATAAGACAACAGCACTGACATGGCAACTGCCCGGAGCAGTGTCCAGGAGGTGGGGATTAAAGCCACACGTCTTGCACTGGCTCTACACTGCGGTAATCAGGCCGGTGATATCCTGTGGATTCGTGGTCTGGTGGCCAGCGGCGGACAGAGTCTGCTATGCGTTAGACTGCAGAAAACAATCTGCCTAGGCATAGCGGGTGAGTGTCGCCGAATGACCCCGAGCGGTCATTCGCCGACAGTTGATTTTCACCAGAAGATTCCTCCCGGTACAGATCTGATCTTGCTATGGGAGGTGTTGGCGTTCTCGACGCTGGGGGACACATTGTACTCCATGAAGTCGGGGTACAATTCTATCAAGCTTCTCATGGCGATCAGTGACATTATCTCGAGCTTACACTTGTCGGGACCACCATGATGAGGAGGACTGCTGCTTGGTCTTTTTCAAACCTCGCAATAAGTTGAGAAAGCAGTCTCCCATATTTCATAATTTTGCGTAAGGATCTCCAGATAGTCCTTATCTTCAGGGAGGACTGTTACGTCGACCACGAGTGCCCGACCATGGTTCTTAACCACTAAGTCAGGTCGGAGACTTCCGGCACCGGGTGGCTCGAGGTTTATTCTCGGCTCCTCGGCTACTACAACCTCAGGCCTTTGAGCGTGCAGATCGTTCTTGATGTATTGAGCTATCCTGTTGTAGCGTCGAATCCGAGCAGGTTTGGTCAACCTGCTCTGCCCGAGAATGTGTCCCAACGGCTCAGGTCGAGTGTGATATCTCTTGCACATAACGTCGTCAGATATAGTCAAGGATGGCTCCCGGTGTCAAAATGGGTACAACATTACCGGTGTAGAATGACAAGCCGAGGTTATCCAGAAACCAAGAATCTTTTGTAACGTTCAACTAGCAAGTTTTGCACTTACGGACAGAAAGTTTCATCCGCGGTAATTTAAAAATTTTTCCAATGTTGTTGAGTGAGAAATGTATAGTGTAACCCGGTTGACTTTCCAACGTTTTGAGTAAGCTGTCGATCACTAATTAAACAGGGCTGGTGATATAGGGTCTCCCTGCTTTAAGCGTATATCGACACTCGCCTCGTTCGTTCTAATGGTCGTGTTCACGTCAGTGCGTATGCATTCTCTACCATTTGTGATAGAAGGCGGGAGAATCCTTTGTGTCTCAACGGTCATCCTATTGAAGCTTGCGGTATCGTACCGAACGCTTTAGACACATCGACCAAATTGCTTTACCTGAGTTCCACTAGTAAGATAAGGGATCACAGCAATAATTGGTGATCTATCGTTTTGGTCATTAATTGAATGATTAGATATTTTTCACGTTTGTTTCTATGTTCAGATCTTTTCGTCTCCCTTGAGTATCAAGTACAATCAGAATCGAGGGAAAGTACTGAACTTACTCGAGGTAATGCGTGAGAACTTCTCTCAGAAGGATTGGCAAATGTTCCTGCCAGGGATGCCATGTCGCGTGTCTCGTTGTGATATTTATAAGTATTGTTATATATCGTATCGTTCTGTCCTTGTAATACAGTACTGCACGAATTAAGCTTAGCGGATGGTGATACGCAAACAGGAGGGTAATTAACATTATTATGACTTGTTACTAATTGTAATGAATATGGTACTCAACTTATTATAAGCTCTGGTGTGCCATGGAAGTCAGATATTTTGCCCCTGTAACAATTAGTTTATGTGGACTGATATTTTTATTTTGATAAAGGGTAAATAAAAACATAATTATATTGCTATATCCAAGTCCAAGCTTCGGTAATTCCAGGACTAATTCAAGATTCATAAACTGCTTGTAATAAATAACATTCTAAACGAACCGTTCCATCGAGTAAGTAAAATCTATCGATGCATATATATTGGCAATAAAGCACTGCCTGCAAACTATTAATGGAAAACTAGCACAGTCGAGTAATATTTTGGCTGAACGTAAACCATCCTGCAAAACATGCTTATCCCTAGAGAATTCCCTTGTAAATCAGAATGATATTGCATACCGGCTGAGAGATTTTATTTCGCAATTTTCCTGTCTAGTGTACAGAAGTGATTTAGTGCTCCGCATTTTTACAGGCCATCTGTGTCACTGGGTTGAACTTTATGTTTTTTTGAAGCTTTAGTCAGGACTTTTCTATGCATTGGGTGGTTTTAAAATATCGTTAGCTTAACAAGTTTGGGGAAAACATTTTATAAATTAACGAAATGTTTACTCTTTCCAATTTGGCTGTGAGTTGCTGAGAAAATTTCTCTATTCCAAAAAAGGGGTTAAGACTGCGATTCTTGCCGAAAAGTAGTACATAGAGTAATATATGGATATTTACATAATTAAATGCTCCAGTTGGGTTGCTGAGTATACGTAGTTAATTCTGCACTGTTAACTGCTGCACATAAAGAGAAACCACCATAAAAATGTCCCAAAGTGATTTCCCGGAGCATAAGCGAGGTTGGTAAGCACTTCCTGATTGGCCATCGAAAAATTTATTTCGATGGTTCATTGACAAGAGAAAAAGATCATATTAAGATGTGCCAAAAAATGCTTCTTTTGATCTAGAAGGTGTAAGAAAATTTGTTTTTGTCAAAACGTTTCTTTTGTCACTTTCTTTTTAATGTTTTATCGAGTCTTGCTGAAAATTTGAATATATCTACTGGTAGTAGTAGTAGTAGTAAACATTGGGTCTACATATTTCTGACTGTGTCCAATTTGTCCTTGTACTCTCCCCATGCCCACTCATTCAGAGTGTGAGGGACGACCTACTGCTTACTCCTGGACATGGCTCTAGTCCAGTAAAACATGTCTGGGACATGGCTTGGCCGATTTATCGGCGCACTCGTTTCCCTCATGTCCAGGAACTCATCCCAGAGATACCATTTTTGTTTCTGCCAGTAATTCTGCCATCTCTGCAGTCCTGAAGGATCTTTGAACTCGTTCTGTTCCTGCAGATGGCTCGCAGGGCCGCCTGACTATCGGAATAGATGAAGATGTTCTGTTCTGCTCCTTGTTTGACTTCTGGTCGTGTGGCCACTTCGAAAATTGCAAACATCCCCGTTTGGAAAAGCAGCTCTTCTTTGAATTTTTCGCTTGTTGGGATATTTATCCCAAATAGCTGTTTTAGTCTCTGCCGATCTTGCGATGTCCTGTCGCAGGGTGCTCCTAGTGCGACAAGAATTTTGGAATGTCCCGCTGGATGAGGCTGGCAATGTGTGTCCGCTTCCCGTGGCTGTTTCGCTCCACTGGTCGCAGCAATCCTTCCTCCTGCAAGAAGTCATCGTCGTCGCGCTCTTCACACACATTGGATCCAATAAGGGTCTGCCTGAGAACTCCTCCCGGTGTTGTTCTGAACAACCGGGGGTGATCCCGCTGGGATTCAGTGTCCGCTGCCGGAAGTCTGGGTATATGAAGCCTGTCCTACAATTTCCAGTAACCGCAAAGCAACCTAGTGAATGGAGAAAGAACAACACCCTATTACTGAAGAAGGGAAAAGACGGAAGAATAGCTAAAAATTCCCGACTCATAACCATCTCCTCGGTAATGAGTAGGGTCTTTGACGGTGCAATAGCTCAGACAATAAAGGGTGTTGTTAAGTTCTCGCCTAGACCAAAAGGGTATGGGTGTTTGCCTTATGTTCTCACGAAGGTCGATGTGTCTAAAACGTTCGACACGACACCGCACGCTTCACTACGATCAGCGTCAAGAGACAAATTACTCACCCGGCACCTAAATAGGGATGGTGGACGATGCATACAGGGACGTAGACCCCCACCATTCGAACGAACGAGGAGAGTGTTGATATATGCCTCCAGCAAGGGGCTAAGCACCGAGACCCAATGTCAACAATCCTGTTAACTGAGTGGCCGAAATACTACTCAACACGTTGACGGGGTTACGCTATATGCGACGACAATAACATTAGCTGTCTCGCGTTCGCGGACGACTTGCTAATGGTCTGTAGTAATGTGGAAGTCGCGAGTAACCGATTAGGAACGTTGGAAGGATTTCTAAGTTCCCGCGGTATGGGGATTTCTGTGCGAAAATGGAAAAAGACCCTTGGTTTCTGGTTGACCCCGGTCTGACATTCGACAGTGGAAGACCCATATTCTCACCTGGCGACAGCCTGCACTACCTTGGGATTGAGGTCTCCCCTTGGTAAGTGTTGACGTACACAATGCATGAGCTGATTTAATAAAGTCCATTCAACGTGTTTAGAAGTTTCGTCTTAAACTGTTCCAGAAAATTGAGCTCTAGACGGTTCCGCACAACCTTTAACAATTCCCGGTTGGCATTCCAGCCGTCACACAAATTCGCGAGCTGCTTTAAGAACTAAGGGTCATGGTGCGCAACATCTTGTTATAGTATAACAACGACTAACTCGTTGTTATACTATAGAAGAGAAGCTGGACTGGTTTTTAGTTTTTTCAACCCTAAGGGTGAAGAGATGTCACCTTCAACCTGTGCCTTTGGGACACATTCTCAGCCAGTCATGATGAACTAAACCTACTCGGATACGACACCACAATAAGATCGTTCTTCCACATCAAGAACGATCTGCACGCACAAAGGCTTGAGGTTGGAGTAGCCAAAAAGCGGAAGACAGATTTCGAGCTGACGGGCGCCGGAAGTCTCCGAACCAACTTAGTCGTAAAGAGCCAGCATCGGAAACTCGTGGTCGATGTAACAGTGCTCTATGAGGATGGAGACTGCTTCCTCAACCTGCTACAAAGTTTGAAAAATACCAGGCAAAAATCCTGCTCAACGTAGTGGCCGCGGAAAGAGTAAGTTCGAGACTACATAGATTTGTACCACGCCTTCATGGATTACAATGTGGCACCCCGGCATCGAAAACGCTAACACCTCTTATGGCAAGAGCAGCTCTGTTCTTGGAGGAAACTTCTGGTGAAAATTAGCGGTCAGTGCGGTGGAATAAGGGGTTCTCGCCCAGATGAAAAACTGGGTGTTTCCACAATACGCACGTCGTGAACGAACTCTTGCTGCATGCTAAGACGCATAAGTTCTGGGTCTCGGACATCGAGAGAACAACGATTCTACTGATATCTAATAAGGATGGTACATGGACCACACCATTCAAGCGAACGAGGAGAGGGTCGATGTAGGCCTCCAGCAAGGGGTTTAACAGAGAGACCCAATGTAACCAACCCTGTTTACCTTAGTGGCTAAGAGACTACTCAACACGTCGAAAAGTCAACCGGGTTACGCTATACGCGACGATACTAAGATCAGCTGTCTTACGTTCGCGGACGACTTCCTATTGATCTGTAGTCATGTAGAAAACGCGAGTAACAAGTTACGAATGTTGGGAGGATTTTTAAATTCCCGCGGTATGGGGATTTCTGTGCGTAAGTGTACCTTCCATTTGAACGTTACATGAGACTGAAGAGAAGTAGATAAGCAAGGTGCTTTCTAGCCCACTTTCAAGGTCATAGAAACATCCATGGGCGTCATAGATAACGCCAGACGAGGTGGCTACAAACTTGAAAAAATAACTTAAAAATCGCGATCCGTGACCTTGGAAAGTCGCTGAGAGATGACTTTGAAAATCGGTTGACCTTGGACTCCAGACGACGAACCTCGAAAATCACAAACACAGGTCCACGCTAGTCACGGACCTTGAGAGCTATCTCAAGTGTGTGTTTGAACTTTATTCCAGCTTAACGCAACGTCCACGAGGTCATACTGGAAAACTAATCCCGACTATAACGCATTCCGGCAGTGAGACATTCATATGACCATGTTCTCAAGAATCGCAACAAGCGACCCTGACGGGTACACGTGCTAGAATTTCATAAACCGAGCTCCTCGGCGGTAGAAAAAAATATTCATACAAAACAGCTTGACGTTTTTTCAAGTACAAAGGTGCAGGTTTTGCATTGTTTCGGCTTGAGCTCGCGCGGGAAACGTGACGGATCGCACAAGCCGGGTTACCTTGAAAAACATGGTCTCCAGCCGACGTGGACGGCTCCAGACGAACGTGGCCTCGAAAATCGCAACGACAAGTCCACGCTAGTCACTGACCTTGCGACATGCGTAACTTGGATCTTGAGAGCTATTCCCCAGAGTGTGGGTTGGGACTTTATTCCACCTTGCCGCAACGTCCACGAGGTCATACTGTAAAACCAATTCCGACCATAACGCAATCCGGCAGTGAGACATTCATACGACCACGTTCTCAACAAGCGACCCTGACGGATCTACGTGCTAAAATTTCATAAACCGAGCACCTCGGCGATAGAAAAAATATTCATACAAAACGCCTTGACGTTTTTCAAGTACAAAGGTGCAGGCTTTGCCTTGAACTCGCGCAGGAAACGCGATTGCAGTGAGGCGGGTTACCTTGACGCCGGCCAACGAACGTGACCTCGATAACAACGACAGGTCTACGCTAGTGACGGACTTTGTGACATGTTCAACCTTATGCGTACGGCTGAACCTTGAGATGTATCCCCAATAGTGTAGGTTTCAATCGATAATCGCAACGTCCACGAGGTCTACTGTAAAACCAATCCCGACCGCAGTGATACAAAACGACCATGAATCGCAACAAGCAATCTTGACGGGTCCACGTGTTCAAATTTCATAAACCGAACGCCTAGCAAAAATTCATACAAAACGCCTTGACATTTTTTTTAAGCCCAAAACTTTGTATCGTAGAGAGAGAAACCACCTTGCTTATCTACTAAGAGAAGAACTAAAGACAAGAATTCTTGGTTCCTGGTTGAACCCGGTTTAACATTCGACAATTGAAAGGTCATACCCGTGTTATCACCGGGCGACAGCCTGGACTATCTCACGCGCTTAGTGCACGAGCCGATTGAATAAAGTTGATTCAAAGTGTTCAGGAGTTGCGTCTTAAACTGTTCCAGAAAATAGACGATAGACGGTCCCGTACTACCTTTATCAGCTCACGATTGGTATTCCAGTCGCCACATAAATACGCAATCTGGATCAAAACTAAGCTTGAATGATGAATGATTAAGAACTTCCGCAGGCCACGACAAACTCGTTGTTATAGTAACAAAGCTAAAGTGGCTTCTAGTTTCTTCAGCCCAAACAACACCTCCCATAGCATGGATCAGCTCTGTGCTAGGGGAAATCTTCTGGTGGAAATTAGCTGCCTATGCAGTGAGTGATCCCCACTTGCGGTGACACACATGCGAATGGTATCGATAGCCAACTGGTAGTGCCACATCACGGCGCCCGGCGATGGAAAGGGCTGGGATGTGGATAAGCTCCTCCATCTGCAGCGACCCCTAAATGGTAATCTTGGTAAAAAAAATAGAGAGTTTGGAATACTCCAGACCATCGTAGCCTCACTATGAGAGAAAACTTTTTGCATATGGCGGACAGGGACCCTTGGGATAAGCCGTGGCTCTACCGAGTAACAGATGAAAAGGTCAGAAGACTATCGGCACTGGGACAAGTGCCCAAAAGATCAGCTTTGGAGAGGACTCCGCTGGAGAATGAACGGGATCCAAAGAAAGCGAGAAACTTAGCATATATGGAAAATGTAGAGGCTGAAATAGAGGAAATCCGAGAGGAATTAAACAATTCGCAGGAGAAGCTGAGAAGACTGATTGAGAAAAACGAACAAAGGGCACAGGAAACACACAAGCAACTTCAGAAGACAGCAACAGCATCACTAACTACACGGATGAGGAAAAAGGTGAGGGAGAGAGCACGGAGAGATTCTTTACGCCGCAACAGGCAACGCACCTAAATGCAGCAGAGGAAAATCGCGGGAGATCAATGACACTGACAGGGAAGTATGCTGTAAGATCAGAACAAAATGAGGAATCAGTAGTTAGGGAGATATTTCAAAAGGATAGGGTTAGGCAAATGGTAGATAATTGTGAAATAATAACAAGGAAAATTGGTAGGGCAAAACTGGGAAAAATTATTTTCAATTTGCAAGGTCAAGCCGAATTCAATAGTAAACTTATTTCAATAATGAAGGATAGCAGGGCGATAGGTTAGGAACTCTTAGAGAGTTGCTTGAGGAGGAGAGAAAGAGAAATAGAACGTTAATGGGGGAAAAGGCAGATATGGAAAGGAACAAAAATCAAGTGCGGACGAATGATAGGGGCTTAGCAATGATCTGGGATTGTGTGAAGGAAATAAAAAAGGAGTTACAGAAAGTAAGAGAGGGGATAAAGGAGAAAAACAGAGCGAATTATGGGAGGGACGGAAAATGTGATTCATACAACGGGCAGTTATGTAACCAATAATGAAAGAGCATATGAGAAGCCGACTGTAACAAATTATGTAAACGAATATGAACATGCAGGAACAAGTGAGAGTCGTAACACAAGTTACGCAAATATAGCAAGCACAGACAATAACGAACAACGTGAGAGTCAGACCACTAGGAGTTATGCAAACATTGTATCCACGATGAACAAGAAAATTAATAAGGAATGAACCGAATGGGTAACGCCGGTGAAAAAACATAAGGAGAAAAGTAGTGAGATTATGATGAAAAGCAAGGAGCAGAATAAGAAGATAGAGATAGCGGTGGTCAAGAAGGCTATTAGGAGCGCTGGGGTTAAAGATATTAAAGGTATAAGGGAAACAAGAAACAGTCTAGTTTTTATCTCAGAAATCTGAGCAAAAAATTAGCAAAATGAACGAGATTGAATACAAAAGGGGAAGGGCAATGAAACCTAAATTGAAACTATGCGTAGTATCTAAGGGAATGAGCGACAACAAACTGAAGGATATGGATAAAGAGCGAAAACCAAGAAATGGTGGAAAGGCTAGCGAGTAGAATACTATTTAGAAAACCATGCGTAAAAGATAGGAAAGAGAACATAATAGTAGAAACGGAACCAGGGGTGTTTAGAAGGTTCGTAAAAGGGGAGGAAATATATCTGGATCTGACAGTGGTGTTCGTGGACGAATTTCTGGACCTGCTAATCCCCAGTAAATGCTATAGATTTGGACACACAAAGAGAAATTGTGTGGTAACATCGCAAATGAACTGAACTGTCCAAACTGCAAGAGAAGGGGGATAAGGATAGCGAAGAGGAAACATACTACCAAGGACAAGAGATGTCCACCCAATGCACATAAAATTGAATTAATGAGAGAGGACACAGACTATGGAGCTGCAGAACATACAGTTGTAGGGCTGACAGAAATGGAAACGGAAGAAAACATCCAAAACAATGAATAGAATAAAAGTGGAACAACAAAATCTTTGGAAAGGAAAACTGGCAATAGAAGAACTAAAAACCTACGCCGCAAAAAACAATAGGGATTTTGTTATTACACAGGAGCCATACAAGGGGGATATTGTGTTGGAAAATATGGTAAGATTCAGGAGAGGAAACCAAGCTAAGGCTGAAATTTGATGTAATAACAGGCTGGAGGCAGAATTAATTACGGACTGGACAACTGATAATCTAGTGGCGGTGGAACTAGATAGGCAGAACAGGGGCAAATATTGATTGTGTCATACTATGATGAACCTGGCGGCTTACTGAAGAGATTCACGGAACTGGACAGAGTGGTTGGAAATTGGAAGGGAAGCATGATAATAGGAGGGGACTTCAATGCAAAAAATGAAATGTAGGGAGGGAAAACTACGGACAATAGAAGGAAAGAACTACTTGGGTGGGTGACACAAAATGGACTAACAAAGTTGACAAGGAGTCGTTAGATATTGGAAAGCGTGGCGACGGCAAAATCAGGTTTTTGGGATTTTTTTTTGCCTGGCTTCTAAATACCGAAGCTGGCGCTTCAAACGTGTCCAATACCAGTGATGAACAACCAGTGATGAACAACCAGTGATGCTATCAAAAAATTATTAGCAGTAACATTAATAAACGCTCTTTTAGAAAGTGAGTGGTTAAATCAAAAGCTAATAGAGTTTGGGACCAAAAGGACTAAACATTCTCATGTCTATTCTAAAATTATTCGATAACCAATCTACCCGCTGAAGCTTCTTTTATGGGTTTGTCATACTTAAATAATTAGTTTATAAAAGAGTTCTTTTTTACATTAACTTCCCCAAAGTTACTGAAAACACTGCTCAATTATTAGGCTTGCGTGAGGAATAATTAATCTGCGTTAATATAGAAAAAATTAATTTGAGACCGTTCAAAACCACCTCTCTAACATGCAAACTCGATTCCCATAATCAATTCCGAGATTTCATCTCTCAAGGGCACGCAAATGGCATTAGGGATCACAAGACATAATCAAAATTCGATTTACCTTGTGCGGCGCCCCCGTGACGACAAAAGCTCCATTTATTATCTAGACCGAGAAGTTTGCCCCCTATTTTTATTGGTGTTTTTATTTGTTCTACACATACAGAGGATCAGCGAAATCCTTTCGGAATCACCTCTTCGGGTTAATAACGTGTTTTCGGCAAACAAGAAATAATTGCGTATATTTTTAGGTTTATTGAAGTAGTCTTTTTTAGGGGGAAGGTAAATATGGCAGTTTGGCATTTTATGGGTGGTTATTAGGGTAGATAAGCACAGACCTCGTAAACAAGTCGGTTACACTTTTATGATGCAAATTATTCCCTTTTTCCCTAGAAAAAGGGGATCGAAAAATCAAGAGGCAATCGGAAATTCACAAACTTTGACTCGCTGTGTTTCAAAGCACTAATTGACCCAAATTTAAAAACCATAACGAGCAAATTTGTTCAACGTGTGGTTACATTGATGTCATGGAACAGCAATCGATTGGGAAAAATTTGCTGACGGAAAATTAGCACGAGCTCTTTTCCGAAAGAAACGGCAGTCTGTTTGGGGGAGTTCGGTTTTGGACGGACTCATGAGGAGTTGTGCGGGGAGCCGCGTTACTTGGAGGTTACGACATTACGCCGGAAGGACGAACGACCACCATCAGGTACCAGTCCACTGTTTAAAAATAGAAAGAAAAAAGATGTTTGGGGGGACTCAATCAACATCAGCATAGGATCCTTCGGGGGAGGTCGTAGCGGGGCCAACGTAGGCCCCGCTACCCAAGCCGTAAAAGTTCAGTAAAGTTAATACAGAAAATATTTTTCCAATTCCCAATTTGCTTATTTCAATATAACCAGCATTCTCTTTTTGCGCAAAGACCTAGAGCGCTATGGCTTTAAGTATTTTAAAACCAGAAGGCAACAGCAAGATTTACTCGCGAACTAAAGGGCCAGCTCATAGCCAAAAAAAAACGTTTCTTATGAACCTCAGAACCCTCCTCCTGTTGATCTAACGGAACCTTAGGCCCGTCATGCCAGTAGTTATTCAAAGCGGATACGAGAACAGTCCAAGGACTTTTTTCAACCTTAGCCATGAGGAGCGCTTGGTTGTGACCTTTAAAATCGCAATGACGGGTCCATGTTAGTCACTGACATTGAATGCCGGCGACATGCGTAACCTTGAGCGTTTAGACTTGACCTTCAAAGGCCATAACGAGCGCTTGGGGGAGACCTCGAGAATCGCAAAAAGCATTTTTGACAGGTTCGCGCTGGAGGTGACCTTGAGCGTCACCGTCGGCTGACGACAGATGCGCGTAACCTTGAGCGCCTATGCGCTGGCGTCTTAACCTTGAGAGCTAGCTCATCTCCCACCTCAAGTAGTAGCCGAGTTGTAAATTCATAGTCGCAAAGATGTCTTCATTCATTATTGATTTGAATAAAAAGCTCTACGTGAAACAGTTTGAAAGCGTGCGGTCGCTTCCGGTCGGGTAAAAATTCGAAATTTTGTCCATTGACACTATAAAAACGCAGTTTAGTCCGAAACTTGTCGTCGAATTGAGCGAGTACAAAACCATTTTGCCACAAATATTTACGGTCAAGTTTACTCCAGAACGTATTGCAGACATTAATCAAAAAATTAGTGAAAGACATGTTAAATATTTTCTGCAAATCTCGTGCGTCATGGCCTCTCAAGGTCAGTGACTAGGGTATATACCTCGATAGTAGGCGGCTCTACTATTGAGGCGGTACAATGTTTGTTTGGCCGAATAAGGCATCTGTCCTTTGTCTGAGTGGATCGTTCGTATATATAATTATTGCCTATCTCCTCCTTTCATAGAAGATAGCCTTGAAGAAGACTAAATTTTGGTCGAAACGTCGGCATTCTTCAATAGAAGATAGAGAGTTTTTTTTGTCCTCTACCTGCTATACCATCCAGTTAATTTACATGAGGACGCTATTACACTGATCATTTTCTATTTGAATTCAGTTCAGGAATACATCCTTAGAATTACACCCTATAATTAATTAGCACTATGTACATAAATATATAAAATATTTGTTGCAGGTTTTTATGTTAAAAAGCATTGCTGACGGTTGGAAGCAACCAGTCGCTTTGCATTTTACAAAAGATTCTGCAAGTGCTCCCGGGATAGAACAATCCGGGAAATTATTATTGAATCCAAGAAAGCCGGACTTAATATAGTATCCTTGGTCTGTGATCAAGGTTCAAATAATGTCAAGGCTATGAGAATTTTTCAGAAAGAAACACAGCAATATTGCACGAAAAATTCCATGCAATATAACCGTCGTATAGCAATAATAGAAGGTGAACGTGTAGTACCGTTGCTTGACCAACGTCATCTATTAAAAGGAATTAGAAAACATTCTCTTCAACAATGATATCAAGTTTATTGAAAATGATGTTCTGAAAACTGCTCGGTGAGAGCACATCCACAGGGCTTGGTTAAATGATATGAGGGAAGGTGATTTATGCCTCCTCCCTAAGATCACAGAGCGTCACGTTGACAAAAATAAAATAAAAAAAATAAAATTTTCTGTTTGTGCTCAAACATTAAGCAAAACGATGGCAGCTGTAATTAACATAATGGTTGGTAACGGTAACTATGGAAGGTGGTAAAATTGTGAGCGAATTTTAAAGGCATTATTGTACCTGTAACTATAACTCATTCAGTGTGTTAACCATAAGTTCAGTTTGCATTACATTTATATACTTTTTACTTAGAATTTTAACTGGATACTTGATGGAGTACAATTTGGCTGCAGTCAAATGGTCAACTGATAGTACTGATTAAAATATTGAAAGTATTCTAGCACTATTTATAAAAAGAAAAAAATACATAAGAATAATGGTGGTCTTGCGTCTTTTATTGCCATAGAGTCTTTGACTCATATTTTATCTTTCTTTCTTACACATAAAACATAAAATTGCTGCAAAATCTTATCAGATATCATTGTCATAAATGTAATGTCTATTAATTATGTGAGACATTATTACATACTATACATAATATTATGCTAATATTATACACACTACATAATATTATGCAGTGTGCCAACTTACTCTAACTAATTATGGTACCTACCTAACTCACACTGTTGTACTATACCTTCAGTGGTCACATCAATATAATGGCTATCTATAACCCACTATTTGTAGGTAGGTAGGTACTATTTGTGCCTGGTATAGGCACCATATTTAGTTAATTGTATGAAGATGGCACTTTTGTATAATAAAATTTATATAGTAGTAGCTTTTGCTTTTACGGCCTTATTTAATTTTCCTGTTTTGTATAGGTATATAGCCATTAATGTATACTTTACTGCTGCTGCTTTTTTTGCAGATCAAGAATGTTATTTGATTAATTATTAATGGGAACTTAATTTGAATTTTCAGAGCAGTTACCTTTTCCATTAGAAGCTTCACCCAAAGACTCAAACCAGTTTTTTAATACTTGTCGACAAAATTTTTGATAGCCTCAATGGTTCGTCTTTTTGTGACTGAAGGAAACCATTAAGAAATGTCGTCCATCTGGAAAAAAGTACTCCCCAAACCGAATTTTGGAAATTCGCGCTTACTAATCTTCGTACGTTTAAAAGTTCTTCTGCTCGTGGTAGGTTTAAAAATTTTAAAGCCTCCATTCCAATAAACTAAAACCAGTTATTTAATGCAGGAAATCTTCCCACATTTAAAAATTTAGTGTAACTATTGAAGGCTCTCAAGAACTGCAGAAGTTAATGAAAAGCTATGGTTTTAAATATTTTAAACGAGAAGATTCCAGCAGGATCCATTGGAAAACTTCTTTGGTAAAATTCGCCAAAAGGGGAGGCGCAACGTGAATCCAACTTGTACATCATTTCTCCCTATTTGTAAGTCAATTCAGTATCTAGGCACTCGCCCGTAGCGAATTGCGAAGATGATGGTGGTAACATTTTGATGACTTTGGAGCATTTTTTTAGCAAAGTATGTACCAGTGCTTCACTTATAAATGTCACCAAGTTGACTATAAAGTTTTTATGAAAATGGCGAAACAAAACCATATGTGTTTTTCTCCACGACTGTATAATAATATGGTTTTGAATTGAAACAGGTGGCACAGTGTGAATAATATTCACTAATTCATATCATTATTGGATTTACAAAAAAAAACAAATGAAGGTTCAACCTATTATGGCCGCCCTGATGTGGTGGTTATATTGGTTTTCACGTCATTTCGACTTTGGCAATAAAAAAAACGCGTTAAGTAAACATTGGAAATAAAGCCAGTGAACGCAGTATAGTGGTGGCTTATTGTTGGATAATATTCTGTTATTTTGTTACCTATTCTATTATACAACAACTTGAATTCAACTTGATTGCTTTTATTATTGAACATTTCTTACTTACACCTACTTTAATAATGTAATCAAATTCATTATTTCTAAATTTGCAGGACGATGTAAGTAGTCAAGAAGAAGAAATGGAGGAAAAGCAACTAGAGTTCAATTTTGAGGCTCTCATAATTACTAAATTTCAAAAAGCCGCCATTGGATATGTTAGTGGATTTCTATTGAACTCTTCAAGAAAATATAAGTCGGATTGATGGGCATGTAAATCCAATTTATTGCAAATTGATGATAATGCGGCTGCGGATTCAGATTTTTATATCTTTTGTAAGGCAAAGAAATATGATGCAGGTTGTAAGAAACTTAAGTATTTAAATACCCACACCATAAGAACTGTTTCAAAAGTTTTTGCTTCCACAAAAATCATTATTCGAAAATATCCAAGCTTGCCGAATATTCAACGTCATATTGTCAATTTATGTTTGAAAAATATTAACTTTCACTTCATGAATTGTGCTTATTCAGCAAAATTAAAATAGGAATTGATTAGCAAAACTGTCAAATTGGCTATTAAAAAGCACTGCTCTATATAATTAATGGGAAAGATTGCAGGGAGTTATCAAAACCAGCGGCTAATGTATTTGTGCAAATACCTAAAAGTAAATTTGAGTAAATTGAGAAAAAAAAAGTAAAAAAGTAAATTAAAATATTTTTGCATGAAGTGTGTTCTAGAAGCGCCCGAGTAAGTAAAAGTTATAAAAAAAAAGAATGATACTTACTATACCTTTAGCAGTCGATTTTTCGATTTCTTTCGATTGTTTCTGTCGGTCGTCATAACTGTTCTAAATTAACACGCTTTCTTATCATTATTTGTAATAAACCTCTCACGCACGGGATATAAAGTTGCTTAATGACTATTCTCACGAATGAGTGGTTTCAATCCACATAAGTAATGAATAATCATCACTACATCTTCATTGACAATGGTTTTATGGACAAAGTGTAATTGCGGAATTATACGAAAATACAAAATAAGTCATTTTATATGGTCTCCTCTATTGTAGCTTTGAGAAAGACGTCAAATTAACGTCGAAACGTCGGCATAATTTCTGCAAAAACGCAGAAGTTTTTTATTTTTGTCCTACACCTGCTACAACGCAACCAACTACTTTGAGATGGACGTGATACCACACAGTTAATGGCAAGAATTTGAACTTGAAGTCACTTTATAACGAACTTCGTAAAGAAATAGGCATCAGTTGTTGTCGAAAAAAAGTAACACAGGCGATTTCAATTACAAGCATTTAAGAGTTACTAGTTAGTAATTAAATATGGGGAAATACGTGCAAAGGAAGCTTGAAAAATTTTCACCCTCTCACCTCGCCCCGATCAAAAATTGCACCCAAAATTCTTCGATTATTAGACACTAGACACCAACATGGCTATGCACCTTGTTACCTAATTATAAAGCGTATTTTTTTTGTCTATCTCTTTCGCCATCAAGAAACTCTGATACTTTATCTTTGTCTTGACACCCCAACACAAGAGTTAAGGGTGCCACGACGAAGACTACTTTATTAAAGCTCGTAATGTAGAAAAAGGTGGGTAAAAAAAGAATGTTTGACATTTTGGCAACAGAAGCTATTTTCCACCGTATGGACCCTATTGAAATTGTTATAGTGTGTAATAATTTTATACGTAAAATACGTTTCTAAATGCAGACTGGAAGCGAGTTCTACGACATATGTGAAGGGCGCGGAAACCCTTACGCCACCAATACCCCCACCCCAGTCCCCCACTGCAGCGCAACGGCGGTGGAATCAGTCAACGTCGCGAAGCACGGAAGATCACTTCGCCTTTGATAAGGTCTGCCGCCGGTGTAGACGAAAAGAAATTCCATTGGACCACGGCTTTAAAAATACTATAGACCCAGTTTGACGCGCAAAAAAAAATTTCCAAAATGATTGAACTTATTGAAATATTGTGTAACTCTAATTCTAGGATAATCAAAGAGTAAGAAAAATGATAGCAAAGTCGAATATTAACGAACCATGTTTCAATATAATATCATTTGCTCTTGAGCGTGTATACAACTTAAATCTATTAGATCGTTGAGTATCATTTTAAACTGTATGTTATAAAACTGAATCGTAATAAATTTGCAAAATTTTATTTTTGTATTAACTGCTGATATCTAGAGTATTTAATTTTAGTTTTTATTTCTTTCAAGTCGTTTTGAGTTGGCTCTATCTAGGTGTGAAAAAGCAGTTAAATTTCTTTTTTAAGTTAAATTTTGATTTTTGACTTTAATTTTTTTTACAGATTTTTAGAGTTTTTTTTTATTATTATTACTATACAAAAGAAAGCATCTTCTATCAACTACTGAAAGAATTAGCTGTGCCTAGTTGCGCCTAAGATATTTTTGTTACTTTTTGTGTGCGTCTTACCGAGTCGCATTAGGTGTATAATATTGAAGTAGCGCAATTTTTTCGAAATTTAAGCGACTTCGTATATTCAATAGTTTAGGATATAATCCCTACACACATCATGTTAATCCTGATACACTATATAGACAGTCTCAACCAGAAAAACATCATTTTAAGATACCGGGTAAAACCCCAGGCGAGAACGTGACGTCATTATAATGTCAACTTTTGGTGATCATTCGTTATTCGAAAAAATTACATAAGTGACGTCGATTTTTCGACCTGATAATGACGACCCATAGTGACGTCATATTTTTTATTGTAAAAAAGTGTAAAAAAGTTTAAAAAAAATGTGAAAAAAAGATGTAAAAAAAGCATGCAGGAAATGCGTAGGAAAAATTGTAAAAACAGTGTAAAATAAATATAACAAATATGTAAAAATATTTTTAAAAAATTGTAAAAAAAAGTGGAGAAAAAAAGGAAGGAAAAATTGTAAAAAAATGTTAAGAAAAAAATGTAAAAAAAGTGTTAAAAAAGGTGTTCAAAAATATACAAATATATAAATACAGTTAACATATTTTACTCACTTATATGTAGTAAATAATAATGTAAATAAAAAATGGTTCCTGAATTTTCATGTTTCTTATAAAGGTTTGATTTCAAAAAAGAACTTCTTTTAGAAAAGTTTCCTAAATTTGAAACAATTTTGGCCAAAATTTGGAAATAATTTACTTCCTAAAATTTAAATACACTACTTGTTTTAGACATTTTTTTGTATAATTTTCCACTTTTCTTAACTTTTTCTAATTATAATTGTTTAAATACAAGTAGTCAACTTGTCTTCTTTTCTTATTGTTCTTTTAATATTTAAATCTGATTCCTATACTGATTACTTGTCACGTTTCGTTAAATTGATTTTTTAATGGAAATAAATTGCAATTTGCCTTTTTATTTTTGTGTCTTTAGAAGATCTTTTAGAAGTAATAAAATTAGTTCTATTGGGACAATTTTGACCTAAAATCTGTGTTTTTTTACGATGAATGAGTCCTGATTTAATTTTTTTTCATGCAGTGTTGACCCGAAACAGAAGATCTAAAACAAGCCCCAAATAATTTTATTGAAAAAATTAAAATTATGGTCCGAAAGAAACTTTATTTAGCACTTTTTTTAAAGCTTCAAAGCAAAATGGCCTACACTTAAATATTTTAGACAGAAACACACAGAAATATTTTAGATTTACGCCTCTATCTATCTGTAGATTTTTTTTCAATAATTTTCCAATAAAATTGCTCTACATTTTTTACTTTCGATGCTTTTCGATATGATTCGTTTAAATATTTATTCTTTCATATTTTTCTTGCATCGATTTAAATTCGACTTTTTATTGGGTTTTTATATTTTTTCAAAGTAATTTTGACACAAAAAATAAGCTTTTCCTACGTTTCAACAATCATAATGTAAGATGAATTAATTTTGGCCCAAAAATTGAGTATTTTAAAATAATAATACCTAGTTTTTGCAATTGAAATACGGAATAAAAATGCCAGGGTCCGTATTTAAAAAAACTGAGTTGGTAACGATAACTGAGTTATTTAAAAATACATGATATATGCAATTTTTTAGAGATTAAAAGGTTATTACATTTCATAATATTTTATTTTTCTCTATCAAGAACAATTTACAAAAATCGGGTGATTATTTTGTTTGCAGTTTTGAGAAGTTTGCACATTTTTCCAAATAACTCGGAAACTCTGAAAATGTGGCAACCTCGAAGTGGAACCTTAAATAACTCATTAAAAGGTAACTTTCCTCTTTTTAGCAAATTTTTAGATGATTTTGGCCTACAGTTCGAAATAATTCCAATCTATGACTTTAACTATTTGCAACTTTTTTCTATACGTTTCTGATTATTCCAGATTTGCTTAACTTTTAGATCATTCTGTCGATTTTTATTTATTTTTTATTGTTTTGTTGTTATAATTTATTATTATTCTCATGTTTTAAGCTTTGGAAATATCAAAATAAATAAAATAGGAAACATATTTAAGTTAATTTTTAAGGTGTATTAAAGTAAATTAAAATAACCTGAGCTGGTAATTTTTTGATAAATCTGGCAACTTTGCGGCCATGTTTTGGGCCTAAATTCTCAAGATTCGAATAGTCGAATAGTGCTTTTTATCGTGTTTCATATATTTTTTTTTAACTGTTCCTCAATTTCCGTGATTTTCTATTATTATTCTTTGTCAGGTTTTCTGTTTTTTTTTTCTTATATATTCGTTTTCATTCGACTTTTTATTGGGTTTCATTTTCAAGGCAATTATGACTGATAACTAAGTTATTTTTATGAAAAATAATTTTTGAACTTTCAATTTTTTTACTCGGTATTGACCCGAAATATCCCCAACAAATCAAATATAAATTTTTGTTGCAAAAATTATGTTCTAAAAGGATTTTTTTTAGTAAATTTTTGCAAGATTTTATACTGTTTCGACTTTAAATTAGAAATTGAAATTAAAGCCCTAGAGAATTTGAAATAAAACGTGCTTTTTTGTAATTTATAGATTCAAATTAGCTTCAGGTAGTTCAGATTAGGTGATTTTGACGTCACAAATTAACGTCATTTTGTCGTCACAAAGTAACGCTACTTTGACGTTGCAAAATGACGTTATCGGTCTGTGACTTACGCCCGTTATTACGACGTTGTTTCGACGTCATCCCATGACGGTTTTGGTGACCAATGCTTACCAAAAAAATTACGTCAAAATGACGTCACCTTCCGGGACAGGAATTACTAGCCAAGCGATAACTCTGGTTAAAAGAATGCTAACGTTTTGAATTTTTGTAGATGAATATAGTAGCTTAGTACCTATAAATTGCACATAAGTATGACTAATTTGCGTTACCGGTGTCACCGGAAGTGACGTCACTTTGATTATTACAAATGGAACACCTTGTATATTTGTCAATTTTCGGATTCGACGTCGAAATCTAGGTTATTAACATGTAATACTGTATGCCAGGCTCTTACCGTTTTCGAGAAAATCGCTCCGGAACGTTCCATATCATCAATAATAAATGTTGATTTTTATGGAAACAAATGAATATCAATTAGCCTCGATATCACAGATGACTATTTTTTTTGGGTTCTTTACCAACCATCATTAAAAAAAAGTTTTTCCAAGTCGTCATGGAAAAAGTGGAAAGTTGATTTTTGAAGACATTTATCTCCATAACTTCCAATAGAAACACCTATTTTATGCCTAACATTTGGAGTTCTTATCCAATTTCAAACATTATTTCTTAAAGTGTAAGAGTAAAACCAGTCGTTTCGAGAAATTGTATCACAAATAAAAGGTCCAAATGTTAGGAATAAAATTAGTGTTTTCATTGGAAGTTATGGTGATAAATGTCTTCAAAAAATTAACTCTCCATTTTTTTCATGACATCTTGGAAATACTTTTTCTTAATGTTGGTAGGTAGAGACCCAAAAAAATAGTCATCTGTACATTCGAGGCTGATTGATAATCATTTGTGTGCATAAAAATCAACATTAATTATTGCTGTTATGGAAAGCTTGGGCGCGATTTGCTCGAAAGCGGTAAGAACTAGACATACGAGGAGTTCATTATAAAACTTCATCTAGTAGGCTATGAAATTTTGACAGAAAAGGATAACATAATCAAAATAAATGGACTTTTGTTTCTTCATCCTTTTCTTTTGACATTTCACACCCAACTAGATGAAGTTTTATAATAAACACCCCGTACTAGTTCCATGTTAATAACTTGGAATTCGACGTTGAATCCGAAAATGGACAAATATACAGGGTGTTCTATTTGAAGTAATAAAAGTGACGTCACTTCCGGTGAAACCGGAAACGCAAATTAGGAATGCTAATGTGCAGTTTGTAGGTATTAAGCTACTATATTCACCCCAAAGATTTCAAATTATTAGCATTCTTTTAACCAGAGTTATCGCTTGGCTAGTAATTCTTGTGTCACCTGGTATGTTTATTGCTTGCGTCTTACTATCAATCAAGTCAACAACCGTAAGTTAAATCCTCGTGTCGCAACTTGGACTGATGTGATATGATAAGCTGCCTTGTGAAACTTGTATTTAACAAGTTGAAAATGCTAATTATATGACATTTTCCTTAATGCGTTTGGTGTATTCCACACCTTCTTCGACGTTTGCATAAAGAAGACTTCATGTCTTCAATTGGCTAAATTGAGCAATCAGTCTCTGGACGGATTCATCGGATGGATTCAATCTTGAGGTGGGTACGGCATGAAGATTTTTGTGAGGACTCTGTATAAATTGCAACATTTAATTTTAAACACTTTCTCAACTCAGAATTTTGCGCGTGAAATGAGGTCCGTCCGACCACTGTGCGACCGCCACAGTCTTATAAAACAATATAATTGCAGCGTTTGTTCTAATTCTTAATATTGTCATCCTTCACAAGGCAATTTCGTCTTCATGAAATGGCGAGATTAAAGTATTTGAGGCCTCAAACTTTCCACGGATTAACTGAATACAACCCTTTAACAACCGAAAAACGCTGCGAGATATGTGCTTTTGTCATTCTGATAAATATTCCTCGGGCATTTGAAAGGTTTTATCTCCGCCAGCCTTTCATTTCAGATCCCGATCTTAATGAGTACGCCCCGACAAGTTTTAAAAGATTTTCGCTAATTATTTTTAATTACGTTGCTTTACGTGGCGAAAATCAGATCGTAACGTTTAAAGAGAAATTAATTAAAGAATGTTGTAGAACCTTTAGTATTTTCTCAGTTATCAAATAACCATTATTGAACTTGATTGCATAATTTTTTTATTCGCCTTAATTTACAATTTTCTGAACACTCTAATACAAATGTCAGATGGTTTGAAAAATTTCCCACTTCATCCGGCTTAAAAATTATTCTGCATTTTTACTTGAATTTGATTAATATTCCCTTGCCCTTATGAATGTGCCCTTAATGAGTTTTACGCAAAAAAAAAAACCCGATTGCTAGAAAATAAATGTTGCGGAACAGTTCTCGCTCAAAAGCAACTAGAGCTTGTAATTTACAACTCGCCTTTGTCGCCGGTTTTTACCCTGTCGGACAATCACTGCATTTGGAGGAAATGCAATTTATTACGGATGAAGGTTACCACGTGGCTCTGAAAAGATATTTACGGTCACGTGTTGTTTTCTTCCGTTACACAAAATAGTATAGAGACAGCATTAAAGTACAGTAAATTGAATTTTATTTATTTATTCATTGTGTTGAGAAGAAGCTAAGAGTTAAGCGAAACATCTTGGACTTTCCTTGTCTTTAGTGAATTTTTTCCCACGACGTTTCGACTAGTGGAATCTTTGCTCGTTTTCAAGTTAAGCATTAAGCTCGAGGCTACTTGCGTACATACTAACACAGCTAACCACGCCTACCATTCCAATTGGCCGGATCGTCGCTACTGTCGCGCGCAAGCGACCACCACTCATCCGCCGTATCACCGAATGCCATACCGAAGAAACGTCGTGACTTGGTTTCCGCTGATATGGCTGACCAGTGCTGGTCGCTTGACGCGCGACGTCCGGTAATAGAAATAGTGGGCGTGGTTAGCTGTGTTAGTAAATAAGCAAGTACGCTGGAGTTTCACTTGAACACGTGCAGAGATTCCACTGCTCGAAACGTCGTGGGAAAAAACTCAGTAAAAACAATGGTCCAAGATGTTTCGCTTAATAATACATCATTGTCTACCACCTATAAACAAACATAAGAAGCTAAAAGTCTTGCCTAAATGCCTACTTTTTGCAAGCAAGGACACGTTTTTCTCACAAAGTTCAAATATTTCATAATTTCTGATATTGAAATTAAATATAATATACAGGGCATTCCTTAAAACCAAAACCTTGATGACCCAATTTCGTTTTTCGGCTAACTCTGTATACGTCAAAGTTACGTAAAAAAATGTGCAAGAACAAATAACTATAGGTATATATGAGGAATTTAAAAACATGTGCCGTTCAATAAAAAAAGAATTTATTCCATACTCCATGAACAGACTGTGCAAACCCAACAGACGAACCCAAACAACGTTCTTCAAAAGTCTGCTGAGATGTTAATTTAGCCGAAAGATATATCTCATTGGTTTCACATTATTTTCTTTTTGGAGTTGATTTTTTAAAATCGAGTAAAACTGATTCAAATAAGTAGTTAAATTATATTTTTAAACCACAATAAGGGAATTTTGGCTCAAAATTCCTGCAAAGGTCAAGCTAGGATTAGGGCCAAAATCGGTAAAAATTTAATAGAAAATTGTCAAATTACAAATTTGGAGTGTTTGGGGGAATCCAGGTTAAGATTATGACAAAAATCGGTTATATATAACGACTTCTCAAACTCAAAATTGGAATGTTTGGAAAACTACATGTTAAGATTAAGACAAAAACCGGTTTAAAAGTACTCAAAGCGTTAAACAATTCCAAATTTTAAGTTTGTGAAAAGGTTCAGGTTAGGATTAGGTCCAAAATCGTTTAAAATAATCTTCAATGATAGAAGATACAAACGTGAAGAGAAATTAAAGTGACAGGTGCTGCTCAAATGGGCTAATGGTAATCCATATTAACTAAGAAGGTAAATTTTGGTGTTTTTGGGATATTTCAGTTCTAGGACAAAATCAGGCAAAACTGAGGAAAATGTTCTAAATTGTTGTTTTTGTTAAAATTATTTTTTTTTCCAAAATAAGAGAACGTTTACTCAAAACGCCTCACAATAGACTTTTTGTGTTTTTTTTTTCTGAGAAAGTCTCTTTAGGACTAATGCCAAAATCGGTTAAAAATTACTCAAAGCATAAGAAAATACAAATTTTAAAGTTTTGGAGACATCCAAGTAAAAACTATGGCCAAAATCGGTTAAAAAATGGCACAAAGCCCTTAAAAAAACGTGGGGTCTTAGAAGACTCAACATTTGCGACATTTGAAGACTCCACATTGCCTTCACCGTCAAAATGATTTAGTGCGTCTAAAAACTTAAAATTGAAATTTTTGGAAAAAGGGAGGTTAAGATTAAAGCCAAAAATTAATCAAAGTGTATGAACAATTCCAAATTTAAAGATTGTGTTAAAAGTTAAGGTTAGAAGTACTACTGAAATCCGTTAAAAATGATCCATATTCTCAAAAAAAAAAAAATGTAAGTTTTGATGTTTTTGAGGAACTTCACTTTTAGTGCAAAATCAGGCAAAACTAATTAAAATCTCTTAAATGGTTATTTTTGGTAAAATTCTATTTTGGGTCCAAATAAGTAAAATTCGACACAAAACGACTCAAAAGTAAAATTTGGTGTTTTTCTAGAAATCCTACTTATAAAGGCCAAAATTGGCTTAAAAACGACTCAAGCATCAAAAAATGCAAATTTAAATTTTTTTGAGAAATCCTGGTTAGAATTAGGGCCAAAAATCTAAAAAAAAATCGGCACAAAGACGTTAAAAATGCAAATGTGGAATCTTTGGAACAATTCAGGTTAGAAATAGGACTAAAATTGTATATGACCCAACCTCAATTAAAAATGGAAATTTTGAAGTTTTTTGGTCAGTGAAAATGACTTAATATTAAGATTAAGGCCATGATGACACAAGCTAGGATTAGGGTCAAAATCGGTGAAAAATTACTCAAAAATTCTAAAATGTTTGAATAAATTTTTGGTTAAGATTATGGCAAAATTCGGTTAAACATGACTCAAGGCTTTTAAAAATGCAAATTAAAAGATTTCTGAAATATCCTGGTTAAGATAGGCTCCGAATCGGTCAAAATGATATAGTGCGTCTAAAAACTTAAAATTGAAATGTTTGAAAAAAGGGAAGTTAAGATTAAAGCCAAAAATTAATCAAAGCTACGAGCAATTCCAAATTTAAAGTTTGTGAAAAAGTTAAGGTAAGAAGTACTACTAAAATCTGCTAAAAATAACCCATATTTGAAAAAATATTTAAGTTTTGATGTTTTTGGGGAACTTCAGTTTTAATACAAAATCAGGCAAAACTGATGAAAATCTTCTAAATGGTTATTTTTGGTAAACTTATATTTTGGTCCCAAATAAGTAAAATTCGACATAAAACGTCTCAAAATGAAAGTTTGGTGTTTTTATGAAAGCCTACTTAGGATCAAGGCCAAAACCGGCTTAAAAATGACTCAAGCATCTAAAAATACAAATTTAAAATTTTTCGGGAAATCCAGGTCAGAATTAGGGCCAAAATCTAAAAAAAATCGGCACAAAACCGTTAAAAATGCAAATTTGGAATCCTTGGAACAATTCAGGTTGGAAATAGGACTAAAATTGATTATGACCCAACCTCGATTAAAAACGGAAATTTTGATGTTTTTGAAGAAATTCAATAATAGAATAAAATCAGGGAAAACTGCTTCAAATATATGGTGAACTTACACTTGAATTAAAAGTGCAATTATAAGTTTTTTGGTCGGTGAAAATGACTTAATAATAAGATTAAGGCCAAAACTGGTTAAAAATGCAAATTTAAAGTTTGTGGAAAAATTCAGGTCGAGATTGGGGCCGCAATTGTTTAAAAAACTTACGAATGACAGAAAATGCAATTGTGAAGCTTTTGCAGAAACTGAGGATAGAATTCAGACTAAAACTTTGTCACAACCAATTGTCTAAAAATGTCAATTTTGATGTTCTTGGAGAACTTCAGTTTTAGGACAAAATCAGGAAATTCTGCTTCAAATCTTCTAAATTGCTGTTCTTGGTAATATTAATTTTTGGACTAAAATAAGAGACATTTTACTCAAAACGCCCCACAATAGACATTTTATGTTTTTTGAGAAAGTTCCTTTCGGACTAAGGCCAAAATAGGTTAATAATGACTCAAGGTATCCGAAAATACAAATTTAAAAGTGTTGGAGAAGTCCTGGCCATAATTATGGCCAAAAGCGGTTAAAAAGTGGCGCAATGGGGAGTGTGAAGAAATTTAGGTTAAAATTAGGACTAAAATCGATTATTAATTTTGATGTTTTTCCAGAAATTCAATTTTAGAATAAAATGTAGAAAAACAGGTTTAAATAAAAAATAAAATTATATTTCAAAACCATAATAAGTGAAATTTTACTGAAAATCTCTGCCAAGTAGAAGTATGGTGTTTTTCCAGAAAGACAAGCTAGGATTAGAGACAAAATCGGTGAAAAATTTCTCAAAAATTGTAAAATGTTTGAAGAAATTTTGGTTAAGATTACGGCAAAATTCGGTTAAACATGACTCAAAGCTTTTAAAAATGCAAATTAAAAGTTTTCTGAAAAATCATGGTCAAGATAGGCTCCAAATCGGTCAAAATGATTTAGTGCGTCTAAAAATTTAAAATTGAAATTTTTGGAAAAAGGGAAGTTAAGATTGAAGCCAAAAATTAATGAGAGCTATGAACAATTCAAAATTTAAAGTTTGTGAAATAGTTAAGGTTAGAAGTACTACTAAAATCCGCTAAACATAACCCATATTCTCAAAAAAAGAAATGTAAGTTTTGATGTTTTTGGGGAACTTCAATTTTAGTACAAAATCACTCAAAACTGATTGAAATCTTCTAAATGGTCATTTTTGGTAAAATTATATTTTGGGCCAAAGTAAGTAAAATTCGACATAAAACGTCTCAAAAGAAAAGTTTGATGTTTTTATAGAAAGCCTACTTAGGACCAAGTCCGTTTAAAAATGACTCAAAGCATCTAAAAATGCAAATTAAAATTTTTCTGAGAAGTCCTGGTCAGAATTAGGGACAAAATCTAAAAAAAAAAAAAAAAAAAAAAAAAAAATCGGCACAAAGCCAATAAAAATGCAAAAGTGGAATCTTTGGAGCAATTCAGTTTGGAAATAGGAGTAAAATTGATTATGACCCAACCTCGATTAAAAATGTAAATTTCGATGTTTTTGCAGAAATTCAATAATAGTATAAAATCAGGGAAAACTGCTTCTCAAATATATGGTAAACTTCCATTCAAATTAAAAGTGCAATTATAAGTTTTTTGGTCGGTGAAAATGACCTAATAATAAGATTAAGGCCAAAACTGGTTAAAAATGCAAATTTGAAGTTTGTGGAAAATTCAGGTCGAGATTGGGGCCGAAAAAAAATTACGAATGTCAGAAAATGCAGTTGTGAATCTTTTGCAGAAACTGAGGTTAGAATTCAGGCTAAAACCTTGTCACAACAAATTGTCTAAAAATGCAAATTTCGATGTTCTTGGAGAACTTCAGTTTTAGGCAAAATCAGGAAATTCTGATTAAAATTTTCTAAATTGTTGTTCTTAGTAAAATTAATTTTTGGACTAAAGTTTTACTCAAAACGCCTCACGATAGACATTTTATGTTTTTGGAAAAGGTCGTTTAGGACTAAAGCCAAAATTGGTTAAAAGTGATTCAAAGTATCCGAAAATACAAATTTAAAAGTTTTGGAGAAGTCCAGGTCAGAATTATGGCCAAAATCGGTTAAAAAAGGCGCAATCTGGAGTTTGAAGAAATTTAGGTTAAAATTAGGACTAAATCGATTATAACCCATATTCATCTAAAAACACAAATTTTGAGGGTTTTCCAGAAATTTAATTTTAGAATAACATCGAGTAAATCAGTGAAATCCTACTCAAAATCTCTGTCAAGTAGAAATATGGTGTTTTTCGAGAAAGTCAAGCTAGGATTAGGGTCAAAATCGGTGAAAAATTACTCAAAAATTGTAAATTTTTTTAAGAAATTTTGGTTAAGATTATGGCAAAACTCGGTTAAACATGACTCAAAGCTTCTAAAAATGCAAATTAATAGTTTTCTGAAAAGTCTTGGTCAAGATTTTTCTCAGGCTCAAAATCAGGCGAAAATGTTTTAGTGCGTCTAAGATCTCAAAAGTGAAATTTTTGGAAAAAAAAAGCAGGTTAACATTAAAACCAAAAGTTCCTCAAAGCTATAAACAATTCCAAATTTAAAGTTTGTGAAAAAGTTAAGCCTAGAAGTATATTAGTCGCATATTCTCGAAAAAAATTTAAGTTTTGATGTTTTTGGAAAACTTCAGTTTTAGTATAAAATCAGGCAAAACTGATTGCAATCTTGTAAATTGTCGTTTTTGGTAAAATTATTTTTTGGACTAAAATAAGAAACATTTTACTCAAAACGCCTCAAAATAGATATTTTTCAAGAAAGTCCGCTTAGGATAAAGACTAAAATCGGTTAAAAAATTACTCAAAGCACCTAAAAATAAAAATTTTAAATTTAGAGAAATCCAGGTCAGAATTAGGGAGAAAATCTAAAAAAAAATCTCCCAAAACCGTTAAAAATGCTAATGTGGAATCTTTGGAGAAATTCAGGTTGGAAATAGGCTAAAATCAATTGACCCAAGCTTGTTTTTTTTGTGAGAAATTTGATTTTAGTATAAAGTAAGGCAAAACTGCTTCAAATATATTTTGGGTAAATTTACATGCAAATTAAAACTGAAACGGAAAGTTTTTTGGTCGGTAAAGATGACTTAATATTAGAAGATAAGACCAAAACTAGATAAAAATGCAAAATTGAAGTTTGCGGAAAAATTCAGACGGGAATTTATCGTTAACAATTTTAGCCTTACGTTACGAAACATTCACGAAAGACTGAAAATGCAAATATAAAGCTTTTGCAGAAACTGAGGTTAGAATTCGGGCTAAAACATTGTTACAATGGTTTGTCCAATAAATGTAAATTTTGATGCTTTTGGACATTTTATTTTAGAAAAAATTCAGGTGAAATAAATTAAATAAAACCTTCTAATTTCTTTATCGTAGCAAAACTTTTTTTGGTCACAATATGTAAATTTTGAACAAAAATGCCTCAAAATGAAAATAATTTTTTTCTAAGAGTCTGAATAGGATAAAGGCCAAAAAACATTAAAAATTACTGAAAGAGTCTAAAAATATATAATATTACTTTTTGGAAAGAATCAATCATGATTAGGACCAGAATCGGTGAAAAAATAAATTTTATGATTTTGTAGAAACTTAATTTAAGGAAAAAATAAGGTAAAACTCATCCAAATCTTTTGATTTAAGGTTTTCAGTAAATAAAAAATAACTTTTGGACTAAAGTAAAAAAATTTGGCCCAAACCATCTCAATCTGTAAACATAGTATTTTTTTAAAAAATCCGTTTATAGGCCAAAGTTACAAAAATTACGTCAAACGTATAAAAATATAAATTTCGAGCTTCAAGTTTGAAATTAGTCAAACTCTAAGTCAACAGTTTCAAGTTTATTATGTTCTACGGCTACATGTTTTGCCTAAAAAGGCATCATCAGGCCTAAAATATAATTACAAACAGATGCAACGCAAGAACAACCAGAATTAAACTCACCACAATCGCAACACACGTTAAAATAGTCAGTGATTGTGGTGAGTTTAATTCTGGTTGTTCTTGCGCAGCATTTGTTTATAATTATATTTTAGGCCTGATGATGCCTTTTTAGGCGAAACATGAAGCCGTACAACATAATAAACTTGAGACTGTTGACTTAGAGTTGACTAATTTCAAACTTGAATTTCTACCAGTCTCTTAGAGGAACAAAAAATTGATTTTTTCTACAATTTTTTTTTTATAGATTTGGAGCGTATCAAGAAATTCACTTTAGGGTTATTGGCAAAATCGATTGAAAAATGACTGAAAGTAATTCAAAATGTAAAATTAAAGTTTTTTAAAAGTTTAGGTTATGGTATGTGCCAAAATCCAAAATTGATTCATAGTTAAATTAATTCCCTCCATTTATACTGTAATATGCGATGCAATGGTTTTTTGCTGCGTGTCGCAATAAGGTTAAAAAATACTTGAAATGTCTAAAAATGCAAATTTTAAGTTTTTGGAAAAATTATTTTACGATTAAAAACCAAATCGACTAACAATTACTCAAAACTTTCAAAAAAGGCAAATTCAAAGTTTCTGGAAAAAATCAGGTTAGAATCAAGGACAAAATCGCCTAGAAATTACTTAGAGCACCTAAAAAATGCACATTTATGGTTTTTGGAGTAACTCAGTTCAGAACGAAAGCTAAAATAGGTTTGAAATGACCTAGAGCGTATAGAAATGCAATTTTAGAATTTTTGAAAAGAATTAGGGACAAAATTATTAAGAAATGTCTTGAATGCAAATATGGAATTTCAGGTAAAATATAGGTTAGGATTCGAGGCAAAGTAGGTCAAAGCATTAAAAATTAAAATTCTACTTAATGAAATAATGCAGGTTCCCATTAGAGACAAAATCGGTAAAAATGACTCGAGACAACTCACGGCATATATTGTCTTGACTCTCATGTAATCTTATTTATCTTGTCTATATGACGTATAACATGTTAAATAGTAGCCAAGACAATACCAAGTAAACTGTCTCAAAACTATTGGACAATGAATGCATTCAAAACACTAACCAGATAACAAACTGCTATACAAAAATTAGATTATAGTGGTTTTTGCACGTTCGGTGCTCCATTCATACTTCAAAGCGAAAACGGAAGAGAATTCTCTAATAAAATAATCGAAGCTTCAAAAGGCCTTAAACTTGAACCCGGTAAGCCCCGGCTTTCACAGAGTCAAGAACACAGCACACTGAACACACAACGAACCAATCAGGATGTCAGAGATATGTCGGTAGCATGGATGATTCACAACAATACCAAACAATGGGCAGAAGGTTGACGGTTTATTCAGAGCAAACAAATTCGTGCACTGCATGAAGGTATTGAAAAAAGTCCTTACAAGGCTATGTTTGGCAGCAACAAAGAATGGTATTGGCAGATTCTTTTCTGGAAAGAAAAACATATGACATTTTGGAAACGGAAAAAGTTTAGTAGAGCACAATTTGTTGTAAGATGGGATCACATAATACAAATATACATAAAAATCATTCAAAAGTTATTTCTTATATACTTGACTTTTAGGTTCCGAGGAATGAAAAGGTAGTTAGTGTAAATTCCTGAAAACTTTCGAATCCCTACAGAGTTGCAACCCGAACAAATAGAATATGAGTTGCTTTTTACACATTCCAAACTTCCAATTTGTATAGAAGTTGAGAGTTCACATTCAGCGATCTCCATTATACATATATATGCTTCAGGTACACTTTCAGTTATTTGCTCTCTTGTATTGCAATGCCTTTTCAATTTATTTCCCAATAACAAAAGATTCAACTTCCAGAAAACCACAATGAGATTAAACTAACAGAGCTTTTGCCTGCCACATGCAGAAGGTATAAATCCCGATGAAACTGCTTTCAGTGGCACAAAATGTTGTTAGTCTAAACACAACGGAGCAGCGCTCTATTCCAGTTTTTATTAGCCCCCTTTGTTGCATGTTCTTTTCACGGGGTTGAATAAATAAAACTCGAAATAAATGTGGAGCTTCCAGTCATGAAATTCACATACAAACGTACGTTAGGGGTAAAATAGTTAGACATTTGGGTTTTCTAAGGAAAAGTTGCATTGTAAACAGGTGGGTTTGCGATTGTGCTCCGAAAAACCTAAAAGGTGCATTGTGTATGATATGTAGCACGGTAGGTTCGCCTGGTTTTCGTTAACAAAAGAGTATTTACCAATAGTTAATAGTTTGGGGGTAGTAGTTGCTACGATAATTTTCTTATTTCGTGCGTAGTCCATATGCAATTCTGGCTCTATGGTTCAATTCGTGCCACTCGCTCTGTCGTTGCATTTATTTTAATCGGTTGTTGCCATAGAATCGAGGCTTTAGACACTTAGCGGGAACATTTTTTTGCAGTTTTTGATTGGAATGACACGCTAGCGATCCCCTAAGAATGTAACAAAAACGCCATTCTAAAAGTGGCTAAAAATCGACTTCCGAAGGGGTCTATCTCCGAAAATGTTGCACCTACGGAGCTTCCAATGATGGGAAGTGAAAGAGGACATCAAGCAGAAGAAAAAACAGTTGGATTCACTCCAATCAGTCAAGGCGTTTTCAAGTTACAGACGGTCAAAGTTGAGAATTGAGAAAAAAGCCGTAATACTCCCCCCTTTGGACATTTAAAAAAAAAATTGGGAACATTTTTTTGCTGTTTTTAATCGGAATGGCACGCTGGCGATCCCCTAAGAATGTAACAAATTCAGTTCGAATGAAATTAACCTCTAAAGGGGATCTTTTAAAAACGGTCCAAAAACGCCATTCCAAAAGTGGCTAAAAATCGACTTCCGAAGGGGTCTATCTCCAAAAGTGTTGCACCTACGGAACTTCCAATGGTTCCAAAGAGGACATCAAGCAGAAGAAAAAGCAGTTGGATTCACTCCAATCGGTCAAGGCGTTTTCAAGTTACAGGCGTTCAAAGTTGAGAATTGAGAAAAAAGTCGTAATACCTCGTCCTCCCTTTGGACATTTTCAAAAAAAAATTGGGAAATTTTTGTTTGCTGTTTTTGATCGGAATGGCACGCTGGCGATCCCCTAAGAATGTAACAAATTCAATTCGAATGAAATGACCCTCTAAAGAGTTTTTTTTTTTTAAAATGGGCCAAAAACGCCATTGTAAAAGTGGCTAAAAATCGACCTCCGAAGGGGTCTATCTCCGAAAATATTGCACCTTTCCAACTTCCAATGGTTGAAGGTGAAAGAGGATATCAAGTAGAAGAAAAAATAGTTGGATACACTCCAATCGGTCAAGGCGTTTTTAAGTTACAGGCAGTCAAATGTGAGAATTGAGAGAAAAGTGGTAATACTCCCTCCCCCCTATGGACATATTCAAAACAAATTTGGGAAAATGTTTTTGCTGTTTTTGATAGAAATGGCATGCTGGTGATCCCCTAAGAATGTAACAAACTCAATTCGAATAAAATTAACCTCTAAAGAAGTTTTGGACATTTGAAAAAAAAATTTGGGAAAATTTTTTTGCTGTTTTTGATTGGAATGGCTGGCGATCCCCTAAGAATGTAACACACTCAATTCGGATAAAATTAACCTCTAAAGAGGGAGTCCTTCCGTTCGGTGGTAGTAAAAACTAATAATTATTGATAAGCTCAAATTTTTTGGCCAAGAACGTTCTTATAATCCACGTAACCACGCGCTGGCCACAAGATTGTTCGAGATCTATCAAATACCCTTCATCTCATACTTTTGTGTGAAAAGTCGCAGAAACACTAAAAGTTTCTTTATTATGGTTTCCATGGTAACAAAGCAAGCGATTTAGTTACTTTGTCGCTCGCCGAGCGACAAAGTAACCAAAACGCTCGCTCCTCGAAAAAGCGCAACTTTGCTGCACTTTCTTTTGGAATCGCAAAAATGTACTTTTCGTTCGGTTGCAGAAAAAAAGTAGTAATTATTGATATCCTCAAATTCTTTGGTCAAGAAGAGAGAGGAGAGAGAAAAGAAACTTGAATTAGTTTGGTTTTGCCACCAAAAAAACTCATTTTTCTTTGTAAAATCTAACGACAATAATGACAAGACGCAGATCAACTATCAACCAAGTCAACCAGTGACGTGACATGACAATCACGTGCTGCGGAATATTCGAATCCATTTTATTGATTAATATATAACACAGGGAAATTGATAATTCTTTGGTTATTGTGGTCTATACATAACGATTTGCAGATTCTTGCTTCAATCTTGGCTAGTACTTAATTCTAAAGTTGGTAACACTGTACATTTATCCATTTCAGCAGGTATTCGCGTCCGCACCCCCCTTCAAGTTTCGTTGCTTTCTGATGCGTCTGCGTAACAATTTCAATCTGAATGTAAATAATTAGAAGATTATTCATATGGAGGATATGTGCGTTTGATACGCACACGACTGCAGTGCCTTGATTGGCTCTAGAGCTATGATTATCCCCTTAATTTAAATAAGTTTTGATGACAAAAAGCAATAATGAAGCATCAGTTAAAATCTGTCATTTACGTAACGAAAAATAAGAGGTGTATCGGAAAGCTATCAGCCAAATCCCTATAAATGTAACAAATGGCTTGGGAGTTTTGCAGCGCAGGGCGCATATTAAAACATTCATAGCTTGGTTAATCCGTTCAGTGGGGAAATAATGGCATGTTATTTATGCGTTAAGCGTTTATCAACGGTAAATTAAATGATCATAATGCATGACTAATCACTCGCACAAACATTGTGCGTTGCGGCGGGATAACGGCAGACCCTAAAAAATGTATGTGAGGATTTGAATTAGCGATAACTAGAGATTGCCTGTTGAGAGGGAGAATCTTCGATGTCCCGATGGTAGTTTTTGTCAATTTTGTCAGAACTAAGAAGGCTGACACGTTCCTCGTAGTTTTGAGACGTTGCTACTATCAGCTGTTGCAATATAAATTTTTTAGCGCTAAAAAAATTAAGTTGCTTATACCTAGTAAGTGTTGATGATGGTCTCAGAGCCGAAACCGGTCAGACAAAGGAAATTTTAATAAAATTGAAGATGTTTGACGATTTAAGCAAAACTCTAGAAATAATCACAAACTGAAATGATCGTGTAACTTGTTTCGCTTCAAAGTTGCGATTTTCGAGGTCACGGGAGGCGTCAAGGCGGGCTCGGCTGGTGTCCAAAGTCGCGTTTCAAGGTCACACGGATACGATTTTTAAGGGCAGCTTCCAGCGACTTTTCAAGGTTTCTAGGCCTTGAAGTGGCCTCGTACCTGCTTTGATTATCTACTAGTGAACTTCTTATAGTCGAAATATAAAAACCGATATATCTTCTTTCATTTGATTTCGTTAAATAATTATAATCAGAAATCGAATTGAAAATCTTTTTGTATTCCAAGAAACCAAATATGGAATGACGTTCATGACAATGACATTGTAATAGTGCTCTTGCGTCGCTATGTACGTTATGCCAAATTTAGGTAAAAAGATGAGAAAATTAGGAAACAACCAACCTGAACTAACCTAACCAAAGAAAAAGTAAAACTGGATTAACTTCCACTAACCAAACCAAAGAAAAACGGAACTGAACTAATCTGAAATAACCTAACGAACAGAACTCGCACTAATGTTCAGCAGTCAACAGATTTGCCGCGCCCGTAGCTGCGACAAGTAAAGCTGAAGTGACCAAACCAAAGAACAGAACTAAACTAACTTGAACTAACCTAACCAAAGGACGAGTAAAACTCATCTAACGTAACCAATAGAGCTCACATTTATGTGCAGCAAACAAGAAACGCACTAGCTGCGACAAGGTCCAAAGCGGACGGCGTAGAGGCAAGTAAAGCTGAAGGGACCAAACCAATAAAAAAACATAACTGAACTAACCTAAGTAGATAATCAAAGCGGATTCCATGACACTTTCAAGGTCACAGAAACATCCATGAGCCTCCTAGATAACTTCAGACGAGGTTGCTAGACGTTGACCTTGAAAATCGCGCTCATGACCTTGAAGTCACGTGACCTTGAAAATCAGTTGACCATGGGCTCGGTCCACACTAGTCGCGGATCTTCATTCCACCTTGACGCGTCCACGAGGTCATACTATCCCGGCCGCATTCCGGCAGTGAGTCATACGTCCATGTTCGCAACAAGCGACCCTGACGGGTACCCCTGCTAAAATTTCCGAAGCGGTAGATTCATGCAAAACGCCTTGACGTTTTTCACATCGTTTAGGCTTGCGCTCGCGCGGGAAACGTGTCGCAGCAAGCCGAGCTACCTTGAAAACATGGTCTCCAGTCGACGAACGGGGGCTCGAAAATCGTCGGTCCACGCTAGTCACTGACCTTGTGACATAACTTTAAACGAACGCCTGGACCTTGAGAGCTATCCCCCCAAAGTGTGGGTTGGGACTTTATTCCACCTTGACGCAACGAGATCATACTGTAAAACCAATCTCGAACCCATTCCGTCAGTGAGACATACGACCATGTTCGCATCAAGCGACGGATCTACGTGCTAAAATTTCATAAACCTCGGTAGTAGAATATTCATAAAAAACGCCATGATGCTTTTCAAGTACAAAGGTGCAGGTTTTGCAACGTTTAGTTTTGAGCTCGCGCTAGAAAAAAATATTCATACAAGACGCCTTGCGCTCAGATGGAATTAGCCTTGTCTGAAATATCAGCCTTCAGAAAATTTACTTGGCCTTGCCTGAAAATCCAAATTTAGCCTTGACAGATGGTCTTGTCCTCAAAGGCGACTGTGAAGAAGGGAAAACCTCCAAAACTTGTGAGTTTTATTTCAGGTATTTTTTTTAATACTGAAAAGTCTTATTTATATCAAAGTAAACCTTTAGATATATTTTCTTAGAATTCTCATTACTTTGCACTAGTCCAGGGACGAAAACTTGCAAACCAGGCGCTTTTTTAAGTATAAAAGGATATGACTTGAGGAGATATTCATTCACTATTTCGTAACAATCATGAATGTCTTAAGCGACATAATTATTAATCCCGTAAGTTTTTCGAAATTTGGGTGCCATATTTTTTACTATTAAAATTATTTTACGACTTTCAGAGACAGTGCGAGGCTTTAGAAGTGGAAGAAGGGCCCTCAACCATGCAGTCCACCCCCAGGAGATCAGGAAAAGATCTTGACATTTTAAGGGGACTTGGCAGTTGGAGAATAGTGAAGAACATTTTAGTGAGGTGGAGACTAGTGAAGGGGGTAGTATTGGGGACTATATTAAAACTATAAGTGGTACCATTACAAAAAAGTGCAGGGAGATGAGAAAGGGAATTGAGAAATGTAGGCAGGAAAGAAGAATTCTTAGGAAACGGGTCAAGGTATTAGCTGGAAGGATAGAGAACTTTGAGAAGGAAATGAAACTAGGTGAAAAGGTTATCTCCCTAGTCTCCTCTGCACAAAAATTGTAGCTTGGACTTGTCCTCGGACGGCGACTGATAATACCCAGTAAGTTAAAAGTTTTTTGAGTAAAACTTGGGATTTGTTTTTAATAAAAATTATTTTACGATTTTCAGGAACACTGCGAGACACTGACGGAGGGCTCAACATCGACAAGATAGTCCACACCCAGGGAAAAGACATGAAACTTCTAAGGCTGTTCGGGGGGAGACATGTGAGAGCCCGTTCGGGGACATGTGTTTGAAAAAGTGATTAGTGGCCCCCGTATATTGTTTGTAGTTTGTAATAAAAAATAGTTTAAACTTTTTTTTTCTTTTACTATAAATGTAGCTTATCTTGATAAAATAAAATTAATTTATTTTTTTTTTTTGTAAATGTGAGTGACGTGGCTCATATTCAAAAATGGAGAATAAATCTTTTTTTTATATTAAAATGGTTTTTTTCTAATGACGTAATATAGCTTTAATTAAGTGTAAGAGCCATGATCTTAATTTAGTGAACAAGGCCATGGTGGAACGAAAATAATTTTTAGAAACAGGCACGGTTGCGCAATCTAATGAGCAATAGTCATAGTTTAATTTTATATACAAGGAACCTATCTTATGAGAATTGAATTTCACAACTATAGCTAAGAGGTGACAGTATCAGTTCTAATGTTTTTTTTTAGTTTGGGTTCTTCAGACTGCTAGAAAAGTTTTTGAAGTTAAAAATCTCTGGAGTTTTTATTTTCTACTCTAATAACAGTTCAATATTTTTGAAAAAAGTATAAATAGGGATATGGTAATTAGCTTATATTTAGTGTGATGGAATCAGTCAAAGGTGAAGGGCTAGTAAATGACTTGATCGATAACTTACCCTTTGAGTTACATATTCCTACATATCAGTTTGCGGGGCCTGGCACAAAGTTAGAGAATCGCCTTGCAAGGGGTGATTTAGGTATTAATAAGTTGGATAGTTATTGTCGTGATCACGACGTAGCCTACCACCAGAACAAAAGCCTAACAGAACGCCATAAAGCAGATAAAATACTTGAAGAAAAAGCTTGGGAAAGGGTAAAATCTACGGACGCTAAGCTTGGAGAAAAGGCAGCCGCGTGGCTGGTTACCACTGCTATGAAGGCAAAACGAAAACTTGGTATGGGTTTGAAAAAGAAACCGGTTTCATTTGGACAAGGAGTGGTTCAAAAAATAGCGAAAAAGCTAAAATCTTTTGACAACGTCCAATTAAATGACAAAAACAACTTAAGAAAGGCTCCTTTGACGGCACTAAAAGCCGCAAAAATGGTTTTGAAATAAGTGGGAGGGAAAAAAATGTTAGAGTTCCTCGAATAATTCCAATTAAAACGGGTGGATTTTTGCCATTACTACCTATCCTGGCGACTCTGAGCAGTTTAGGAGCTGTAGCAGGAGGAGCCTCTGCGATCGCAAAAACTGTTATTGACACCAAGAATGCTAAGAAAACGATGGAAGAACAAAAACGCCACAACAAGGCTATGGAAGCCATTGGAAAGACAGGATCGGGACTATACCTAAGGAAAAATGCGCGTGGTGGTTTCGGACTATTTCTAAAGAAGCAAAAAAAAATTTCAATAAGGTTACCCAATCGGGCGTTGACAGATAACGAATTGTTACATTACGCTAAAATTTTAAAAATTCCCTATTTTAAAGGAGTCTTTATGCGCGATACTCTCAACGGTAAAGTGCGCAGGAATAAGGCATTAATTTTAAATTTAGACGTTGCGCGTAATTATGGCACACATTGGGTAGCCTTGAAGAAAAGTGGGAATAAAGCAGAATATTACGACTCCTTTGGTGGTCTAAAACCTCCTCAAGAGCTAGTATCTTACTTGGGTACAAATGTTACGATTTTCTATAATAATGATTCTTTCCAAAATTTTATTCAATCAAATTGTGGTAGTTTATGCCTTAAATCTCTCTATAAAAGGTGGGGAGAGTCCTAGGTTGATGACACTATGTCAGTGATATTCACCCTGCATGGAACCACATCCATCTTATCCGTAGACTTTAGTAACCCTATAGTTTTGGATTCGGAAAGTGACTACGCTTAGCCTTGCTAAGTTTCCATTCGTACAACAGTGTACCGAATATCGAAGAAGGAGAAAACAAATTTCATTATATTGACGAAGAGCAGAACAGAAAAACCATAGTGATACCGACAGGAGCTTACGAAATACGAGCTATTGACGAATACCTCCAAAAGAATTTTAATCAAAAGGATATTTCATTAAAAGCCAATAGCTCAAGCGCTCGTCAGAGCCTCTCAAGGTTACACCGGCGTTCAAGGTCAGCGACTAGCGTGGACCTGTTGCGATTTTCGAGGTCTGATCGTAGGTCTCACTGTCGGAATGCGGCCGAGATAGTATGACCTCGTGGACGCGTCAAGGTGGAATGAATTTCCGTGACTAGTATGGACCGAGCCCAAGGTCAACTGATTTTCAAGGTCACGTGACTATTCAAGGTCATGAGCGCGATTTTTCAAGGTCAACGTCTAGCAACCTCGTCTGACGTTATCTAGGAGGCTCATGGATATTTCTGTGACCTTGAAATGGTCATGGAATCCGCTTTGATTATCTACTAACCTAATCGAAGGAAAAACCGAACTGAACTAACTTTAACTAACCTAACTAGAGGCAAAGTAGAACGGAACCAACGGAGTCCATATTCATGTGCAGCAATCAGCAGGCCCCATAGTGGAAAAGTGCAACTGAACCGACCAAACTAAAGGAAAACAGAACTGAATTAGCCTGAACCATCCTAACCAAACGCAAAGTAAAACTGAACTAGCGTTTTTCTTTGTCTTTGGGTTGTCTGAACTTTAGGGCCTTTGCAGGATTCCATACATACTTACTGACTCTTTTCGAAGAGGCCTAGTTTCTAGATATTGAGAGATGATCCGTCAACTTAGCTGACATAATAAGTAAAACGAAATACGATGTAAATAAATTTGACTAATCACAATGTTATAGCCCATTTTTTTTTTATATTTTCTGGTACAAATATGATAACTCCGCAATTTTTTTTTGCTGTAAAACACTTAATTTGGTGCCCTCTTTGCCATCAAAAACATTTTAAATGCCCAACTTACGTGAGAAAGGCCAGTACAGAGAATAGTGCAATTATGCGACAACAACAACACTCTACTGGGATACGCGAAGAAATAAACGCGAATAATGCAACCAAATTACGATAATTAACTGCACAATGCGACAAAAGAGCTCTGCACAGATACCTCAGATTTACGGGCAGAAACAGAGACAAACTTATTTAAAAACGGGCGAGAACACGATGATTTATGCAAACAAAAACCGTTTATCAATTGCAAAACAAGAGAAGAGAATCTGCACAAGAATGAGCAGAAAAACACTTAAACGAGTACGCGAGGTTGCAATTGAGCCCTAACAAAGACCATACGATTACTTTATCAAACTTTCACCCAACTGGCTGACCTACTTTCCGATCGATATATTTCTCGCCCGGCAAACTGCGACCTTTCACCTACGAAAGATAAACTTGAACTTTCTCTCTCTCAACCCGGAGAACGATTGCATTTATGCAGATATGAGCCAGTTATATCGAGCGATCCATACCATTAATCCGCCACGACGGTGAAATGCCAATGGGAATATCAGCAATCGCATTCCGACATCCTCGTTATCAAGGTTAATAAAACTGTAGTCTAGGCTATTTTTAGATTTTATTATGACGGCTTTTTTTTGAATATGAAGACATTCAGCACGATTAATTGCCATTTTGTCTGTATAGAAATAGAGGATTTATTTGGATATTTACTGTCTGAAACCGTTTAAAATGCGTTTATAATTCCCCTCATATATTGGGTTTCCCCATGAGATACTTTTAGAACACGAAATAGGCTTTCAGTAATGCATAATTCTTAACAAAACCGCTCCTTAAAGGTTCAACATGTCCAAAAGTCAAGAGAACATTAAAAATTTTTGTTTTACTTGGACACGTGGTCGACATGTATTGCAATTGGTGAACATACGAATTCGAGTTTGTTGCTACAGCGCGAGAAGTGATTGTTCTCCTAACTACATTAATTACTTGGTTGCCTAAAACAGTTCCTCAGCATTTGTATATTAGCCACCCTTATATTTTAAGTGTTGTATGATATAGACTGAAATAATACTTAATGCTGAAATGGGGGCACACTGAAAGGGAATAACAAATACAGAAGGGAAGCTCTGACGCCATCTTTGTTGAGATCCCATGGAGATGGCTCTTTTTTTTTCGTTTTTCTTCAATTGCTGAATACTTTCAAGAGGAAATGAACCTGTTGACTAGAGGAGAAAATGCCCTTAAATGAAATAGGGTGAAAGCTTTTAAATTTAGCTCCGAGTTGCTAATAATAAAAGGAGAAGTTTATGCCAGAATGAAAAATCATTTCTATTCTGTTTCTGTAAGTTAGTAGATTTCATTCTCACATCAAGACAAATACTAACCGTAGATATTCGTTTTAGATTACACTGTCTCAGGACAGCAGAACTTCCACAGCAGAGTGTACCTGCCCGAGGGGACGGTTGCTTTGCCATCATATTGCAGCTCTTTGTTTATTTGCAAGGGATAATATTTCTTGAACTGACGTTGAATGCCAGTGGATAGCAAGAAAAGCCAAAGTAGAGGAAACAAAAGTTTTATAACAGTTATATCCTTCAAAGTCGTATAAGGCAACAAAGCGAAAGCTTCTTCCAGAAGAGATTAAGAAGTTCCGAAAAACACTGGAGCAGTACGATGGGGCTGTTGGATTTACTTGGCTTCTTCAGCCTGAACCAACTATAATGCCATATGATATTTTGGGACATTGAGAGTGTTACCTTCTCTGAAGAATATTTAAATTTTTCTGAGAAAGAGGCCTTTCTACAAAATCATATACAATTAGCCAAAATACCAAAGATGAAGTTTGTTGACGTTTTTAAAGGCAGTGTTGCCTTTAAAAAAATAAAGAAAAAAGCGGGCCCTTAAAGGACCCTTAAAGGGCCCCCTTTTTTCTTTATTTTTAGAACAGGTTAATTTTCTGTTACTTCAGGTAAGTTTTACCAAGTTAGCTGGAGTAATATGTGCGGCTAAAAACTGTAATCATAAGCAGTACAACCCGAGTCAATCTTTCTTTCGATTTCCTCAAGATAGAAAAAAGTAACTTCTGCATATCGAAAAGATTTGCATCGAAATTTGGATTCCCTTCATGGCAACCCTCGGTTTTGTGAGTCTCATTTTGAAGACAGCATGTTCATCGTTGGCACTCACCGCAGAACGTGGCCACAAAACATCCCCGTATAGAAAGGAAAGATCAAATGGGAGGCTCGGTTAACTGTTTTAAGTTTGCCTTCCTATTGTGTGAGAGCGCCACTAGTACCCCATTTTAAAAGATTACAGTTTTCTTCAAAAAATACCAAAAAACTGGGTTAAGTTGAAGGTGACAATGACGGGACACTTAAAATTTACATCTTTTTCAACTTGGCAGTACTCAAATTTTAGCACAAATTTTGTTAAATTTCAATGATTTCGACTTGCTACCTATTAGTATAACAAACTACCAAATATGTGGTTACTTGAGAATGGTAGAAATCTTACGAGGCGCTTTTCCTGTTTTATGTATACCCCAAGGTAAAATTTGTCAAATTTATAAGGAATACCTTGCATAATGAGCCCATCATCATTCTAGTATATATACTATCTAATATTCTCGGTGCTTGTAAAGTTTATGTCATCTCGATTTTCAAGGTTTTTTCTTTTTTTAATAGTAGCTCACGGCCTATAAAACAGATTGAAGGAAAAAATTCTCGGTGCTTGTAAAGTTTATCATCTCGATATTCAAGGTTTTTTTTTTATGAGTAGCTCACGGTCTATAAAACAGATTGAAAGAAAAAAATTCTTGGATGAGCCACTTTTCACTGAGAAACAAGAAAATAAAAATTGAAAATGTTTGACAAAATTTTTGCGAAAACTCTCGAATTTGACATAGTGTTAGAAGTATATTTACAGTGATGCCAAACGTCGGAGTTCATCATTAAGTGCAATAAAATTATGTGGTTGCATCTAGAAACAAAATAAAAGAAAATTACATAACTGAAATTGCGGCAACGACTCGTGAGTTCTTATAATTCTCTAATTTTAACATAATGAGTAGAACTGAACTAACCTTAGCCTACCTAACCTAAACGTAAAAAGTGTAACCGAACCAACCTAACCAGGAAAACTAGAACTGAACTAACCTGAGCTAAACTAACCTAAACGTCAAAAGTGTAACTGAACTAACCTAATCAAGGAAACTAGAACTGGACTAACCTGAACTAACCAGACCTTACCTGAAGTAACATAAAGTTAACCTGTTCTAAAAATAAAGAAAAAAGCGGGCCCTTTCGGGCCAGCTTTTTATATTATATCCTACCCCTAACATAAAGAGTATAAACTGAACTAACCTAATCAAGAAAACTAGAACTGGACTAACCTGAACTAACCAGACCTTACCTGAAGTAACATAAAGTTAACCTGTTCTAAAAATAAAAGAAAAAAGCGGGCCCTTTCGGGCCAGCTTTTTATATTATTTCCTACCCCTAACATAAAGAGTATAAACTGAACTAACCTAATCAAGAAAACTAGAACTGGACTAACCTGAAGTAACCAGACCTTACCTGAAGTAACATAAAGTTAACCTGTTCCAAAAATAAAAGAAAAATGCGGGCTCTTTTGGGCCAGCTTTTTATATTATTCCCTACCCCTAACATAAAGAGTATAAACTGAACTAACCTAATCAAGAAAACTAGAACTGGACTAACCTGAAGTAACCAGACCTTACCTGAAGTAACATAAAGTTAACCTGTTCCAAAAATAAAAGAAAAATGCGGGCTCTTTCGGGCCAGCTTTTTATATTATTCCCTACCCCTAACATAAAGAGTATAAACTGAACTAACCTAATCACGAAAACTAGAACCGGACTAACCTGAAGTAACCAGACCTTACCTGAAATAACATAAAGTTAACCTGTTCTAAAAATAAAAGAAAAATGCGGGCTCTTTCGGGCCAGCTTTTTATATTATTCCCTACCCCTAACATAAAGAGTATAAACTGAACTAACCTAATCAAGAAAACTAGAACTGGACTAACCTGAACTAACCAGACCTTACCTGAAGTAACATAAAGTTACCCTGTTCTAAAAATAAAGAAAAAAGCGGGCCCTGTCGGGCCCGCTTTTTATATTATTCTCTACCCCTAACATAAAGAATAGAACTGAACTAACTTAATCAGGAAAACTAGAACTGGACTAACCTGAACTCACCTAAACTAGTCTAATCTAGACGTAAAAAGTGTAACTGAACTAACCTAACCAGGGAAATTAGAACTGGACTAACCTGGACTAACCTGAACTAACCAAACCTTACCTGGAATAACAGAAAGTTAACCTGTTCTAAAAATAAAGAAAAAAGCGGGCCTTATAAGGGCTCGCTTTTTATATTATTCTCTACTCCTAACATAAAGAGTAGAACTGTACTAACCTAATCAGGAAAGCCAGAACTGAACTAACTTAAACTAACCTAAGCTAGTCTAACCTAATCGTCAAAAGTGTAACTGAACTAACCTAACCAGGGAAACTAGAACTGGACTAACCAGACCTTACCTGAAGTAACAGAAAATTAACCTGCTCTAAAAATAAAGAAAAAAGCGAGCCCTTAAAGGGCCCGCTTTTATAAAGGGACTTAATTTTCTTTATTTTTAGAACGGGGTAACTTTATGTTACATCAGGTAAGGTCTGGTTAGTTCAGGTTAGTCCAGTTCTAGTTTTCTTGATTAGGTTAGTTCAGTTTATACTCTTTATGTTAGGGGTAGGGAATAATATAAAAAGCTGGACCGAAAGGGCCCCCTTTTTTCTTTATTTTTAGAACAGGTTAACTTTATGTTACTTCAGGTAAGGTTTGGTTAGTTCAGGTTAGTCCAGTTCTAGTTTCCCTGGTTAGGTTAGTTCAGTTCTACTCTTTAGGTTAGGGGTAGAGAATAATATAAAAAGCGGAGCCGAAAGGGCCCGCTTTTTCTTTATTTTTAGAATAGGTTAAATTTCTGTTACTTCAGGAAAGGTCTGGTTAATTCAGGTTAGTCCAGTTCTAGTTTTCCTGGTTAGGTTGGTTCGGCTACACTTTTTACGTTTAGGTTAGGTAGGCTAAGGTTAGTTCAGTTCTACTCATTATGTTAAAATTAGAGAATTATAAGAACTCACGAGTCGTTGCCGCAATATCAGTTATGTAATTTTCTTTTATTTTGTTTCTAGATGCGACCACATAATTTTATTTCACTTAATGATGAACTCCGACGTTTGGCATCACTGTAAATATATTTCTAACACTACTGTCAGATTCGAGAGTTTTCGCATCAATTTTATCAAACATTTTCATTTTTTATTTTCTTGTTTCTCAGTGAAAAGTGGCTCATCCAAGAATTTTTTTCTTTCAATCTGTTTTATAGACCGTGAGCTACTATTAAAAAAAGAAAAAACCTTGAAAATCGAGATGACATAAACTTTACAAGCACCGTGTTTACAATCCGGCACAAAACACATAACCATTTTAGATAAGCAAAAGCCCGTACTTTCCACTTATTTTATTTACTTTAAAAACTTGTACTAACAAACACAATATTAACAAATAAAAGATTCGTACAAAACGTCCATAAGAAATTCACGAGGAAGAAAAGATGTTTGGAAAATGACGATCAATGTCAAATACATCAATGATCACCTAGTCTATATCATAAACTACGTGGTTTACATCGTAAAAAAACTTTTGACATATACTTTTGTCTTCTCGGTATATGGACTTGTAACGATACAACCTTCGAGCACAACTCAGAAGAAAATATCACCTAAAAGAAGTTGTTCACGCAGAAAATGAATTTATCTCCGGAGCTTTTCCGAGAAAACTTTGCCAACGTGCTAAAAGTTTTAAAGCAACAAGTCGAGCTCACCTTAAGACCGGCGATGTTGGGTTTTCCGGATAGGAAATTCGATGGGGTCTGTTTTCGTTGAGAGATTACTATCTCGGGGTCTTGCTTAAATCACAATATTGGGTGCCGTCTATAGTACAGAATATTGAGCTGTTGCGATACACGTACATACAGTTGACTTTATTATAGATTTGCATACCTGTAACATTTTCAAATCCATTGTAACATAGTTTAGTTCAGATTAATAGTAAAAATTGACAAATTTCAAACAGAAACCACCTGAATCAATGGATTTTTTTGTTGGTGGTCTCTTAACAAATTGTGGTCATAGAAACCTACGGAATTTTCCCTATTTTACTCATTTCTATTTCTTATGGTTTTACTCGGAATAAATATTCCGTTTCTCTTTATGTTTCTTCATCAGAGCATTAATCCAAATAAAGTTAAAATTCCAACCAACAGAAATAACGAATATATCAGACATTTCGTCACCCCAGTATAGGTTGGTTCTATCTCCACTTTTTATGAAATTTTAGGTTTTGGTATTTTCTAGTATTTAGGCTTGCTTTGATCTATATCCACCGAAAAAAAAAGTATTTTTTTAAGAGAAAGTAGAAATAATTTGTCATATCTTCATCTGTAAAACTTTCTGCAGATTACTGGTATGTTCTATATGCATAATTTGCAATTTTAGAATATTTTTAGGCTATGTCCATAATAGTATACTTTGAGCCTTGATCAACAGTGTATCCTTATTGTATTGTAAGGGTAGATACAGGGAGCTCCCAAATTTAAAAAGCTTGTTAAAAAATGAGTTTTATTGGTGTAACCTCTTTAAAATGAGTGATATAAGTTCAACTCCACCCAAACTGTCCTCTACTACTGAGAGGTAAGTTAGTTCACAATTTTAAGACCTTTAAGGTCACTGGAAACAAGCGGGACTTGCATAAAACATAACGTCAATAAAAACTGCCTAATAAACTAAATACAAATTCAAGTGAATTAAAATTAAGATCGGTATTTTTGATATTGAAGCATACAGTGTGAAAACAACGTAAATTTCCTGAGAATAATATTCATTTGAATTACTTTTTTTAGTAAGTAGGTATGTTATAAATTTATATTAATAAGAAATTTTTATATTCAGGTGATTGACAGGTACCTATACTTACCTACTTGGTGTGGGTCATGTGTGGTCTTATAAAATTACGTCTAGATATAAATATTTGATTTTGATACCTAGGACATTATAAAGATAATAATTATATGTGTACTTCGATCGAAGACGTTATGTTCTAGAAAGTTTATGGTGTCTTCAACGTTTAATGTACGACTTCTTGTACTAAAAAAATCAAATTTTATGTATTATGATCTGGTATAAATTATAGATACTTATACCTGACCTGGTATTTACCGGGGCAACACACAACAATGGTTGTTATGATTTATAAATTATTTACTTATCTATTTACTGTCTATTCGGATTCAGTTAATGCCCAAGTGCATTACTTATTTTTTATGCACCCTATAGGGCATTATTTTTAATATAAATGACTGACAGAAGTCATTAGTAAATAGTAGAGCAGTCGGACATTAAAACAATCATATATCAAAGAAACTTTTAATGTTCTTCACATTAATTAAAAATCATAGTTATATGTGTAATACTTTTTTAGGTTAATGAATGATATTCTGAATGGCAATGAGTCGACTTATTCTCTGCTTGCTGAGTATAATATAGAGATGGATCGTATCCAACGAGTCAAAAGAGATACATTTAAAGACTACTCGTCGCTTACTTCTTCAGCCTGTACTAGCAAGCAAACAAGTCACGAACTTTTGAGAAGTACTGAAGATAACGTCAATATTGAGATATCAGATATTGTCTTCGAAGATGGTGCTATTATATTTACCAATAATCCAGATGGAGCACAAGATTGCCAGCCAGTTGATGCCACAACAGTTATTCAGACAGAACAAACTGACGTTGATATTTCAAACGAAAATAGGAATACTGAAAATTGAAAGAACCTTACTAGGAAAAGGCAACGATGTCCCGAGAAATGGGTAATGAATGTGAGGAAGGAAAAACGAGAGGAGGGACAAGAATATGTCGATATTAAAGGTAAAACTCATAATTGTAGATTTAAGTGTGAGACTAAGATAAGTATTGCTCAAAGGGATATAATACATAAAGCTTTTTGGGACCTTTCAGACTCCAAAAAAAGCCATTTTTATAGCAAGTACGTTATGCGAAAACCAAAAGCGTGTAAACGTGGTAATACTGAAAGAAAGTCTTTCTCATTTGAGTACCATTTTGAAGTTGACGCAGAAAGAGTTTGTAAAGATTTAACGTTAAGCATTAGTTCTCAAAGAATCTATTATCATTTTGATAAAATTAATAATGCAACAACGGGTGTTCCTAGGTCTCCTTTAAAAGGCAAAAATGCAAAAAGAGTTATTCCAAATGAAAAAAAAGATGAAGTGCGGCAACATATCACGTCTTTTCCATTAGTCGAATCACATTACTCTAGGTCGTCAGCAAATAAAAAGTATCTAGAATCCAATCCAAATTTGGCAACAATGTATCGACTGTACTGTATAAACTTTGAAAACCCTATAAAATTCCACATTTATTAAAAAATATTTAATTCTGAATATAAAAAGATATTTAGATTTGAATATTGAAAGAAGATATTTGCGATAAATGCGCCGAATTTCAGTTAGATCATAACCCTACTGATGAAAGAGTAATGTCCCAAGAAATTCATAAATAAATAAAGACCTAGCAAAAGCTGAAAGGGATAAATACAGACAACTTATTGACAAGTGGTAACTTTTGATTTAGAAAACGTTTCCTCTTTACCAAAATCAAATGTATCTAATCACTTTTACAAACAACAACTAAATTGCTACAACTTAACTGGCCATTGCAGTATAAACACGATAGTGTATTGCAGTGTTTGGCACGAGGGAATGACTGGTAGGAGTGGCTTGGATCTAGCAAACGCTTTAGTAAGAATTTTATCAGAAATTGTAAAAGATATTCCTGAAATAAAGCGAATCATACTTTGGTCAGATAGTTGTGTTTCCCAAAACAAAAACTCAATAATGTCTTTTGCATTACAAGCTTTTTTAAATTCTGTACACTGTAAGTCAGTTGAGGTAATTGAACAAAAGTTTTCTGAGCCAGGACATAGTTCACTTCAAGAAGTAGACTCAGCTCATAGTGTCATTGAAAAACACGTTAGACATTTAGATATACATAGCCCTCTCTCATTAATACGTTGTCTCATAAAATTGCCCCAGGAAAAGCTTAAATTTAGAATTATTCTAATGAATATTTCTAAGTTCAGAAACTTTAGACCAAAAGTGGTATCCAACCTAAGATATGACTTACTTCCATATATGGAAAAAGTAATATATTTACGGTCCAATACAAGCGCTCTTTTGAGGAAGAGTTTATAACTGCTTCCATACTCAGTAACGCTAATAAAAAAACAACGCGTAAATGTAACTTTGAAAAGTCAAATGACCAGATATTCCCAAAGGCGCCCATTTTAAAAGTCCATATAAAGTTACCAGAAGAAAAAAAGAACGCACTGTTTTCAATGCTAAGTACAATGGCTCCGCAGGATAAAAACTATTACGAAACATCAATTTTGAAAGACTTTCGACCTAAAAATGGGAATGATAGGAAATTAAAGCCAAATTACTTATTCAAACCCCATTTATTTATTAGCATAAATCTCTTTAAAGAATATATTAGTTTTATTTATTACGTTTTTTATCTTACGTATTTTAGAAACTAATTTTTTTGGAATTGGCCAGTTTTATGATTTTTCCAACCAACTTTATATTCATAATGCAATCTAATTACTTTAAAAAAAAATGCCTATTATTTTAATGTTTTAAAAAATTTTGAAAATGTTTTATTTTAAATATACCGTTCCTACATCGCCTTAAAAAAAATGATATTAGATATCGTGTTAAATATTCAATAACATGGTTAGGTTTTTGTTTAGTACTTATTCTATTATTCCCTAGAGCTACTGCTTACAGCTAGAAAGACACGAGGCTAATATTATTAATAAATTATTCTATTATTAAAAGTTTTTGTTTATCACATTGTCCTATTTCCAAACAGTTTTAATTATTTATAAAATAATTGCATACAGCAATTCAAATCTCTATTGACTAAATCCAGACTACCATGTATGCTTTACGTCCGTGTCGGCTATCAAGACTGTAGATCTTGTCAGGCACTCAATAACTCACTCTCAACATTTACCAACCAAATACACAAATTGTCACAAAAAGGAGGTAGAACTGGGGCGACGATTTAACAAAGACCAACCGACCAACCGACCAATATTTGTGTTATATACCTTTTTTTATTTTTTTAACTGTTACAACCTAAAATTATCTAAATTTCATATTTGGTGGTTCAGGGGATTTAAGATCTAAGGGAGACAGCTTTCCTATGAAAATCACGTATCATACTTTGTGAAGTCTATAATGTAAAAATTGGTGCCTTACCCTTGTTCTTCTGTCAGTTGGCTTCGAGAGCTGTGCTAAAGATTTCGTTCTGCGGATTTTAAAGAGTGTAGTTAGGATACAAGAACATTATTATTGGTTGATTACGTCACCTAACAACCTAGATTTACGCCAAAGAATTTTTATCTGTTGTCACAAAATTATTGCATGAAATATGATTATCATTATCTCAATTACATAATGCCATTTCCAACTCCAGGCTTGCTATAACTTGCGGTTATTTGTTGATGTTACCCTGCTTATACTCAGCTGTTTGATGTTTTTGTACGCTGTTTCATCTGCCTATGTGCAGACCTTGTTGCTTCCCTGCTGCAGACTGCAAGATTTCAAGAGCTGATCTTTAACACTACTTTTTTTTGCTGCAGTTTAATCATCTGGGTCTCAAGGGCAACTTGGGAGGCTCAGGTGGGTTCTTCCCAATGTATTTTTTATTGCAGACATACATCACTTCAGAAGAAGGAAATAACACATTAGCTGAAGAGTACATCAGTAGTAGATATTGGGGGGGGAGGGGGAGGACGAATCCTTGCGACTAGGCCTTGAAGGCCCTTTACAACGTCCCCCGATCCACCCAACCTTACTCCACCTGGGCCCTGATTCCCTCCATCGACTCGTCCCTCTAATGAAGGAGAATATCCCGTTCCATCTCAAAGTCGGAAGCTCCTCTAGATGGAGGAAGGCGGCTCCCAATGTCCTGTGGCGCAGTCGCGCCCACCTAGGTGCAGAGCGGACTGTCCACCATTCCTAAGAGGTGCATGTGTCAGTTTAGTCTAAAGTGAAAAGTAAGGTCTCCGAGGCACTGCCGACTTCTCCCAAGTAGCCACGAGGCCTTGCATCTATCTGGGCTAGCAAGATTTCCTTGGTCTGTCTCATATTCCTGACTGTGTCCAGTTTGTCCACTACCTATTGCTTACACCTAGACATCGCTCCGGTCAAGTAAAGCATGTCTGGGAACCACGCTTGGCCGAATCGGCGCGCTCGTTTTCCTCAATACCCCATGTCCAGGAACCCTTCTCAGAGTTACCCTTTTTGTTTCTGTCAGTGACTCTAGAACATCCCTATAATCCTGGAAGAGCTTTGAACTCGTCCTGTTCCTGCAGATGGCTCGCAGAGCCGCCTGACCGTCGTCCGTTCTGTTCTGCTCCTTGTTTGACTTCTGGTCGTCTGGCCACTTCGAGTAATACAAACACCTCCGCCTGGAAAATCGTCGTGTTGTGAAAACCCAAGGGAAAGCTCTCGCTTTCTTTATGGCCTGCTTTGAATATTGCGGCTCCTGACGACTGTGAATCAGCCATTCTTGATCCGTCTGTATACCATACTTAATTATTCTCAGAAGCTTGCTAAAGCAGCTCTTCTTTGAATCCTTCACTTTTGGATGTTTATCCCAAATGGCTGTTTTAGTGTCCGCCGATTGCAAGGGCACCCCTGCTGCGATAGGGCAATTGAGATGGCCCGCTGGATGAGGCTGGCAATCTCCGTGTGACAGCTTTCCGGGGCTGTTTCCTTCCACTGATCGCAGCAATACATCTTGATACACGAAGCTATCGCGTCCCTCTTCACCCAGACCGAAGGCTCCAGCAGACCCAGTAAGACATTGAAAGCTGTTCCCGGTGTTGTTCTGAACGCACCCGTTATGACTAGGCTGACCGTTCTCTGCAGTCTGGCCAACCTCAACGATAGCAGACCACTGTCCACCAGACCACGGACCTATAGGAAATCCTCGGTCTGATTAACGCTGTCGAGTGCTCGTAGCTCCTCTAGTACTTGAATGAGATACCGACACAACTGATGAGCCTAGCTTGAGACTACTCGATGGAGAAGAACACTGTATTCCACGTAAATTAATCACCCTTCAGCCGGGGTCATACACCCGTTGTACCTTGCATTAATTTGTCCGACAAAAATATTACATTTAAGAAAGGGACCATATTTGCAGGAGCAGTACCATGTAAAGTAGTAGAACCACCTACCGAAAGAGTGATGAAGCTAAACCAGGTAACGTTACCACCGCTACCGATAGGCGAAATTTCGATAGGACCCGTAGAGGAAAACGGAAGACAACAACTAATGAACCTCCTTAATGAGTTTAGAGATTATTTTTCTTTGAGTACAGATGAATTAAGCTGTGCAGTGTAGAGCCAGTGCAGGACATGTGACTCTAGAATCCACCTCCTGCTCACTGTTTATTACTTTTTTATTTTAGAGAGTTTTTAGATTTAGCGACTTTTTAGTCACTTTTCCCAGCTTTTGGTATGAATACCGCGTACGCGAATCTCCTCGCCTGAGGGACGTATCCTAGTGCCACTCTCGCCGTGAACACTCTGTTCAGAGACGGGAGGCCATTGTCCAGTACCTCCTGCAGCATTGCATACCGTCTGGTTCCGCTTTCTTAAATGAACGGAATTCGCCCACCGCCCATCTAGGGACTTCATCGGTCACTACTTTCCTTGCAAGTATCCAGTCTTCCCGGACTGGAACCAGCTCCGAAGGAGAGGCCACGTCATGATCTCCGTGGTGGTGGGTCTCCAGGAGAATTTCTAAGATCTTCAGTCCATGCCCCGTCCTGTTTTATCATTGCACCTAGATAGTTTCCTCTTTCTGGGCAAGCTTGGCCGATTCCGGAAGGGAGTCCATCTATCTGCAGAATTTCCCTCAAGTCACTTTTTGCTTCGCCTTAACTATTTTTTTTTAACTCTCTGCGGGCTTCGTTGTATCCATCCCACTCCTGCACACCCTTTTGGGCAGCTCGGTGGAAGGCCCTTGTGGCGTTTAACTTAAGACGCTCCAGCGTGCCATTCCGCCACGGAAATCTACGAGCACCCTGCTTCCTAAGTGGGACAACTCTTCAAAAGAGTGGCCAATGGCCTCGCTGAACCTTTCTACTTGATTATCTATTTCCTCTGTGGAGAGCAACCGAAGAGTACATCAAATTTGTTATTTGGATTTAATCACTTAATCACTTAATGCAATCCTGTTGTAGTACGGGCAAATAAGAGTATTTCATTATACACCACCTTAATAGTTTGATGTTTTGTTTGTAGCTGTTCATTCTCTTTTGAGTCCTAATAATTGTAGTTATTTTATTTTCCCGTTTTCTGAAGCTGCTGACAACTAAGGCCCACTGATACAAGTTCAGTTTAAACTTTAGTTTGAAGATAAACGAAACATTTAGTTAGATAAACAGTGCAATTGTACGTCAAATCTGGAGTTTAAACTTCAAACTGAAGTTTTACTGATAGTTGTAAAAGTCGTCCTGCTGTAGGGTTGCTGGTCCTATTTTGGAAGTCTAAAAGCGGATGGCATCTTTTTAAATAATAGTGACAATCGACTATCCCACAATCTCTCTTCGGAGTAAGATAGTTAGAGGCTGTTTGGCCTCAAAAGGTCAAAGTGATTTTGAGTATGAAATCAGGCCTAAAAAAAATGAACTAATGACAATTATTCCTCTATTGCCATCCACCTTGTTGCCCAATAATCAACCACTCATGTAAAAAGAGTTTGTTGAGCAGGAGATTAATAAAATAAATTTTGTTTGTTACTCGTTTTTATGCCCAAATTGCGAAGTTACAAACTAAAGGTAACATGATAAGGAGTTTATATACAGTGCGAGTTTTTAAAATGGAACAAATTCAGTAAAAAAAACCGTTTTATTTTTTGGAAAAACGCTTGGACCCGTCGATTTATATTTTAGATTGCCTTCTTTTTTTGTAAAATAAACCATTATTATAATACCAACTGCTATTTTTACTACTGCACAGTAGCCAATTTTGAAATTTTTATAAAGTGCCAGTCGCAAGATAATTAACAAAATTTATTTTGTTTCAATAATCAATTCATATTAGTCTGAATTTACCCCAAGCTACCCTTTCATACATTACCTTTGACTTTCTGGTAACGATAATTTCTACCAGCATTAGGTACGTTTCATTAATGTCAATATGACATGTACAATTGATAGCGTTTTACTTTTCTTAAATATCTTTGCTTAAATACTTGATAATACTAACTTAATAACTCGTTCAACGTAATGTCTTACTTAACTGAAAGTCACAAAATTTTAATTTTAATGATGATTGGATACGGAGATAGAACACGAACACAAAATGAAGTAATTCAATTATTCAGAGACAAGCATCGTGATTTGCCACTCTTATCTCGAAGTACTGTAAGTAAGATAGAAAAACGGTTTCGGGAAAACGGACATGTAAGGAAAACATTAATTTATCGAAAGAGTGCACTAAGGGAGGATGTCAAAGTTAATAATGTACTATTATCTGTTCAACAAAACCCTAATATTTCCACCAGGCAACTAGCTAATGAACAGGAAATTAGCCAAACTTAATCAATAAAAATTCTCAAAGCCCAAAAGTTGCATTCTTACAAACTAAAAATTCTCCAGGAATTGACCGAAGATGATCCTGATGGAAGACTTCAGTTTTGCAAACAAATGATGAACAAAAACGTTGTGAACACAACAACATTGTGTTCTCTGAAGAATCGACGTTTACGCTAAATGGTGAAGTAAACCGACAAAATTTTCGTTATTGGGCAGACGAGAATCCCCACTGGATCATCGATCATCGAGTTATAGAACCAATCTTTTTTGAAGAAAATCTCAACGGAGCGAGATATTTAGAATTTTTAGAAGACGAACTAATTCCAAATTTGGTTACTCTATTTCCTGGTCCTATAGAAGAAAATGTCCTCAAGAGAAATATCTGGTTTCAACAAGATGGTGCTCCTCCCCATTTTGCCACACCTGTTCGCCAATATCTGGATGAAGTATTTCCGGACCGATGGATTGGTAGAAGAGGCCCCATTGAATGGCCACCCAGGCCACCAGACCTGACTCCATTGGATTTTTTTTTGTGGGGTTACTTAAAAAGCAAAGTTTCCCAAATGAAACTTGAAAATATTCAGGAGTTGAAAGCACGAATAAGGCATGAGTGCAGACTAATTTCCCCCGAAGTAATTGCAAACGTGCAAAACAAGTTTCAGTTACGTTTAGGGTATTGCCAACTAATGAATGGACATCATTTTGAGGATTTATTGTAGAATATTTATTATTATGAATTGATGTTTGAAATAAAATAAATTTTGTTAATTATCTTGCGACTGGCAGTTTATAAAAATATGACAGTTGGCAACTATATATAACTTGATGTACACTATGAAAATAGCTAACCCAAAACTGCAGTTGTCATTTAAAAAACAATCGATGACGTTATATTTTGAATTTGGGACAACCTGTACAATAGTTTATTTTACAAAAAAGACAGATATCTAAAATATAAATCGACGGGTCCGAGCGATTTTCCAAAAAATAAACGTTTTTTTTTACAGAATTTGTTCCATTTTAGAAACTCACACTGTATATTATCATTATACAGACCTGTCTTCTATATAAGTAAATTAATCCTGAAGAACCACAAAGTCACGTATTTCCTCAACGTCTATTCAACTCAAAACGCTTTACTTTATGAGCTTAATGTCCTAATATGGCGGCTCCCACTAGCCAGTATAACCTATGAAAGTTTAGTAGGGTTGCACCAAAGTTAGTGCTCACCGTAGACCCTTATTTCCGAATTGAAAACTTTATCTACCTACAAACTAATAAACTTTCTGGCGGAACTAACTAATAAACTTTCTGGCGGACCTCACTTAAGTTAGTTTCGAAACATATCTCAATAAAGCTTACATTAATTTATTTTTGGTTGGTATAGAACTTGATCTACTTACTGACATTGTAAAGTGATAAAATGTTTTCAAACTTATTAATTATATTATTACTTCTAAGACGTATACGATTGCAGCTAGTTTTCAAATAACTTTATTATTATGAGATAAAAGTTCTTTATAGTTCTTTCGACCTGCTGTACCCCAAAAATTCTAAAAAAGGAAAAGCTTGTGAATGAAAGTGACGGTGATAGATGCCCGAACAAGTTCCGGGGCCACTGCTTCTGACGTTATTCGTTTTCCCTTTGTAACAGGGAATATTGGCCCCCAATATTTTATTAATGTCACTTGTGTGTGTGTGCAAAAAGATGTACTAGCCTTTTAGGCTAGAGGGTTTTTTGTTAATGCCCCAGGAAGCGGAAATCAATTTTGGGAGGTTCTGTACGATTTTTCAAAGAAAAAAATTTGAATTTCGCTTAAACGCTCAATGAGTTATTAGATTACTGACGACCAACTCGTTAAATATACCCAAGAAAACATGTAGCAAAGTATAGTAAAAAAATATATGTACAGGAAAACTAAGTGCGGATAGCAAGTAGTACTTACGTGAACAGAAGCGACAAGAACAAGTGCTTTTGTACAGTGGAGACGGGTTAAATGCCAGAGCGTCACGTGATCAGCTTTGCGAATCCTATTACATTTGTAAAAGATCTAGTACATTCTCACTTTTTTTAACATGTTGTTACGTCGAAGACCAAACTGTTCAAAATCTATTACTTTTTGTTCAACTAAGCTTTTCCACCTTGATTTCGACTTAATATAGTAGATAAAATATGTAAATGTATTTCTAACCATTTCAAACTCTACTCCAGTGCATTGAAAGAGTAGCTCATTCACATTTTGGATTATTTCCCATAAATCAGTATTGTCACTTGTCCGAGAGCAAGCACCCGTCATCGAAAATTATCAATAGTCATTAGCACCACATTACATTTCACAATGAGGGAGGCAAGTGACACGAAACACAAGCTGCGGGTGAATGTTGGCATAACTATAGGTGCAACGTTGTATGTAACATAGATCATGTAGCTTTGCAGATGTACCACACCATGGTACATCAGTTATGGCCAGACACCTTTTGATATTATTAAATAAAAACATAGAAAAGCAAGTAAATAATTGATTTTTATAGTTTGAATATAGTAAGCGTATTCTGGTAGATACTCATATATAACCAAATATAAATTTTAGGTTTTTTGGAAAAAAAATGGGAAAAAGTTTTCAAAGCCCAGAGTCACCTGGAAAACTTGCTCAACATCTTCCGTTGAAAATGAAAATTTAGAAGTTCCCACAAATGTAGAAAATGATGGTGGTGACATTTCAACATTTACTTCGCATCCGCAACTTAAAAAGGTTATAAAAGCTACAGTCAGACAGGGAAAAAGTTTTGAAAGGCCAGAGTCACCTGGAACTTCGACTCGCTCAACATCTACTATATAAAAATGAAAATTTAGAAATATACACAAATGTAGATAATGATGGTGGTGACATTTCAACTTTTACTCCGCATTCTGAACTTACAAAGGCTATGAAAGCTACAGTCAGAAAGGGAAAAATTTTCAAAAACCAGAGTCACATGGAACGTCGACTCACTCAATATCTTCCACTGAAAATGAAAATTTAGAAATACACTCATGTGCAGAAAATGATGGTGATGACATTTCAACTTTTACTCCGCATGAGCAACTTAAAAAGGTTACGAAAGCTACAGTTTAGAAAGGGAAACAAATTTCAAAGGCTAGAGTCACCTGGAACGTCGACTCGCTCAACATCTTCCAATGAAAAATGAAAATTTAGAAATACGCACAACAGTAGAAAATGATGAAGGTGACATTTCAACTTTTACTCCGCATTCGCAACTTAAAAAGTTTACGAAACCTACAGTTAGAAAGGGAAAAAGTTTTCAAAGTCTAGAGCCACATGGAACGTCGACTCGCTCAACATCTTCCATTGAAAATGAAAATTTAGAAATACACACAAATGTAGAAAATGATGGTGGTGACATTTCAACTTTTACTCTGCATCCGCAACTTAAAAAGGTTTCGAAAACTACAGTCAGAAAGGAAAAAGTTTTCAAAGGCCAAAGTCACATGGAACGTCGACTCGCTCAACATCTTCCAATGAAAAATGAAAATTTAGAAATACGGACAACAGTAGAAAATGATGGAGGTGGCATTTCAACTTTTACTCCGCATTCGCAACTTGAAAAGTTTACGAAACCTACAGTTAGAAAGGGAAAAAGTTCTCAAAGTCTAGAGCCACATGGAACGTCGACTCGCTCAACATCTTCCATTGAAAATAAAAATTTAGAAATACACACAAGTGCAGAAAATGATGGTGGTGACATTTCAACTTTTACTCCTCATGCGCAACTTAAAAATGCTATGAAAGCTACAGTAAGAAAGGGAAAAAGTTTTCAAAGGCCAGAGTCGCATGGAACGTCGACTTGCTCAACATCTTGAACTGAAAATGTAAATTTAGAAATACACACAAGTGTAGAAAATGATGGTGGTGACATTTCAATTTTTACTTCGAATCCACAACTTAAAAATGCTACAAAAGCTACAGTTAGAAAGGGAAAAAGTTTTCAAAGCCACATGGAACGTAGACTCGCTCAACATCTTCCACTGTAAATGAAAATTTAGAAATACGCACAAGTGGAGAAAATGATGGTGGTGACATTTCAACTTTTACTCTGCATCCGCAACTTAAAAAGGTTACGAAAACTACAGTCAGAAAGGGAATAAGTTTTCAAAGGTTAGAGTCACGTGGAACGTCGACTCGCTCAACATGTTCCATTGAAAATGAAAATTTAGAAATACACACAAATGTAGAAAATGATGGTGGTGACATTTCAACTTTTACTCCGCATCAGCAGCTTAAAAAGGTTTCGAAAACTAGGACAGTCGGAAAGGAAAAAGTTTTCAAAGGCCAGCGTCACATGGAACGTCGACTCGCTCAACATCTTCCAATGAAAAATGAAAATTTAGAAATACGCACAACAGTAGAAAATGATGAAGGTGACATTTCAACTTTTACTCCGCATTCGCAACTTAAAAAGTTTACGAAACCTACAGTTAGAAAGGGAAAAAGTTTTCAAAGTCTAGAACCACATGGAACGTCGACTCGCTCAACATCTTCCATTGAAAATGAAAATTTAGAAATACACCCAAATGTAGAAAATGATGGTGGTGACATTTCAACTTTTACTCTGCATCCGCAACTTAAAAAGGTTTCGAAAACTACAGTCAGAAAGGGAAAAAGTTTTCAAAGGCCAAAGTCACATGGAACGTCGACTCGCTCAACATCTTCCAATCAAAAATTTAAATTTAGAAATACGCACAATAGTAGAAAATGATGGAGGTGACATTTCAACTTTTACTCCGCATTCGCAACTTGAAAAGTTTACGAAACCTACAGTCAGAAGGGAAAAAGTTTTCAAAGGCCAAAGTCACATGGAACGTCGACTCGCTCAACATCTTCCAATGAAAAATGAAAATTTAGAAATACGCACAACAGTAGAAAATGATGGAGGTGACATTTCAACTTTTACTCCGCATTCGCAACTTGAAAAGTTTACGAAACTTACAGTTAGAAAGGGAAAAAGTTTTCAAAGTCTAGAGCCACATGGAACGTCGACTCGCTCAACATCTTCCAATCAAAAATTTAAATTTAGTAATACGCACTATAGTAGAAAATGATGGTGGTGACATTTCAACTTTTACTCCGCATCCGCAACTTAAAAAGGTTTCGAAAACTACAGTCAGAAAGGGAAAAAGTTTTCAAAGGCCGGAGTCACATGGAACGTCGACTCGCTCAACATCTTCCAATGAAAAATGAAAATTTAGAAATTCGCCAACAGTAGAAAATGATGGAGGTGACATTTCAACTTTTACTCCGCATCAGCAGCTTAAAAAGCTTTCGAAACCTACAGTTAGAAAGGGAAAAAGTTTTCAAAGTCTAGAACCACATGGAACGTCGACTCGCTCAACATCTTCCATTGAAAATGAAAATTTAGAAATACACCCAAATGTAGAAAATGATGGTGGTGACATTTCAACTTTTACTCTGCATCCGCAACTTAAAAAGGTTTCGAAAACTACAGTCAGAAAGGGAAAAAGTTTTCAAAGGCCAAAGTCACATGGAACGTCGACTCGCTCAACATCTTCCAATCAAAAATTTAAATTTAGAAATACGCACAATAGTAGAAAATGATGGAGGTGACATTTCAACTTTTACTCCGCATTCGCAACTTGAAAAGTTTACGAAACCTACAGTCAGAAGGGAAAAAGTTTTCAAAGGCCAAAGTCACATGGAACGTCGACTCGCTCAACATCTTCCAATGAAAAATGAAAATTTAGAAATACGCACAACAGTAGAAAATGATGGAGGTGACATTTCAACTTTTACTCCGCATTCGCAACTTGAAAAGTTTACGAAACTTACAGTTAGAAAGGGAAAAAGTTTTCAAAGTCTAGAGCCACATGGAACGTCGACTTTTACTCCGCATCCGCAACTTAAAAAGGTTTCGAAAACTACAGTCAGAAAGGGAAAAAGTTTTCAAAGGCCGGAGTCACATGGAACGTCGACTCGCTCAACATCTTCCAATGAAAAATGAAAATTTAGAAATTCGCCAACAGTAGAAAATGATGGAGGTGACATTTCAACTTTTACTCCGCATCAGCAGCTTAAAAAGCTTTCGAAACCTACAGTTAGAAAGGGAAAAAGTTTTCAAAGTCTAGAACCACATGGAACGTCGACTCGCTCAACATCTTCCATTGAAAATGAAAATTTAGAAATACACACAAATGTAGAAAATGATGGTGGTGACATTTCAACTTTTACTCTGCATCCGCAACTTAAAAAGGTTTCGAAAACTACAGTCAGAAAGGGAAAAAGTTTTCAAAGGCCAAAGTCACATGGAACGTCGACTCGCTCAACATCTTCCAATCAAAAATTTAAATTTAGAAATACGCACTATAGTAGAAAATGATGGTGGTGACATTTCAACTTTTACTCCGCATCCGCAACTTAAAAAGGTTTCGAAAACTACAGTCAGAAAGGGAAAAAGTTTTCAAAGGCCGGAGTCACATGGAACGTCGACTCGCTCAACATCTTCCAATGAAAAATGAAAATTTAGAAATACGCACAACAGTAGAAAATGATGGAGGTGACATTTCAACTTTTACTCCGCATTCGCAACTTGAAAAGTTTACGAAACCTACAGTCAGAAGGGAAAAAGTTTTCAAAGGCCAAAGTCACATGGAACGTCGACTCGCTCAACATCTTCCACTGAAAATGAAAATTTAGAAATACGCACAAATGTAGAAAATGATGGTGGTGACATTTCAACTTTTACTCTGTATCCGCAACTTAAAAAGGTTTCGAAAACTACAGTCAGAAAGCGAAAAAGCTTTCAAAGGCCGGTGTCACATGGAACGTCGACTCGCTCAACATGTTCCATTGAAAATGAAAATTTAGAAATACACACAAATGTAGAAAATGATGGTGGTGACATTTCAACTTTTACTCCGCATCAGCAGCTTAAAAAGGTTTCGAAAACTAGGACAGTCGGAAAGGAAAAAGTTTTCAAAGGCCAGCGTCACATGGAACGTCGACTCGCTCAACATCTTCCAATGAAAAATGAAAATTTAGAAATACGCACAACAGTAGAAAATGATGAAGGTGACATTTCAACTTTTACTCCGCATTCGCAACTTAAAAAGTTTACGAAACCTACAGTTAGAAAGGGAAAAAGTTTTCAAAGTCTAGAGCCACATGGAACGTCGACTCGCTCAACATCTTCCAATGAAAAATGAAAATTTAGAAATACGCACAACAGTAGAAAATGATGGAGGTGACATTTCAACTTTTACTCCGCATTCGCAACTTGAAAAGTTTACGAAACCTACAGTCAGAAGGGAAAAAGTTTTCAAAGGCCAAAGTCACCTGGAACGTCGACTCGCTCAACATCTTCCACTGAAAATGAAAATTTAGAAATACGCACAAATGTAGAAAATGATGGTGGTGACATTTCAACTTTTACTCTGTATCCGCAACTTAAAAAGGTTTCGAAAACTACAGTCAGAAAGCGAAAAAGTTTTCAAAGGCCGGTGTCACATGGAACGTCGACTCGCTCAACATGTTCCATTGAAAATGAAAATTTAGAAATACACACAAATGTAGAAAATGATGGTGGTGACATTTCAACTTTTACTCCGCATCAGCAGCTTAAAAAGGTTTCGAAAACTAGGACAGTCGGAAAGGAAAAAGTTTTCAAAGGCCAGCGTCACATGGAACGTCGACTCGCTCAACATCTTCCAATGAAAAATGAAAATTTAGAAATACGCACAACAGTAGAAAATGATGAAGGTGACATTTCAACTTTTACTCCGCATTCGCAACTTAAAAAGTTTACGAAACCTACAGTTAGAAAGGGAAAAAGTTTTCAAAGTCTAGAGCCACATGGAGCGTCGACTCGCTCAACATCTTCCATTGAAAATGAAAATTTAGAAATACACACAAATGTAGAAAATGATGGTGGTGACATTTCAACTTTTACTCTGCATGCGCAACTTAAAAAGGTTTCGAAAACTACAGTCAGAAAGGGAAAAAGTGTTCAAAGGCCAAAGTCACATGGAACGTCGACTCGCTCAACATCTTCCAATCAAAAATTTAAATTTAGAAATACGCACAATAGTAGAAAATGATGGTGGTGACATTTCAACTTTTACTCCGCATCCGCAACTTAAAAAGGTTTCGAAAACTGCAGTCAGAAAGGGAAAAAGTTTTCAAAGGCCGGAGTCACATGGAACGGCGACTCGCTCAACATCTTCCAATGAAAAATGAAAATTTAGAAATACGCACAACAGTAGAAAATGATAGAGGTGACATTTCAACTTTTACTCCGCATTCGCAACTTGAAAAGTTTACGAAACCTACAGTTAGAAAGGGAAAAAGTTTTCAAAGTCTAGAGCCACATGGAACGTCGACTCGCTCAACATCTTCCATTGAAAATGAAAATTTAGAAATACACACAACAGTAGAAAATGATGGAGGTGACATTTCAACTTTTACTCCGCATTCGCAACTTGAAAAGTTTACGAAACCTACAGTCAGAAGGGAAAAAGTTTTCAAAGGCCAAAGTCACATGGAACGTCGACTCGCTCAACATCTTCCAATGAAAAATGAAAATTTAGAAATACGCACAACAGTAGAAAATGATAGAGGTGACATTTCAACTTTTACTCCGCATTCGCAACTTGAAAAGTTTACGAAACCTACAGTTAGAAAGGGAAAAAGTTTTCAAAGTCTAGAGCCACATGGAACGTCGACTCGCTCAACATCTTCCATTGAAAATGAAAATTTAGAAATACACACAAGTGTAGAAAATGATGGTGGTGACATTTCAACTTTTACTCCTCATGCGCAACTTAAAAATGCTATGAAAGCTACAGTAAGAAAGGGAAAAAGTTTTCAAAGGCCAGAGTCGCATGGAACGTCGACTTGTTCAATATCTTGAACTGAAAATGTAAATTTAGAAATACACACAAGTGTAGAAAATGATGGTGGTGACATTTCAATTTTTACTTCGAATCCACAACTTAAAAATGCTACAAAAGCTACAGTTAGAAAGGGAAAAAGTTTTCAAAGGCCAAAGCCACATGGAACGTCGACTCGCTCAACATCTTTCACTAAAAATGAAAATTTAGAAATACGCACAAGTGTAGAAAATGATGGTGGTGACATTTCAACTTTTACTTCGTATCAGCAGCTTAAAAAGGTTTCGAAAACTTCAGTCAGAAAGGGAACAAGTTTTCAAAGGCCAAAGTCACATAGAACGTCGACTCGCTCAACATCTTCCATTGAAAATGAAAATAGAAATACACACAAGTGTAGAAAATGATGGGGGTGACATTTCAATTTTTTCTTCGCATCCGCAACTTAAAAATGCTACGAAAGCTACAGTAAGAAAGGGAAAAAGTTTTCAAAGGCCAGTTATTATATATTATATAGTTTTAAAGCTATTTCTCGCGCAAAGGAACTTCTAGACTTTCTAATCAAAATTCTCAAAATCATGTAGTTCATAATACATACATAACACATCAACGACCAGGCAAGACAATTTCAAGTTAACAATTTTTTAAACCACTTCGAAGGCAACATAAGCCTCTTTAAACAGAACAAGTATAAAAGACAAAATTAGCGATTTTTGTACCTTATGCAGCGGACGTGTAGTTTGTCGAGCCTAAGATACCAGGGTCACCGAACAATCGAATGGAGTTTGCTATTTTACCCATCTTGAATAGATTTTTAACTGACTACCCTCTCTAACTGAGAATAGCCCTGATGAAGACTAAATAAATAGTCGAAACGTCGGCCATTTTCGAATAAAGAAGAGGTGCATTATTTGTCCCAATCCTGCTAACTTCACCAACAACTTACAACTTAAGGACGCTAATTACCACAATTAATTATGAATTATCTTCCATAACAAAACAATGCACTAGCCATAGTAATAAGATATTATGACAAATATTTGTCACTAAATTTGTTTGTAAACTTTATTTGATTGTACTTTACCGTTCTTAAACCATCAAATTCCCTTGGAAAAACTAATTGGTTTGGGAGATGATAATGCCTCTTTTATGATTAAGGGAATTAATAAATCAAATTACAATTGAACTATCCACATAGAGGAGACTATCGATACTATAGTAAAAATAAAGAAAAAACTTCATATAAAAAAGTTTCTTATCTCGCTTCCTAATGCTTGTATTAAAATTGGAAATTCTTGTATAAAAATTGCAACAGGAAACATGATGACAAGGTCCAGATAATTGTCAAATACCGATTCATACAAATTTAATATTGTGCGATAGCGATTGTTTATCTTCTCGGTCGATTATTCGATCTCGAAATACTACCTCCTTTATCCCTAAATTCTGTGGTTATTAAATTCTCCGAAGGATGACTTACCACAAGTATTATGCGTCTTCCAACAAAACGTGCTCTCTCCAACAAAGCCGAACTCATAGAAAATTGGTTCAGCTTTAAACAATTAGCGATTAATGATGAGACTAATGGTTAGAACCACACGTTTCTGTCATACTCGTTGAACGCAGAGTTGGATTACAAACAATTCGCAAATTTCACACGTTTTTACACAATTTCCTCTTCTCCATCAATGAAAAAGTTCCTGGTTTTCACATTTTATATGTTTGCTGTTTTTGTTTTACAGAAATAGGTATTGAAAATAAGTCTGGGGAACAAAACCATAGAAATGCGATGAAAATTAAGACTTTAATGAGAATATCCCTGAAGCTTCGCAGATGATAAAGTGTGAAATGACCACATGTAAATTTAAATTTTTAACCAAAGGTTGTATCAAATTTCTTGGGCCTACATAAAATAACCTGGATTCCATGCATTATGCAACACTCCTACTGCACCCGACCTGCTTCGGCATAAAACATTATCTCCACCCGCAGCCCGAGTGGAGATAATGGAAAATCCAGACCGCTCCGTAAATGAGTTTGCTTGAAAACCTGTTGCGGCCAAATATGAATGTGCAAAATTTGCATACTTTCAAGAGATAAAAGTCTTCTGTCGTTCCGAGAAGAATAAAAGTCCGTGTAACCTCGGCAATGGAAAGTTGAGAGTTATATTGCGCTAAAACCCTGCTTTCTTCTGCGCTTTACTGGCAGCCATATGAATTATGTGCGGAAAGCAAATGTACGAGTTAAACTAGGGGTGACAGGATAACATCACAAAGCTGCAACTCTAAGATCATGTAAGCGCCGCATCTGACAGCAGGTGCTGGTTTGAATAATGTGATGTATGACGTATTTCGTATTTTTCGACCGGAATAGTAGGTGTGTCGTAACTTATATATACGCGATGGTAACATAATAAACCAAAAAAGATTTTATTTCTTTAGTTGTTTTAGGAATAGGATAGTTTACTACATCGTTTATCTTATCGTGATTTGGTTTAAGACCCTTAGCTGTAATAATACGTCAGTAGTTAATCAAAGCGGATACGAGAACACTCCAAGGACTTCCTTCAAACTTAGCCATGACAAGCGCTAGGTTGTGACTGGACAGTTATAAAAATAATAGGTTTAGGTAATCATTAGTAGATTATTATTAGATTTTGATGTTTGACGTCATTAAGAATATAGACATTTTTGAATACAAATAGATTTTCCATAACTAGTATACAGTCCAGTTTGAGTTTCGGCATTCCATAAATTTGGTCCAATCGAGCCAGATAGTTGATCCATTGCCATTATAAATCTGCGTTAGACCTTGGTATTGTAGTATTGGTGTAGAATTATTAGATTTGTGAGGCCGGCGGAGAAGCGTGCACTGGTAAGTCTCCTGAAACTTAAAACAATTTCCTGGAACTTTAAGACATTGTAATTTAATGAATTGTAGTGATATTATGAATGTGTCAGTTTGATAATTCCGAAATTAGTGTCATAGATTAATTGTAGTAGTGCATTTTAAGAGCATAGACCTCATTTGGATACTCACATTCGTATATTCTGTGGTGTTGGTTACGTTAGAAGAATGCGCCGCCAAAAGCAAGCATCGGAAGAACAGAGCAAAATAGAGAAGCTTAACAAAAAATATCAACAAATAGAACAGCAGCTAAATAGATTCATCAATTTCTAGATTTGTTCAAAGATAATAATCAAATTATTGAATTAGGTGCTAGATTGAAGGCAATTGAGATATTATACGATCAATTCGAAAATAACTTGTCAGAACTAGAGTAACTAGATAGTGATTTCGTAGGGTGGAATTTGAAGATAGTTATTTTAAAGCTTTTTCTCGCGCAAAGGAACTTCTAGAAGCTTCTAATCAAAATTCTCAAAATCATGTAGTTCATAATACATTTGTTGGTCACGCAAAACTACCTCAATTGGGACTTCCTAAATGCAAAGGTGATTATAACAAATGGACACAAATTTTTTAAACATTTCAAACTTTAATTCACAATAATCCTCAATTAGATGAAATACAAAAATTTTATTACTTATTAGATTTGTTAGAAGGAAATGCACGACAAATTTTAGATTGCTTGGAAATTAATAGGGCCAACTTTAGTGTTGCTTTGGATTTATTAGATAGGAGATTTCAAAACAAGCTAGCTATAATTCAAAGTCATTTAAAATCTTTATTTGATGCGCTCGTTATGCAAAAAGAAGCTCATTACTTGTTCAGAAATCTCATAGATTTAATTACAAAGTACATTAAAGCGTTAAAAATTTTGAGTCAACCTGTAGAAAGCTGAGATAGTTTGATTATATTCTTTACGAGTAGAAAATTAGACTTTAATACAAAGAAGGAATGAGAGGAAAAATTAATTTCTGATCATAAGGGTGATCCTAAATTATATGATTTGATTAATTTTTTAAATAACAAAGCATGCATTTTGGAATCTATTGAAACTAACAATAAAGGTACATTTCGTTATCTAAAAGGTTCATTGTCGGCGGTAAAACAAAACGTGAAATTTGTAAGGGTGCTCATTTTGTATATTTTGTAAGGAATTATTATCGTTGGCAATACCTGATAGAATTGAACGAGTTAAAAAGTCAAAACTATGCATTAATTGCTTACGATCAGGTCCTTTTGTTCAAAATTGTAAGACTACTGGATGTAAAACTACAAAAAAATAGTGATTTAAAAGATAAGAATCAAGGTGAAGATCAGATTTCTCCAAAAAATAATCTAGTTGCAAGAAGCAACTTGTTCTAGTACTTCTTGCAGTTCAATTAAATCAAATCAAATACTTTTGTCCACTGCTATTGTAGAAATACAAGATAATAGTGGAAACTTTATTCAATGTAGAGCGCTTTTAAATAGTGGATCTCATGTAAATTTTATAACTTGTGACTTAGCGAAGAGATTAAAGTTAGTAATTAAAAAAGACAACGCATCAATAGTTGCTCAAAAGCTGACACAATATTTTTCTAAAGCCAATACAACAATTAAATTAAGACATAATAATTTCAGGGCCGATATTTCATTTTTAGTAATACAAAATATCACAGTTAACTTGTCTGTCACATCGTTTGATAGTAATATATTAGATATACCATCAAATTTGAAGGTAACAAACCCAAGTTTCAATGAATCAACCGCAATTGACTTATTGATTGGGGCTGGTATATTCTTTGATTTATTGAACGTAGGTCAAATAAGGTTAGGACGTAATTTACCAATTCTGCAAAAAACTGTTTTAGGGTGGATTATTTCGGGTTACCTACATCAACTAGTTCAAAATATAGGCAGAATCATTAAGCAAGCGATGTGTCAATTGATACTCAAGATCATGTCTTCGATCATAGACATTGTCTCCTCTAACGAATTTGGAAAAAGATGGATATAATTCAATGGTGGTTGACATGATCTTCAGCAATGTTGCCTTATTTGCGGTTTATTGTAAATAACGTAACAATCGTTTTTCGGCTTACCTGTGAAGATTGGTAAGCGTGCTTGGTAAATTAATTAAAACAGACCATTAAACTATTCATATTAACTATAGGTGTGATAAAAAATTTCTTGTTTTTGCTCAATTTAATTTTAAATCTTATTATAGAAAACGCAAGCAGTTGGTGAAGTGCCGCGCGGTCGTGGAGTACGCAGAATTATTATTAAAACGCGTGGAACTAACGTCAACCGTCAGTCCGTCAACGAAAGTCAAACTTAACCTCGAAATTGAAATTAGAAGATCGGCGGGTTTTGTGCTTTTATGTACTTTTTCCAAGATTTCCTTATGCGCTTGATTGAGATTTGTGTTTTTTGTTGAACTAATTGTGTTTATTCAACATAAACAAGATGCCAAAGAGTCTTAGTAAAGACTGCAAAAAAACTTGTAGCTTCCTTCTTGAGCTTTTTTGAATTGGAGAAAGAAAAGGGAGGACCACTTTTGCCACTCGCAACAGTACGTAAAAGAGTCGCGGATGCCTTAGGTCTTCATTTAGCTACGGTTTCAAAAATATCTCAAGAAAGTACTCATGGCAAAATTGTAAGCCCTAAAAGGATTCTTGTCTGGAAGAAACCAGTAACCGATCCAGGGAAATGGGATATTTGTGCGATTCGTTACCAAATTTATGAAATGTATAAGAACCGTAAGTAACTGTAGATTCTAAATTATGTGTCAATAACTTATTTCAAATTTATATTCATTTATTTTGTTGCTTATTGAAGTAAAGATTTTCTTTTTAAAGAAGTAGTCACTAGCCCTAATGTCAGGTACTTTATCATTGATTATATGTTCCTAGTAAACTTTTAAAGTTGGTGAGGCCTAATTGATGCATATGATTGTTAGAGTTTCTAATGAGGGGTTATCCACCAGGCACAATACATGTATAAACTGCATCACAATTCCACACAATACCGTTACAATAATCTACATTTGGAAATACAGCAATACCCTTCACAATATTGGAAATACCTCTTCGTACTCATGACAATATTCTACAGTACTTGTCACAATATCGATAATAACTTTATGTACTCATGACAATACCCCGCAATATCACTATATTCACAATACCTTGCAGTGCCATCGCAAAACTTAAAAAATACCATATTATGGCAATACATGTACAAGCATTGGCAAAGTGGATTCCCCTTTGATTTCTAAGGTGCTCTAGGGTATCTGCCTGGAAGGATTCTGGGCCTGTATTGCCCATATTTATAGTGGCAACTTGAGCACAAGCATGTGCTTAATCAAAAATGTTTGATGTAAGTCAATGTATTTTAAATGGAGACTAAATGTCCAAACTCAGACTTGAGGCTTACTCGGAGCCAAAGCCAAGTCATGACTATAAATATGGGCATTAGAAACCTGAAATTGGTACAAATGGAAGGGTCTTGCCAAATTTAATTTTATTTGAATTTATTAAACTGATTATACAACTCACAATGCTAATTTTCTCTATAAGAGGAGAGAATTAATTTTTCTGTCAATAGTGCAGCAATGCAGCAACTGCCAGAAAATTCCAATAACTGCTTCTGTGTAGTCAGGTGTAGGGGTGTGAAACCCGTCTTTTCAAAAAGAATTTAAGTAATTAGGTTTTAAGTAATTTTAGTAATTAGGAATAGTTTTTTTCATTAAGCTTAACTGGAACTGGGCTGTAGGGAAAGTTGCTCGGAAAGTTGATAAGTACAGTGCACTTCATTAACTTTGATAACATTTTAATTAGCTGTAACTTTGTGTTTTTAAAGATGTCGAAATGAACTGAAAATCATATTGCATATGTTAACTGGCAAGTTTTTTCCTAATTGGAAGAAAAAAGCAAAATACCAATGATATTGAGAGATCTTAACCTGCAGTTGGGTTTATATTTTTTAATGCAACTGTATATTATTGGATATTTGGATTCTATTCAAAATTCCAAGAATATTTTATAAAGCACCTAGATACCTATCTTCAACTGTTTCTGAGAAAATGGGGTCTGTATAAGTTGGTCATATAAACACAAAATCGAGCATAAAATAATAAATAAGAAGCGAAGTAAATTTGAAGACAAGTGGAGAATTTACTTTGCTTCATATTTATTATTTTATGTTTGACCGACTTAAACAGACGCCATATTCCCAGAAACAGTTGAAGATAGGTATGAGGTATGCTCTATAAAATATACGTGGAATTTTGAATAGAACCCACATATCCAAAAATATACAGGACATTCCATTAAAAAAATATAAGTTAAGATTTCTCGAAATCATTGGTGTTTTGGTTTTTTCTTCCCATAGGAAAAAACTTGCAAGTCAACTGTGTAATACGGCTTTTGCTTCATTCCAATATCTTTAAAATTCCAATATCTTTAAAAAAGTTACAGCAGTTTGCATCTATAAAACTTTTCATAAAGTTTTTCCAAGAGTTATTTTTTGGCTCACCCCCGTAAAATGTTTGAACAGTGTTAATATTATTGGTTATGCTATAAAAACTTCTATATGGAGATATTTATGATGTTTAAGTATTCTGATAAACCAAAAAATTTTATTTTTTGAAAACCATTTGAGATATTTTAATGAAATATTACTTGTCAATAGTAAAGGAAAACATAAGGTTTGCAATACAAAAGCTTCGTTTATTGTTACTGGCGCGCGAGACGGTTTGTCACTGACTATTTTTCAGCAAAAAAGTTGTATGTTCCTGGTTTTTTCTAAAAATAAAGATTATTTTTGAATTATTTGTTCAATTTGAAAGAATAAAGCCATTTTAACTTTTAACAAAATTAGACACTGATAAACAAAGCTTTTGTATTGCAAAACTTAGGTCTTCCTTTACTATTGGCACCTGCAATATTTCATTAAAATATCTGAAATGGTTTGCAAAAAAAATAAAATTTTTTTCTTTATGAAAATAAACATCAACACCATTGTATTTCCATAGAAAAGGGTTTTTTGAGTGCAGTTTATTTAGCAAGATAGTGTTACTAATTGAAGTAGAACATCCTCTTAAACTTTATCATGAAACCTGGTCAACCTCGTATATTTTTTGGATTTATTATGTTCTAAAAAAAAATATTTAACTAACATTTTCCTGAAATCTTGACTAATTACTCAAACCTATTGTTAGATGCCAACTGAGATACAAACCATGTAACTATCATCATCCGTTTATTTCATACAAAACAAGTCATAAGTTTACACAAGTATTAAGTTTCTGAGCAACTGTCCCTAATTATCCTTTACTTAAATCCTTTTTCAAAATAGAGGTTGGACACACCTACACCCGACTACACAAAAGCAGTCATTGGGGTTTTCTGGCAGTTGCGTTGAATGCAGGCAATGATGTCGATCCTACAAAAACGTAAAAAAGAATATTTTTTAATTGAATTTTAGGAGAATCTGTCACCGCCCAAAGCATTTTGCAGAGACTAAGAACAATGCAGCTCTTTGCGGGATCGAAATCATCACTTATGAGACTGATGAAACAGATTGGCTTTAAGTGGCTTCACGACAATCCACGGGGGTTTAATGGGGCTGCCAGACATTGTTTCTAAAAGAATACAATTTTTAAAATCTTATACTAGTTACAAAGAAGGGGGTAACTATATGTTTGTATTTTGCATCTAAAAGATGAGACGTGGCTTTTTCAAGATGGAACATCAAGCCATTCTTGGCAAGATGCGGATACTCGAAGTGTTGAAAGAATAAAAAAAGAAGGGAAGAGGTAAGGTGTAGTGTTTTGTATTAATTGTAATTGTTACTCGTTTGCTCTCATTTAGTCGACCAGGGACTCACTAGGGGAATATGAGGCTGTTTGTAGCTTCAGCTAACCCATTTTTTCAAAATTTGTTTATAGGCACTTTATTTAGTTTATCTTTTATAGGTAGATTGTAGTGCATGCTGGAAATAAAGAAGGATTTATTCCTGGCACAGAGTTAGTTTTTTCATCCAAAACGAAAGGAGATTATCAGAAGAAATGAACAAGGATAATTTGAGTAACTGAGTGGCTACCTATACTGTACACTGTGTGGACTTCTGTGGACTACTGCATTTGTATGACCTAATAAAGGATGTATTTTACTCTGATGATTATTGGAATTATCAAGTAAGCACGTAAGGCTTTAGGAATTAACTTTATGATTTTCCCTAAATCTGTTCATAGGTGAATTCAAGAATCATACAGCAGTGTTGAGAGATGCGCATCAACTACCGTTCAGAAATTAAATTAGTTCCACAGCTGGTGCAAGTGTGTAAATCCTGAACTGGCCTCTGCACATATATAAGATGATTTTGGAATCTGTTCTATGAAATTTTCATGTGGCTTAATCAAAACTAAAAAGTTATTTTAAGTGTGAGGGAAATCTCACTTTCTAACTTTGCAGTATTTTGTGACGGTTGTAAAATTAAAAGCAATAATTTGTTGTTATTTTTATTTTTCCAAAACATACAAAATATACTCCTACATTTAAAAAGTAAACCTGAAATTATTTCTGGAGAAACAGAGACTTTTCTAAGTCGAATTAATAGTAAAAGGGGCGTATAGCGTTGGGCGGAGCAAAAAAATAGAGCGATTGATCGCGCAATCCTTATAAACTGGCTTATTTGCACTATATGGTGTAAATTGTTTTTTTTTGTGCAGTAAAATTGGAAATAATCTGACAATTTTTGATTTACCGACTAGAAATTGCTCCTAAGGGGGTTGAATACGAAAAGCTTTTAACTAAATCCTATGCCAATAAGTCACGTGATAGATGTAACCATCCGTAGTTGTCTTAACAATGCAGTACAAATAAATAATAGCTTTCTCTCTATAGCTGACACATCTGAGTAATTTTGTGAATTCTGATGCTTTGAAATCTTGTATCAAAAAGCTAGGCATGCTGCAAAACTCATATGTCTTATCCATTTTCAAAATAATTTTAAAATAAACAATTTATCTTTCAGGGTAACTCGTAATTCATAAAAAAAAATTTCAATGTTTTGAAACAAACTATTTTACTAATATGTTTGGTAAACATATTCATTTTGTGACCCATTATTATGTGTTCTATTTGTTTTTATTAGTTCATATTTTTTTTCCAAATATCTCGAAAATGGTTACAGATATAAATATTAGTTACAGATAAAAGTTTGTTGTGTGCTGTATATCCTTCGATGAAGACAGTTCAGAATTTGTAAAAATATTCGAGCTATCATAAAAAAGTGACCATTTTTGGTAGGTATCTTGGTAAGAAGTAGATACTGCTTAACTGCTACCCTATCAGCTATATAGTTTAGGACAGGAATTTTTAGATACATTTTTCGTATCCTAACCATATCATGGTCCTACCAAAAAAACTTCCTAGGAACAATTTCAAGGCTATAGAACAGAAATTGCGATAATAATATGTATTTGATTCCAATATAGAATAAAAAAAAACTAAAAACATCTTTTAAAATGCAAATAATACAGCTTTTTTGTCAGCCTTGTTGAGCTTGATTACTCTATTTTTTTGGCTCACATCTCTCGATACTCATTAAGCATATGTGGCAATGTTTCTCGGACTGTAAAGATGACACACTGTTGGGTAAGATATTTGGGTTAAAGGTCATAGTAAATGGCCACTGGGTCACAATCAAATGCAATATAAATTGGAGTTCAAGTGAATCCCATTAGAAAACCAACCAAACTTATCCTTGCATGCAATGCATTAAAATTGTCCAACAGCTAATATACATCGTTTTTCAAATGTTCTCAAAAGGTCTACTTTTTACTACTTCCTCTTCTTAGGGAAACCTAAGAGCAGGAAGATTTGAAATATTAAAGTAGGTCTCGAAGTAGGTTTACAGAATCTATTTCTTGATGATCATTTCATATTTGTAAGATCTAGGCATTCAGAGCATTGACAATTTTTTATTATGGTGTTCACAATGTTAATCAATTTTTACAGTCTGAAAGTTTCTCTATGAAGCAATTATAGATTAGAAAGCCTGTATGATGCCATCAGTTTCTTACAATTCTGCTTTAAACTTTAGATATACGCTAGGTACCTTGATTAGAATATGTTAAACTATTTCGATTATTTTGAAGAATCAGGAACAAAAACTTGTCTGGATCACAGACTTCCATATGGAAATATTATGTGGTCCTGATCCCTAATTCACCTTTATTATCAGGTAGGTATTTTAGTCAATAATAACCTACTATTTTTACCCACAGTTTAAAGTGAAATAGTAGCAAACTAGCTTGATATCAACTTTGTTAAATGTTAAATCCGACTCGCTGCACAGAGAGACTGTTGACAAACATACAAAGCAAGTACCAATGAGATAGATTTTTCAAACCTCCTTTGCTGTATGTCCGAAGACTTCATCTTGTACCTTTCAATATGTGGCAAAAGTATACCTTTCAGGAGCATTTGGAAAATCCTGTAGCTACTTATATGGCTGATACGAACAGAACCTGTTAGCTGCTTTGATAGTCACTAATATTTTTACAATTTTTATGAATATGTAAACTTGCTTCAAGACTCTAAGCATCCATCGGAACCTAGAGCATAATAATATTAGCCTAAAACAGTATGAAAGGGGCCAGGTTCCAGTGTTTTATTGATGTTCATTTCTTCAGGAAGACTTCTGCCCAGAAAGTAAGTTTGTCAGTATCCTAAAACCACCCCCCCCTACCTATGTTTTAAAAAATTTATCTACTTAAACATATTTTTCCTAAATAAACATAAATAACAGCAAAATTCACTTTCTCAATGACTGTACTTGGCTGAAAGTTTCAAAATTCTATGAAACCAACTCCTAAAGCACAAACATTTGACTTAAGACCCTGTAACTAAGAAAACTCCTTGGCAAAATGGGCACTTCACGGACGGTTAATTAGAATGTTCTAAAGCCTGCAAAAATCCTAGAAAAGCAATCTTAAAGATTAGAAATGATAAATTTAAAATTTAACATACGAATACAAATAGTACGTATATAGACTGTAAATAAAGACTGCGGGTCGTGGTTAATGCCTCGCAGATAAAAATAACGAAATTCAATTTGAGGTAGCCATATTTGGGGAGTTTCAATATAGTTCTACTTGGTTTCATGCACAAGCTGGCAACAGCGGCGAAGTGATCACGATTTGGATTAGTTTCCTTAATGAATTCTACTATAAGTCTAGTGATGTCTGTCATTTGACTACGAATATCGATATACAGAATCAATTAGAACAATTTGGAATTTGGAGGAGTGTATTGTTGACAAAAAGCATCAGTATTCATTAGAAGAACTTAATTGTGAAAATATATTTCAAACATCTGTTACTAGAGATGAATTTGGTCGATTTAGTGTTGATTTGCCATTGAAAATAGAGAGTACCAAGTTGGAAAATTCATTAAAATGTGCAGAAAATCGTTTCTATTGGTGGGAAAAAAATTGAACAAAAATGTGGAACTAAAATAAAAATATACGAATTTTATTGATGATTATGAACAGTTAGGGTATATGCCAAAATTCGATAAAAAGGAAATTATTTCAGAAAATCCATTTTACTATCATCCACATCATTGCGTTATCAAAGAGTTTAGTCTCACTACCAAATTACGTGTTGTTTTTAATGCGAGTGCCAAAACAGACACAAACGTATCCTTAAATGATATTTTATGCGTGGGACCTACAATTCAAGACGAATCATTTAATATTTTAATTCGGTTTAGGCAAAATGACATTGTCATAATAGCTGACATGTATAGACAAGTAAATATTTCGCCTGAGTATCGGGACCTCCAAAGAATTTTGTGGCGTGCAGATAGCAATCAACCTTTAGAGCATTTTAGATTAAATATATTGACATATGGTACCGCTTCAGCTTCATTTCTTTCCACTAGATGTTTAAAACAAATTGCAATCGATATTCAAGATAAATTGCCAGAAATTAGTCAAATAATTGAAAGGGATTATTATGTTGACGACATAATCACGACTGTCAAAACTGTCGATAAAGCTATTGAAATTGTTCAGCAAATGACTGCAGGGCTAGGCAAATATGGATTTCCATTACGAAAATCGATATCAAATAATGTTGAAGTTAAGAATTTTCTTGCTCAAATGAATTCTAATTCTGCAGGTTACTTTGTAACAGATAGTAGAGCTATAAAAACATTGGGAATGTTTTGGGAAGCGGAGTCTGATAATTTGAAATTTGTTATAAAGTTGGAAAAACTTGACTATAATTGATCCATTAGGCTTACTGGGTCCTATTATTGTGAAAATCAAAGGTATACTACAGAAATTATGGCAATGGAAATTACAATGGGATGAGACGATACCTATTGATTTATTTTCTGCATGGAATCATATTTATTCTAAATTATTGGTACTAAATGATATTAGTATACCTAGACAAAGTACAGTACAAAATGCCAACTACTTTGAACTTTATGGTTTTGCTGATGCTTGTGAGTCTGCATATGGTGCTTGTAAAAATTTAAAATCTTCTAATTTACATGATAATATGAGTGTGCATTTATTGTGTTCGAAATCCCGGGTTGCTCCTTTAAAAAGAATATCCATTACAAGGTTAGAGTTGTGTGCTGCACTTCTGTTAACGAAATTAGTAAATAAAGTAGTTTCTCAAATTCATATTAAAATAGGAAAAATTTATTTGAGGAGTGATTCAACAATAACATTAACTTGGTTAGCAGAGGACTCTAGCTCATGGAAGGCATTTATTGCTAATAGGGTAGCGGAAATAAAAGAATTGTTACCGAATGTATAATAGAATCATGTTGGCTCTAAAGAGAATCATGCAGATATTATTTCTAGAGGCGTTGACCCAGGTAAGTTAAATGATTCTAAGCTTTGGAGGAATGATCCTGATTGCTTAAAACACTCTAGAGATGTATGGCCTTCTAGTACCTTTAAGAAGCTTGATTCTGTTCCAGAGCGTAGAAAACAAAAGTTAGTATTTTTAGCAGCAATTTCAGATAGAGCAATATTTCAAAAATGTTCCAGTTTATTTAAATTAAAACGTGTGACTGCATGGTGTTTGAGATTTTATACAAATATGAAATGTAGTCGTAATGAAAGAATAGCAGGTGATTTGTCCATAGAAGAATTAGATGATGCTTTATAAATAATAATGGCTCAGCAACAAGAATTTAGTTCAGAATTAAATTGTTTGAAACTTAAAAAACCAATATCGATGAAAAGCAATTTAAAATCTTTGGATTATTGACCGTGATATTCTTAGAGTTGGGGGTCGTTTACGTCATTCTAAAATAACATATAACACAAAACATCCAATCCTTTTACCAAAGAAGCATCCATTGACGAGACTTATTATTCGTGACGAACATCTAAACCAATTGCATGCAGGGCCTCAGACATTGTTTTAGCAAAATTGCGTCAACAGTTTTGGATAATTAATGGTAGAAGTGAGGTTAGAAGTGTTTTAGGTAAGTGTGTCAGTTGTTATATAACTATGCCCACTGGTACATTTCAAAAAATGGGTGACTTGCCAAAGGATAGAGTTAACTGTCAACGACCTTCTGCAATTTGTGGAGTAGATTTTGCTGGACCTTTTAATATAAAAGGAGGTACTTTGCGCAGTAGAAAAGTCGTAAAAGGTTATGTGTGTTTGTTCATATGTTTTATTACAAAAGCTGTATATATTGAACTTGCTGGTGACCTTTCGACTAATTGTTTTTTAAATTGTTTGAAACGATTTGTATCCAGACGTGGTTTATGTTCAAAGATATATTCAAATAATGGAATGAATTTTGTAGGGGCCAATAATGAAATCAAAAGTATATGTAAAAATGTAGATACATTTAAAAAGGATAGAGCTATTGATACATATTGTTCGGAAAGGGGTATAGATTGGAATATTATTCCACCAACGCCTCCGCATCATGGAGGTGTATGGGAGTTAACAATTAAATGTGCAAATATTTTAATCGCTCGTATAATATGAAATAATAATTTAACGTTTGAACACTTATTGGCTGTTTTGTGCCAAATTGAAGCAGTGTTAAATTCTCCGACCGCTTACGCCTTTCTCATCTGATCCCAATGATCTAGAAGCATTAACTCCAGGACATTTTTTAATTGGAGAGGCACTCAACTCCGTGCCTCAACAAAACGTTTGTGCTACACCAATTAATCGACTTAGTAAATACCACATGCTGCAGCAAATGTTGCAACATTGTATGTTGTTGTATTTGACTACTGTTCAGACGCGAAATAAATGGTTTATTTCGCAAACCGATGTAGAAAAAGGAACCATGGTCCTTATTAAGGATTCTCAATTACCACCTCTGAACTGGAAGATAGGCAGAATTGTAAACGGGCATCCGGGAAGTGATGGTGTTTGCCGGGTTGTGAGGGTCAAAACATCTAGCGGAATCATCTAGCGACCAGTTCATAAAGTGTGCGTACTTCCAGTATATACAGATGAACAATAGACTTTCGTTAATATTTTGTTTAATAATGATTGAAAGTACCTGAAAGTTACTTACTACACATACACCTTAATATTTTTATAGATAATAGGTTTAGGTAATTATTAGTAGATTTTGATGTTTGATGTCATTAAGAATATAGACATATCTGAGCACAAATAGATTTTCAATAACTGGTATACGGTCCACTTAATTAATCATTGAGAGAAAATAACCGGAGTGTTAGTTTCGGCACTCCAGTGACCTCGAAAATCGCAAAGACGGGTCCACGCTAATCACTGACTTTGAACCTAGATTTTTGAAACTAAGACTCAGCTGTAAAGTTCTCCTACGGCCTTTGAAATGGATTACAATATCAAATTTTGATCATATGCACAAATGAAAAACTAGATTATGTACTAATGTTACGTAGACCAAATAGTTGATTTTTTTTCTTTATTCTTCAAGGAAACACTGATGACTATGACACACTCTATAAACTCAAATATGTTTCACTTTTTTTTAGCTGAACATACAGACAAATACAGAAGCTCCTACGTTTCTTTTTAACAAAGTATACCGAGTGTCGCTAAATAGCAACACAGTACTCTTACACATATCCCGAAGATCAATTTATGGTCATTCAGGCAGCGTGTGTTAGTGCAGTCATAGCAGTAGAGGGAGATGTAGAATATCCCATAAAAATATAGGATTTCATACTAATATTTTGTAAATCTATATGTAAACAGATCTATATTAATGATGTTTTACTAAGAGAAATCGCAATTAATTTAGAAGAAAGCTAGTTCCCCATCAGGTGCCTCCCCAGGTGGCGGATAGGAAAATGCCACCCAGATATGGGTGGTAACGAAAAAATCAAATACTCGGGCAGGATCAAAACTAGCACCTACAATACGACGGCCTCCATGTTAGGAGCGGTAATCCGACAGCGTCTGTTCTCCATGTAGGAGCGGCTGAAAATAAGGTCAGGAAAACAACAAGAAACTACCTGACTTTGAGAGGGTGCTAAGAATCCCCTGGTCTTCTTATGATGTCTTCAAGATGAACCAAGATAAGATAATTGGCACGTGGTATGTACAAATTATGTACCAAGCCGGAAAGGCGGCAAATATAGTGAAAGAGATGAAACGACTCCAGATCGACATTCTAGGATGCAGCGAAACAAGATGGCCAGACTCCGGCCACTGTATAATAGACAAACATTATATATTTTTCTCTGGAGGCAATACCACCAGGAACAAAAATGGAGTAGCAATAATTCTTAATACCCAAACCAGTATCACCGTAAAAGGATTCATCCCTATTTCGATTAGAGTCTCGTACTCTCAACCCTTCTATATATAGCAGAAGCGTGGACCCTTACCGATGCCTCATGTAGGAGCATAGATGCATTTGAGATGTGGTGATGGCAGAAAATTGGAACACTTCGGACATATCATGCACAAGGAAAAATACCACTTTCTTCAACTTATTCTACAGGGAGAAATAGAGGGCCGAAAGTCAGCAGGACGAAGACAAATATCGTGGCTGCAAAACCTACGAACATGGAGTGGCGTGATATTGACAGCTCTTTTCAGAGCGGCTGTCAATAGAGTAATTTGGAACAATGTGATAGCCAACATCCACAGAGGATAGACACTTCAAGAAGAAGAGTATATTTTCTGAACGTTTGGACTGTATCAATGGAGCCTAGTTTTTACGTACTTACCTAATGACTGAGTACTATTGGACTAGAGTATAATGGCACGTGTGCTAACGTAAAACAATAAAAATTCTGTGAGAAAATTGTAAAGAAGGAAAGGGTAGACGTATCACCTAATGAAGGCGTGTTTTCTTAGATTTAGAACATTTTGTCACGTTAGGTCCGGTTAGTTCAGGTTTGGATTGGCAACCAATAATTGTCGCAATCCAATGGAAAGTTTAATTCACCGACTTTTTACAAGGAATAACAATAGTTGGTTAAGATAATTCGAAAGCTAAGAACTTTTTCTTCTTTTAGACACCCGTAAATCCATAGTTCGATTGGTGTACGGGTGTTTCAGGAACTAATAGTTTATAATTTTGAATTCCCACGATGAATAGAAGTTATTCACTTATAATAACCGTAGTGCATGAATTATTTCCAGAAATTTTTTTAAGAACTCGAATTTTCCAATAAAATTCGTCTGTCTTCGCATCGCTGTCAAAGGACCTAAAAGTTACCTCCAATTGAAGGGAAATGACAAGTACCTATCCATGGAGTATGATCAAATTCAGAAAGAAGCCGAAATCCGCAAAGGAGGTCAAGGTAATTATAACGAAGTCAAAGACATAATCTGCAGCGATTCTACAATCCAACAAGTTCAAACTCTCAAAGAAAGAGAAAAAAAAAGAGAACGAAAAATGAGCTTGAAATGAAATTGAGAGAGAAAGCAAGGCATGGACAAATATTGAAATAGTCAGAGAATAAAACAATATATCAAGGACAAATTGTGTACTAACTTACGCTCCAACCTAAAAATGGAGACTGAAGCACTTATCACAGCTTGTCAAGGGCAAGCAATACCCACCAACTACATGAGGGCGAGGATTATGAAAACTGGTGGCGACCCTAATTGAAAACTCTGCCGGACTTAATTACTACCATAACTATGAGACCAGGTTTTGGCGAAGACTACCAACTTGCATTAAACTGCCTTGAATTGTTCAAATTAAATCCTTATTACATTGGAGCTGTAATATATAATAAAGTTTCCCCCTTCTTGGACCTTAACAAATAATAAATATTTTTTTACATTGTCTCCCTTCCACAAATCTTAGACTCTTAGACCCAAACTTAGCCTCTTTTCTAGGAAATTCTAGGGAATGTTAAGTGTTAGCATAATGAACAAAACTACACTACATTCGAATAAAATGCAAAATGGAATAGAGACTCCAACCAAATCTAAATAATGATAAAAATTTAACTGTTATCAAGACTTTATGTGTTCAACGCGATAGCGAGTCTGTTAAAAAAAAGGTTTCGTATCTCGGAGAAATTTCTAATACAATAGAGTAATTTGGAACAATGTGATAGCCAACATTCACAGAGGATAGGCACTTCAAGAAGAAGAGTATATTTTCTGAACGTTTGGACTTTATCAATGGAGCCTAGTTTTTACGTACTTACCTAATGACTGAGTACTATTGGACTAGAGTATAATGGCACGTGTGCTAACGTAAAACAATAAAAATTCTGTGAGAAAATTGTAAAGAAGGAAAGAGTAGACATATCACCTAATGAAGGCGTGTTTTCTTAGATTTAGAAATTTTTGTCACGTTAGGTCAGGTTAGTTCGGCAACAAATAATTTTCGAAATCCAATGGAAAGTTTAATTCACCGACTTTTTACAAGGAATAACAATAGTTGGTTAAGATAATTCGAAAGCTAAGAACTTTTTCTTCTTTTAGACACCCATAAATCCATAGTTCGATTGGTGTACGGGTGTTTCAGGAACTAATAGTTTATAATTTTTAATTCTCACGATGAATAGAAGTTATTCGCTTATAATAACCCTAGTGCATGAATTATTTCCAGACATTTTTTAAGAACTCGAATTTTCCAATAAAATTTGTCTGTCTTCGCATCGCTGTCAAAGGACCTAAAAGTTACCTCCAATTGAAAGGAAATGACAAGTACCTAGCCATGGTTTATGAGCAAATTCAGAAAGAAGCCGAAATCCGCAAAGGAGGTCAAGGTAATTATAACGAAGTCAAGACATAATCTGCAGCGATTCTACAATCCAACAAGTTCAAACTATCAAAGAAAGAGAAAAAAGAGAATGAAAAATGATCATGAAATTAAATGGAGAGAGAAAGCAAGGCATGGACAAATATTGAAATAGTCAGAGAATAAAACAATATATCAAGAACAAATTGTGTACTAACTTACGGTCCAACCTAAAAATGGAGACTGAAGCACTTATCACAGCTTGTCAAGGGCAAGCAATACCCACCAACTACATGAGGGCGAGGATTATGAAAACTGGTGGAGACCCTAATTGAAGACTCTGCCGGACTTAATTACTACCATAACTATGAGACCAGGTTTTGGCGAAGACTACCAACTTGCATTAAACTGCCTTGAATTGTTCAAATTAAATCCTTATTACATTGGAGCTGTAATATATAATAAAGTTTTCCCCTTCTTGGACCTTAACACATAATAAATATTTTTTTACATTGTCTCCCTTCCACAAATCTTAGACTCTTAGACCCAAACTTAGCTTCTTTTCTAGGAAATTCTAGGGAATGTTAAGTGTTAGCATAATGAACAAAACTACACTACATTCGAATAAAATGCAAAATGGAATAGAGACTCCAACCAAATCTAAATAATGATAAAAATTTAACTGTTATCAAGACTTTATGTGTTCAACGCGATAGCGAGTCTGTTAAAAAAAAGGTTTCTTATCTCGGAGAAATCTCTAATACAATAGAGTAATTTGGAACAATGTGATAGCCAACATCAACAGAGCACTTCAAGAAGAAGAGTATATTTTCTGAACGTTTGGACTGTATCAATGGAGCCTAGTTTTTACGTACTTACCCAATGACTGAGTACTATTGGACTAGAGTATAATGGCACGTGTGCTAACGTAAAACGATAAAAATTCTGTGAGAAAATTGTAAAGAAGGAAAGGGTAGACGTATCACCTAATGAAGGCGTGTTTTCTTAGATTTGCAACATTTTGTCACGTTAGGTCAGGTTAGTTCAGGTTTGGATTGGCAACAAATAATTGTGGCAATCCAATGAAAAGTTTAATTAAATTTGGAAAGTTAAAGTCGGTGACTTTTTACAAGGAATAATAATAGTTGGTTAAGATAATTCGAAAGCTAAGAACTTTTTCTTCTTTTAGACACCCGTAAATCCATAGTTCGATTGGTGTACGGGTGTTTCAGGAACTAATAGTTTATAATTTTTAATTCCCACGATGAATAGAAGTTATTCACTTATAATAACCGTAGTGCATGAATTATTTCCAGAAATTTTTTTAAGAACTCGAATTTTCCAATAAAATTCGTCTGTCTTCGCATCGCTGTCAAAGGACCTAAAAGTTACCTCCAATTGAAAGGAAATGACAAGTACCTAGCCATGGTTTATGATCAAATTCAGAAAGAAGCCGAAATCAGCAAAGGAGGTCAAGGTAATTATAACGAAGTCAAAGACATAATCTGCAGCGATTCTACAATCCAACAAGTTCAAACTCTCAAAGAAAGAGAAAAAAAAAGAGAACGAAAAATGAGCATGAAATGAAATTGAGAGAGAAAGCAAGGCATGGACAAATATTGAAATAGTCAGACAATAAAACAATACATCAAGAACAAATTGTGTACTAACTTACGCTCCAACCTAAAAATGGAGACTGAAGCACTTATCACAGCTTGTCAAGGGCAAGCAATACCCACCAACTACATGAGGACGAGGATTATGAAAACTGGTGGAGACCCTAATTGAAGACTCTGCCGGACTTAATTACTACCATAACTATGAGACCAGGTTTTGGCGAAGACTACCAACTTGCATTACACCGCCTTGAATTGTTCAAATTAAATCCTTATTACATTGGAGCTGTAACATATAATAAAGTTTCCCCCTTCTTGGACCTTAACAAATAATAAATATTTTTTTACATTGTCTCCCTTCCACAAATCTTAGACTCTAAGACCCAAACTTAGCCTCTTTTCTAGGAAATTCTAGGGAATGTTAAGTGTTAGCATAATGAACAAAACTACACTACATTCGAATAAAATGCAAAATGGAATAGAGACTCCAACCAAATCTAAATAATGATAAAAATTTAACTGTTATCAAGACTTTATGTGTTCAACGCGATAGCGAGTCTGTTAAAAAAAAGGTTTCTTATCTCGGAGAAATCTCTAATACAATAGAGTAATTTGGAACAATGTGATAGCCAACATCCACAGAGGATAGGCACTTCAAGAAGAAGAGTACATTTTCTGAACGTTTGGACTGTATCAATGGAGCCTAGTTTTTACGTACTTACCTAATGACTGAGTACTATTGGACTAGAGTATAATGGCACGTGTGCTAACGTAAAACAATAAAAATTCTGTGAGAAAATTTTAAAGAAGGAAAGGATAGACGTATCACCTAATGAAGGCGTGTTTTCTTAGATTTAGAACATTTTGTAACGTTAGGTCAGGTTAGTTCAGGTTTGGATTGGCAACAAATAATTGTGGCAATCCAATGGAAAGTTTAATTCACCAACTTTTTACAAGGAATAACAATAGTTGGTTAAGATAATTCGAAATCTAAGAACTTTTTCTTCTTTTAGACACCCGTAAACCCATAGTTCGGTTGGTGTACGGGTGTTTCAGGAACTAATAGTTTATAATTTTTAATTCCCACGATGAATAGAAGTTATTCACTTATAATAACCGTAGTGCATGAATTATTTCCAGAAATTTTTTTAAGAACTCGAATTTTCCAATAAAATTCGTCTGTCTTCGCATCGCTGTCAAAGGACCTAAAAGTTACCTCCAATTGAAGGGAAATGACAAGTACCTATCCATGGAGTATGATCAAATTCAGAAAGAAGCCGAAATCCGCAAAGGAGGTCAAGGTAATTATAACGAAGTCAAAGACATAATCTGCAGCGATTCTACAATCCAACAAGTTCAAACTCTCAAAGAAAGAGAAAAAAAAAGAGAACGAAAAATGAGCATGAAATGAAATTGAGAGAGAAAGCAAGGCATGGACAAATATTGAAATAGTCAGAGAATAAAACAATATATCAAGAACAAATTGTGTACTAACTTACGCTCCAACCTAAAAATGGAGACTGAAGCACTTATCACAGCTTGTCAAGGGCAAGCAATACCCACCAACTACATGAGGGCGAGGATGATCAAAACTGGTGGAGACCCTAATTGAAGACTCTACCGGACTTAAATACTACCATAACTATGAGACCAGGTTTTGGCGAAGACTACCAACTTGCATTACACCGCCTTGAATTGTTCAAATTAAATCCTTATTACATTGGAGCTGTAATATATAATAAAGTTTCCCCCTTCTTGGACCTTAACAAATAATAAATATTTTTTTACATTGTCTCCCTTCCACAAATCTTAGACTCTTAGACCCAAACTTAGCCTCTTTTCTAGGAAATTCTAGGGAATGTTAAGTGTTAGCATAATGAACAAAACTACACTACATTCGAATAAAATGCAAAATGGAATAGAGACTCCAACCAAATCTAAATAATAATAAAAATTTAACTGTTATCAAGACTTTATGTGTTCAACGCGATAGCGAGTCTGTTAAAAAAAAGGTTTCTTATCTCGGAGAAATCTCTAATACAATAGAGTAATTTGGAACAATGTGATAGCCAACATCCACAGAGCACTTCAAGAAGAAGAGTATATTTTCTGAACGTTTGGACTGTATCAATAGAGCCTAGTTTTTACGTACTTACCTAATGACTGAGTACTATTGGACTAGAGTATAATGGCACGTGTGCTAACGTAAAACGATAAAAATTCTGTGAGAAAATTGTAAAGAAGGAAAGGGTAGACGTATCACCTAATGAAGGCGTGTTTTCTTAGATTTGGAACATTTTGTCACGTTAGGTCAGGTTAGTTCAGGTTTGGATTGACAACAAATAATTGTCGCAATCCAATGGAAAGTTTAATTCACCGACTTTTTACAAGAAATAACAATAGTTGGTTAAGATAATTCGAAAGCTAAGAACTTTTTCTTCTTTTAAACACCCGTAAATCCATAGTTCGATTGGTGTACGGGTGTTTCAGGAACTAATAGTTTATAATTTTTAATTCCCACGATGAATAGAAGTTATTCGCTTATAATAACCCTAGTGCATGAATTATTTCCAGAAATTTTTTTAAGAACTCGAATTTTCCAATAAAATTCGTCTGTCTTGGCATCGCTGTCAAGGGACCTAAAAGTTACCTCCAATTGAAGGGAAATGACAAGTACCTATCCATGGAGTATGATCAAATTCAGAAAGAAGCCGAAATCCGCAAAGGAGGTCAAGGTAATTATAACGAAGTCAAAGACATAATCTGCAGCGATTCTACAATCCAACAAGTTCAAACTATCAAAGAAAGAGAAAAAAAGAGAACGAAAAATGAGCATGAAATGAAATTGAGAGAGAAAGCAATGCATGGACAAATATTGAAATAGTCAGAGAAGAAAACAATATATCAAGAACAAACTATGTATTGACTTACGCTAACCTAAAAATGGAGACTGGAGCACTTATGATAGCTTATTAAACAATAGCCACTAACTACATCGACGTCATCACGACAAAAAGGCGTAAGTGCCAAAATTTAAAAAAATGATTTTATGGTGCCAAACGATACAAAATGGACCCTTACACCATATACCAAAAGCTCTAAAATGCTAATAAACTAGAAATCATTAAAAAATCATCTTTCCGTACGTAAGCGACATATCGCGTCAGAAATCGGCCGTTTGTATTTCAATAGGTCTGCGAATCTTACGGGGTGCAGTCGCTTTGGCCTTGTGATTGTTTTCGTGTTATTATAGTAATGTATGCAAATAAAATTTACATTAATATTGAATTTTATTTTGTCAGGATTGTGTATAACGTCGAAAATACGTCTTTACTGTTAAAAGACCTCCAAACATTTGATTTTGTCGGTTACACCTTTTCTACAATATATTTTGTAAATTCCTAACCGCCACTCACCCGTAAGATTACAATGGACATTTTAATCGTTAATCTCTACCAATAGTTGATATATCTGGACCTCAGAATGTATCTGTAAACTTATAATTATAACAAACGATCATCTATTGCAACTGACTAAGTTTAATTTATATTATTTTTATAAAGAAATTCATCTTTAATTTTCCAACCAATTTGTCGCTTACGCCCACATTATTTTTAGATGGATTAGGCACATCTCCCTCGTGCAAAGAGGATGGTTATGATGGCAAATAAAAAATCAAAAAGTGATGCACCAGCAGAAATAAATTATGGTGATGCTTCTGACGATTTAAGTGAAGCCTTATGTCACGAGGTCATCTTATTAAGTGATGATTATGTCGAGGAAGAACATGGAATCAGCAACCTGTCAGACACAATTTGCTCAAACGAAATTTTTCCGTCATTACCTGGCGACCTAACTGAGCAAACCCTATTAGATTTAAGAAACTCACAAATTAACTATGAGACTGAAAAACTTCAAAAGACTGATGATAGTGATATTGGTAATAAACAATTAATTGAAGGCCAAAAGCCAGTTACAGACGTAAAGTTGGCTGAATACTCAGATAGTAGTGGAGATGAGGGTTTAGATGGACTTAATCCTAAAGATGTTAGTGTACGTCGTGATTATCCTATAAATGACAAAATCGAGAATTCCCAGTGTGTGGTCCAAGAAAAGTATAATTCGAACGAGAGTGATTTGGAGTCGGAATCGTCGGATGAATCGTGGGATGAATCGTCGGATGAATCGTTGGATGAAACTCTATTTATTTTAATCTGTTTAGATAAAAAGCGGAGTTTTATTAACGGTTGTATGAACGTAATACCTGTTAAAAGAAGGAGGACCGAGAAACTCAACTCAAGAAGGGCTTTATCATACCTATATTTTTTAATGAAAGGTGGTGTTCTTCGTGGTGCCAAGCATCTTTAAATGTGTCCCAGAAGTTTATTAGAGGTTCAATTAATGGGAAAATAAAAGAAAATTTAGATCTGAGAGGAAAACGTGAACCTAAACCTAAGGTAACCGAAGAACAAATGCAAGATTTTCGATCCTATATTAAAGCTCTCCTTGCGGTGCCTTCCCAAGATTGTAGGTCGTCGACAGACAAACTGTACCTACCAGCAGAAGTAAAAAAGCATAAGTAATCTTTTCAGGTTAGTATGCTTCTCATATCACTAGTATGAATAAAAATCCTCTGGGAATGAGTGCCTTTTAAAATCATTTCAAGATTGCAATTCACGTACCTCGCAAATACAAATGTTCAAAGTGTGAATGGTATAAAAACATACCGGAAGACAAGAAAACAGACTCTGACAGAGCAAGTTATTTAAATTACCGAAAGGAGAAAGACGAAGCAAAACAACTTTTTTTTGAGTGATCAATCTAATTCTTCTATAGATGATACATTAGTTGTCTCATTTGATTTGCAAAAGGTCTTGAGTTCACCACATAGAAAAAACACGTTCTATGGGTTCAGCAGAAAATATGCCGTTTACAACTTTACGATATATGAGAGCAAAACCCAAAATGCATATTGTTGCATCTGGGAAAAAAATGGAAAGCGAGGTGTAAATGAGATTTGCACCCATTTTTATAATTATCTTTTACGAATTAACCAGGAAAAGAAGTACCGAAAAATAAATTTGTATTGTGATAATTGTCCTGGCCAAAATAAAAATAAAGTAATGTTGTCTATGTTGTTACATTTTATTAAATCATCAAAGTGGGTAAAGGAAATTTCCATTACTTATCTAGTAGCAGGACAGACATACATGCCTATAGACAGTGTGCATGCTGTAATAGAAAAGTATATCTCTAAACTGAGCATTCAAGCTCCATTCGAATGAAATACTTTAGTCAGAAATGCCAGAAAAAGACCAAGGCCATACAAGGTAATTTCTGTAAGTTTTGAACAATTTTTAGATTGGAAATCACTCCCAAGTAACAAAAGAATCAAGGACAGAGATGGAGTGGAATTAAGAATAGCGAGCGTGCTTCAGTTTCCAAAGCCGATTTAAATTCCTTGTATATAACCAAAAACTATTTGCCAAATGCAAAATTTACGCAATTTGATTGACCAATTAAAAGAATGGCCCGTCCCAATAGACTCTACTATTCCGAATTGCCTATTAACGAAAACAAATTGAAAGATTTGCGAAATTTATGTGAGAAAAATGTGATACAAAAGCCCTACCATGCCGAGTACCTGGCTCTAACTTCCAATGGAACCCACGTACCTGATGTCTTACCTGAGTCAGATGTGCAAGACTTAGAAGAAATCTAAGTATTTTGTTTTATTTAGTTTAGTTTTTATTATATTGGATTCATTAGAATAAGAATCAAAATTATTTATTTTAAATGAATGTTAAAGCTTTAAGTTTATGCAAGAAAAAAATTTTGTTCCTGAGTTCCATACTATGCATTTTAGGTTTTTATTTTAAAGAATTCGCATCTCTGGGTTTTTGCTTCTGCATTTTCCAATTTACCTATTTTTAACAAAGATTAAAACTACTATCATTAAAAAATAAATAATGTTTTTTAATGATAGTAATGTTAACAATTTTGTTTAGTGATGGTTTATAAAACGTATGAAAAAACGAAATTTTTGAGTTAAGTAGTCCCGACAGAATGCGAACAGCGACAAAAAGCTCTAAAAAGGCAATTTTTAGTTCTTTTGGAGAGTTATTGTTACGTTAAGTTAGTGACAATCTAAATTCCAACAAATTTTATTACTGTGAAAGTTCTACAAGAGATGCTATGCATTTTTTGGGCCTATTATGAAAAAACTAAATTTTTGAGTTAAGTAGTCTAGACCATTTGACATGTACTTTAGAAAGTATCATTTGTACTTTATAACAGTCACTTGGATTTCAGAATATATCACTTGTATTTCAGAATAGTGATTTTGATTTGAAAAATCGTCAGTTGTATTTCAGAATAGTTACTTGTATTTCAGAAAACCACACTTTAATTTCAGAACAATCATTTAGATTTTAGAATATATCACTTGTATTTCAGAAAGCGCCACTTGTAGTTTAGAAGATATCACTTGAATTTCAGAAAATTGTTTTGGAAACAAAGTTTGTTATTTGCATTTGTGTGGAGTTCTTCAAAAAGGTAAGTACAGTGCAAAAGTGAAAGACTCAAAAACCACTTCAACACAATATATTTTCTAAAAAATTGGACTTTATTCGCACAACTTAGCATTTCTCTTAATGCCGCCATCTTACTAATATAAAATATACCAGTTGCACTATGTAAATTTTATATTTGCCAAGAGTAAATTGTTGTCATTGTTAAATTTTATGTGTAAATCAAGTATAATTTATACAATACAAAAAAAGAAAACTCTGAAGATAGTATGTAATTCATTTATTTTCTGAAATTTAAATAACGCATTCTGAAATACATCTGAACTTTTCTGAAATACAAATGATTAATCTATGATACTTTTTAAAATTCCACTGACTATTCTGAAATACAAGTGGTGAATTCTGAAATACAAGTGATATATCTGAAATCCAAGTGACGTTTTCCAAACTACAAATGATACTTTCTAAACTACATGTGAAAATAGTGTAGAATTTGCACGATTTTAAAAAGGCGTAAGTACCTACTAAATTTCCAGACTGGAAAAATGGAAGGCGTATTCGAATTTTAAGGGCCATTTTAATAGATTTTGTTTTAAACGCGGAAGGGTTAACCGCCTAAAAAAAGAGATAAACGCCATAGTTCTTGATTGAAGTAATATCAGTGAGATCTAGGCGACAAAATGACCTAAAAAGGCAATTTTTAGGTCTTTTGGAGAGTTATTGTTACGTTAAGTTAGTGACAATCTAAATTCCACCAAATTTTATTACTGTGAAAGTTCTACAAGAGATGCTATGCATTTTTTGGGCCTCTTGAAAAATTTGCCAAATGGCGCTTACGGCTTTCTGTCGTGTCACCGTCGACATGACGACGAGGATCATGAAAACTTGTGGATACCCTAATTGCAATCAAATTCAAAAAGAAGCCGAAACCCGCAAAGGAGGTCAAGGTGATTATAACGAAGTCAAAGACATAATCTGCAGCAATTCCACAATCCAACAAGTTCGAACCATTAAAGAAAGAGAAAAAAACGAGAACGAAAAATGATCATGAAATGAAATAGAGAGAGAAAGCAAGGCATTGACAAATATTGAAATAGTCAGAGAAGAAAACAATATATCAAGAACAAATTGTGTACTAACTTACGCTCCAACCTAAAAATGGAGACTGAAGCACTTCTCACAGCCTGTCAAGGGCAAGCAATACCCACCAACTACATGAGGCCGAGGATAATGAAAACTGGTGGAGACCCTAATGGAAGACTCTGCCGGACTTAATTACTACCATAACTATGAGACCAGGTTTTGACGAAGACTACCAACTTACATTACACCGCCTTGAATTATTAAAATTATATCCTTATTACATCAGTGCTGCATATACAACAAAGTTTTCCCCTTCTTGCAACTTAACAAATAATAAATATTTTTTTACATTGTCTCCCTTCCACAAATCTTAGACTCTTAGACCCAAACTTAGCTTCGGTTCTAGGCAATTCTAAGGAATTTTAAGTGTTAGCACAATGAACAAAACTACACTACATTCGAATAAAATGCAAAATGGAATAGAGACTCCAACCAACTCTAAATAATGATAAAAATTTACCTGTCTTCAAGACTCTAGGTGTTCAACGTGATAGCGAGTCTGTTACAAACAAAAATTCATATCTCGGAGAACCGTCTAATACATCTTTTTCGACATAACCAAAATATTTAATTGTGATAATAAAATTACTTTAAAGCAAAGACGCAAGTTCAAATCCTTGGTTTCAGAAAGTTTCAACTGCTGTCGCATGCCGTTATGAGTAAATTAATCTTGTTACAAGGCCTAATATGTTCCTCCCCTCTTGACATCTTCATTACGGTTTGTGATTTTTGATGTAGCAATGTTCCGTGACACGCAAACTTGGAAAGTTACCCCCAGGATTTCCGCCCTACTTTACAAGGAGTATAAGACTAGTTTATATAATTCCGACTTGGAAATGAAGAACGGAAAATTAAGTTTCTTAGGCTCAAATAAAATGTATATTTTGACTGTAACGAAAGTACAACGCGCTTTACAAGACGCAAATCGATAATATTTTTTTGTTACCCGTTTATACCTGTTTTATCGATAATTAGATAAATTACCTTCAGTATTCTGTATTGATGAATAGTGCGAATAAAATAACGACATAGAAACGGTATTTGTTGAAAAATGGTAAACATATAACCAATTTTTACATTTCAAAGAAACCCCTCTATATGAATCGCAATACCCAGTTTCAAATTAGCTCTAAAGATTTATTTAAAGCAAAAATAATTTTAGAGGATTCATTCTATTGTAGTGTCGTAACCTTGTCCAGAATTATTGTATTTCACTCGTTTCGGCTGGGTCTTAGTGCCTATTGTTTGCGGACCTTATTAACTCAAAGGGCCTTGGCACTCTCTGGGAATTTTGCCGAAACTGAAACCCTTATCCTTTGAAACGAAGTCTTTTATGTTTCCCAAGATTTCTATAGCCCTGTAACCTAAGACCCTATATGTTTCGTATTTTCGAAATATTTCTAGAGTAGCTTCTCAGACAAATAATTTCAACATTTTATAGATATTGAAGTTGACAAGTATGGTATTGAAAAGATTATTACAGAATAAGAGTTATTTACCTGCTGAGATGTCTTCTTTGAAGTTAATATAAGGTTAATTGAAAGCGTGGCTGGAATAACTCCACATAAGCGGAATTATCGCGAAATAGCGGTGTAAAAGGGAGTTGTAGTTGAGAAGAATGGAGAGTTGTAGAAAAATGAGTTGGTAGTCGGCCATAATGGATTTGTGATGTTTATGACAGTTACGCCATGCGTTCCGCGAAAAGATCACTTCAACTTTGTGCAGGATGTGCAGAAACAGGAAACTGCAAAGATTACGAAAAAATACAGGAGATATTAAGGAAGAAAGTGACTGGGAGATAAACATGGAAGGGTACTGAAATCAATACAGGCTGAGCCGTGAAGGGGAGGATCATAACAATATGAGAGAGAACAGTTTAATGGATCGAAGATCATGTTCAGAAGATAAAATACATGCATCAATGAAAGAAAGGAATATATAGTAATTAATGAACAGCGAAGTATTCAAAGTACTTGAATGATCTAAGTGGTTGAGTACATGGACGTTGCAGTCTGCTATAAATGCTGCAGGTTTGGTGTTTTTCTGTTTCGTGCATGAAACGGAATTGCTTCTATAAATGTGGGAAGGGGGGCATGATGGCAAAAAATACGATAAACATGCGCCAATTGACTGTCCAATCTGTAAAAGAAGAGGAGTGAGAGCCAGCGACAAAAATCGCCCCATGTACAAATATCTCGGGGTTTGTATTTTACAGGATGTGTTTTCTTTTCTTTATGTTACTTTTAATTTTACCCATAGTCCTGATGAAGTTTAATGCTTAATTAGACGGAACGTTGACGAAAAGGTAGTTGTAGTGTAGTGTAGTGTTTTGCTGCCTTGTCCCAATTCCGCCGATTTCCCCTACATCTTCATTTTAAAAACCTATCTAATTTTTGTTGACAAGTTATCTTCATTGGACTCCTCATCGATGGCTTCATTCTACCAAGACTTCAATGTGTGTGGTGCAGCCTACAACAGCTCCCCGACTTTGCAGATAATATTTAACAGCCCTTTCACTGATCTTTTGATTAATGTCTGCAATACGTTCTGGAGTAAACTTGGCTGGAAATCTTTGTGGCAAAATGGTCTTGTACTCCCTCATTTTGACGACAATTTTCGGGCCAAACTGTCAATTTCAAGCCAAAATTTCAAATTATTCCCGACCTTTTTGTTCAAATCTATAATGAATGACGTTCAAGTCCCCGGCGTTCAAGGTCACATCTAGCGTGAACCAGTTGTTGCCATTTTCGAGGTCACAATCAAGCGCTTGTCACGGCTAGGTGGAAGAAATTCCTTGTATTGTCCTGACATCCGCTTTGCTTAACTACTCACTTACGCATCCTAGCGGCCATTTCAGAAACTTGAAAATATTTTCTCTTAGCCGTTTTAGTAATAACTTTTTTTGCCGCCAGGCTCTACGATGGATAAGTTCGCAGATAAAGTACCTCGCATTCATAGTTGACCACCCTGTACAGCTGAAAAATAGAGCTAATACGGGAAGACACACATTACGGGAACGAAATAGAAAACAGTGGACAAAGGATGCGAGAAAACTGTAAAGTTGTAAAAAAGAGGGACAGAGATGTTGAGATCGATATAATACTCATACAGGAACCCTACAGAAGAAACGACACACTGGATGGATACCGCAGATATCCGAAGAGCGAGGTAAGTAAAGTGAAAGTGTGGGCGTAAGAAGGAATACAGGCTAAATTCTATGTGCAAGGACAGTGTTTGCTTGGTTGCTCTGCAAGGTGAAAGAGCAATCAAATTTGCTAGAGTGTATGCGAGCTGGGTACAAAGAGCAGAAGAATTAAGGAGCATGAAAGATGCAGAATGGGTATGAAACGGTCGTAATTGGGGGGGATTGCAATGGAAACCTGGAGTGGTGGTATAGACGATGGAAGGGGTGACGAAATACCAACGTCAAACGACGAAAGTGTAAACGACAAAATCAACCATCCACCTTTAGTACGGTGAATGGGGAAAGTTGGGTGGACTTAACGCTACAAAAAGTGACCGACATAACAAACTGGACCGTACTAACAGATGAGGACTTTCTAAGCGGCCATACCATACAGTATTATGAAGGATACGAAACCAACAGACCTACAATTTTGCTTCAAAAGACTGGGACTGTTCTCGCCACGAAGTAAGCAAATAGAGGGTAAAACACATGAAAACACCGGAAGATGTCGAAAGCGAGACGGAAAGGCTACAGAATTTTTTTAAAGAGGAAGTAAGAGGGCAGAGTGGCCATGTAGAAACACACGGAATGGGGGGGAACAATACTGATCCATCCAAAGTCCTCCAAAATCCTCCAAAGTGAAAAAGAAAAAAAAAGTTAAGAAGGTAAAAAGATCGTTCTAAGCGAAAAGAGACGAAAAAGAGAGAGGAAGATACAAAGTCACATAGAAGAGACTTAGACTGACATAAAAGAAATTGATAATTGACAAAAGAACGTATATGCATGAACAGGACATACAAATGTTGAAGAAGGACCAACCATGGAACAAAGTTTGGTGGTGAAAGGAGGGGACAGAGCAACAACCAACAAAAACGGGGAAAAATTGGAAGGCGAGGATGCAGATAACTACTTAATCGATAAGTACTTTCCGGAGATGGCAAAGGGATGAAAATGACTACTATGACCCGACTATAAATCGAGGGGAGCCGAGGGGAGTTATTATTGGTTTCAAAAAACGAAAACCATGCGAATGCATATGTATGGGAAACGATGGAAGAGCAAATGTTAAGTCCGTATGGGAGGTGCTGGGAGCTAGGAATCTTTTCTAGGGTGTGGAAAAAGGCAAGGGTGAGATGGCTAGCAAAAAGAGGGGGAGGGGAGACACCCATCTGTCTAACACCGACCCTGGGGAAGATATTGGATAAATTGGTGAATGAGAGTATGGTGTGAAAGAGAACAAAATGGAGTTAGAGTCAGTATAGTTTCATAGCGGGATGGAACATGGTTGGAGCTATTAAGGTTCTCGATTTTTAATGTGAAAATGGCAAAGGAAAACGGGCAACTCGTGTTGATCGCGTTCTTCGGCGTGAGGAACGTTATCAATATAGCCTTGGTGACAGACGTCGATCGCAGGACTGCGACCTGGGAAATACCTCATATGTTGAGAAAAATATGCTGGATACTCCAAGAACTTGATTTTGCCCGACCGGCAGCGACCACACGTTTTCAAACTACTGTTTCGCATAAAGCTCTTTGTTCAAATCAATAATGGATGAAGACATCTTTGCGACTACGCATTTACAGCTCGGCTCACACTCAAGAACAGCTTGGCGGCGTGACTTTTCAAGGTTCCAGCGACCTCGTGTGACTCGTCAAGGTCTCGCTTCAAGGTTGCAATTTTCGAGGTCACGGGAGACGTCAAGGCGAATTCGGCTGAAGTAGTGGGCGTGTAAGTCCACAGGTGGAATGGGGATACTTACAATTTCCTTAAAAGTGGCCCAATACCCGCTTTGTTTAACTACTAGGGTGTAATGAAAATCCCAAAGGTGCTACGTGAATAATGAATTTTATTCACGCTGTTTTAATTTAAAGTGAATGACAAATCCTATTATGTGTTTACAACCTGATGTGGGATGACCGTATTATTGTACAAACTGCGGACAAAAACAAAAAATTTTATTTACGACGTGCTGTAATGTATGTAATTCATGAGGTTTTCTCCACAAGGTTATTGAAATTATAATAGGCGACTTTGTGGAAGTTGAGAAAGAAAAAAACAAATTTTCCTTTCTAAAACCACTATGTTTCAAATGTTTCGATGCACGTTTTTAGCATCTTCATTAGTGATTACACAAAACACTCTTAAGTGAAACATCTTGGACTTCCATTGCCTTTATTGAGTTTTTTACAATTGCTGATTCATTTTACTGGAATGTACCTGTTTACTTCCTGGCAGAGAATTTAAGCTCAAAATTGAATAGGGTCCAGAACTGACACCGTCACTAGCTTCGGCAGTATTAATATCATCCAAAAGAATAACTTTAGGGACGGGGGCCATTAACCTCCTGATTTCCGGGCACGCAAAGTACAGTACCCCTTTGATGGTTCCATCAAGTTTGCCTACGGAGTTGGTGAGTTCGATTCCGCACCATATACCGTCCGCGAAATGAACTGTTCCCACATATTTAAGATATCCGCGTTTTTCACCGTGTTGGACCGACCTTCCGAGATGCACTTCGCTGATGATGATGGTCTGCGTTTCGCTTTCTGGAGAGGAACAGGTCGCGATCGAAAGAACTCGAAGGCCGAATGTTGGAATTCGACAAGGTTTGACCCTGTCGAGTTCCAACCTTAGACAAGGTCAAACCTGGCGATCTTGTTCCACCACCCCTGGTGGAACAAGGTCACCAATCATGGTGTTGTTAAGAAGTAATTGCAACAAATAAGGTCAAACCTTATCGAACTCCAACCTTCGGCCTTCGAGTTTTATTCTTTTGGATGATATTAATACTGCCAAAGCTAGTGACGGTGTCAGTTCTGGACCCTATTCAATTTTGTGCTTAAATTCTGTGCCAGGAAGTAGTCAGGTACATTCCAGTAAAAGGATTCAGCAAGTGTAAAAAACTCAATAAATTCAATGGAAGTCCAAGATGTTTCACTTAATAGTTCATCATTGTCTACCACCTTTAAACAAACGTTAAAAAACACTCTATTATTCCATATGTGATGTTTTTCTCAATATATTTGTGAGATTGGGTGCGACGTGTTTGTCAGCCACCGTACAGGAGCGTATCCTCACTAGCTTATACTGACCATTCCATTGACTTATAACTGACGAATTTAAAAAAATTGCGAATATTGCGATATATTAGCAGCCTAGTCGTCCTAGATAAGGTGATGTTTTAAAAAAGTAGCGGTGAAAAGACGAAATCGCTGCAATTTTGCAACAATAAGATTCAGAAAAGAAAAACGTTACAAGTTTCATAAGAGAACCATAAGAGATTTACAAGAACTTTCTATTATTTCCCTCCAAATTTTCCAATCTCCTTATAGAGTAAAATGTAACATTTACGCTTACCGCACAGTGCTTGGTGCGACTGTCTACTGCAGCATATCCTACCTAGAACAAAAATCACACTGTAACTCAAAAAAACTACAAGAGCCAACAACTCTCCCTAAACACGATATTAATGCGTAAAAGCTGCAAATTAAATTACTACGTCAAGCTGCAAAATTTACTGCTTGCTGCCTCCTGACAGTGTCTAATTTGAAACCAACTCGTTAAGTTTTAAGACTTCACTTTCAAAATAAATAAGCCTTAGTACTTAGCGAAAGAAGGGCAAAAAAATTATTAAAACAAAACACGAACCTCATTAGTCACTTAGCTGTTTAAGAATTCAGAACAAAGCAAACTAATTTTAAGAAACTATGTAAACGTAAGTTTCGAGTTATTCCAACTTTCCAGGTTTAGCCGTGAAACAACGACAAAGGATTATTAAAACCTAAATGGAGTCTGCCTTGCTCTTTTCGTAAAGAAGATTTGGTTGAGAAAACTTTTTATCAAGAAAACTACTTATTTTCTTAGCGAATTAATGTATTTTTATGTCATTATTCTGTAGACCCAAAACTCACAATTTTGATTATTTACAAAATATTAATAAAGTTATTATTAATTACTGATACTTCATTAAATGATCAATAAGCTACACGGTTGGCAAAAAAAAACAATTGCGCGTTGTGTCATCTTTTACTTTGTCACATAAGTTGCATGCGATGGCACCAACCCAAATTAGTTGCAATAAAGTATCAACAGTACAATACGTAAAATTGCTGAAAATTTTGTATGAAAGTCTGGTGCCCAGACACGGATTAAATGAATTTTGATTGTTCCACAAAATGACTATCAAACTGCATGAACGTTGTTTCTTCAGCGCAACAAATCTAATTTTCTGAAATTTTATGCATAACTCAATACACACAAAAAACACATTTTATAGACAATTTCCTGAATTAAAATGCGACACAAGTGAAAGCTTGAAGTTTACTTTGATATTTTTCAGATAAACTTGGAGATGACATCCAATTTGCATATGGACTACGAATACCAATATGACCTATGAAATAAGGAATATGCAAGGTAAATGTCAGGACTATAGACCACAAACCCAGAATGGCAATAGTTGTGCCCCATTCCGCATTACACAAAGCCTGGCGATAGTCAGGTTCAGTTATGCATACATTGAGCTTAGTAGTACTCGGGCCCCAATATACGCACACAGTCTGGTAGTAGACGTCTCTTTACACTAACACCGAACCTAGCAATAGTTGCGCCCCACTCCGCATTAAACAAAGCTTGGAATAGTCCCATACAAACAAATGCAGTCCAAACTACCTAATCTTTCAAGACTAAGCTTAGTTCAATCTGAGCGTACTCCCTTAATTAATACGTTTTACCAGTTACATCTTCCGTCAAGTAAATCTTTTCACTTAACAGTCACATATCTCTCTCTGGGATGTTACTATGTCTGGTACGACATATGCCACATTTGTGAGCAGAAATTCACATCCAGTGACGTTTTGTGCGTGATCACTGTCATTTGAGTGGTAACTTTCGCGGATATGCACATCAACTGTGTAACCTAAACTATCAAAATTCCTTTGTGGTACCGATACTATTTCATAATCTCACTGGATATGACAGTCATTCCATCATTAACGAATTAGCGAAACAAAATGACGTCAGTCTCCTTCCGCTTAACTGTGAAAAATATATGTTTCACTGTTTTCGATAATGACACCTCAATTAAATTCCGTTTCATTGATTCGCTTAAATTTCTAGGTTTCTTGTTGGACACGCTCGCTACAACGCTTAAACTGGAAGATTTTGAAAATAACAAAAATGAATTCAATCATCTATCGCCGGAAATTTTCAAATTATTAACGAGGAAGGGAGTCTTTTGCTATGACTATATTGATTTCGATTATTGTTAGTATATATTTTATTCTCTCTTGTTAACTGGTTTTAATTATAAACCAATTGGTAGTATATTGCCTTTATTTGAAGCTCTAACTCTAACTGACCGCTGGATTAACCATTCTCCAATGTCTAAGGGCTTACCAGAAAGGCATTTGTGCACCCTTTATTACAAAACTATAGATAATAGATATTTTGACCATAAATGAGCTTATCTCCAACATAAGGTTCATTGTAAAGCAGATTGAAAATTATAAAAGTAAACAAAAATGTTACCTAAAAAGGCAGCAATTAAAAGGTCTTAAACATTTTTACTGCAAATTTATTAAGCTTGGCACCAAAAATGACGACAATGGATGAGGTGCACCCATCTAAGTTAGCCAGATGTCAATTAAGTTTTTATTTCGCCTCTTATTTCTAATAGAAACAATACTATTTCCAATACTTAATAAATTTAAGTCAAGAAATGTTTGAACTCTAAAAGGGTAAAGAAATACTCTAAAACGAGTTTCATAGTCGCCAAAAATATTACCAGTCTACTGTCCATTCAAGGATATATAACCCGAATCACTTTAGCTATGACTATCGAATTTGGAACGCCTTTAGCGATTATTCCTTGTGGGAAACCGAAACAAATGCCGATACCGCAGTTTGCCTATCGACACAAAGACTGCCAAATTAATTGCTGCCCTAAAGCAGCTATTACCCCAGATGACAATTGGCTTCTGATAATAGGCCGAGCTTCTGAAGCGATAGTAAGGCACTAACCGGTCACTGATTAATGTTGTTTGCGCTTGCTGCGCCTCAGCACTTATTGAATTGGTTTGCGTTACCCTTCATTAGTTTAATAACTATTATTGCAAACAAATTTTGGTTTTTCTTTTTGACTTAAAACTCTTCTAAAGGGGAAGAAAGACAAAACGCGATATATCAAAAAAGTAAATATTTAGTTTTCAATGCTGATATGTAAGGTGAGCTCTGTAGAATTTTTGATTGCAAGACCCGATATGACTTTGAAGTTTATGTAAATTGTAAATCAATATAATATAATAACACTCCGATATCTGCATGGAACTAAAATTGGTCTGATCGGTGCTTAAAATAGATTTGATGACATATTGACATTTTAAAACTACTTCATGACCCACCAGATTTTATTGCTTAGTAACCAAATCCATAAACATAAACTTTACACCAGTGCGAGAGTAAAGTGCACTTTGTGACCCGTGCGGGTATTAGGTAGATACAATTTAAGATTTTTTGCAAACTCTGACGTCTCGAACCTGACGTTATCATGGTAACCACTGGACCGAAAATTTGGCTCTGCCTCCTGCTGAAGCAGAGATGGTAAGTATGAAGCTCAACCGCTTCTACTGTCGCCAAATCATTTTATGACGATTACTGGGTATAGCGATTCGAGTCACCACAGATCTAGACCGTCAGTTTGTGTCTTACCTATTCAAACACCTAAATCGTTTAAATGGTAAGATTCGCTTTCACACAAACTGCCAAATCATCTAGTGATCAACTGTTGGCAAGTTGGACTTTTATCGCCACCTCAGGGTAACCTGACCTTATCATGGTATCCACTGGACCGAAAATTTCGCTCTGCCAGGTGCTGAAGCAGATATGGTAAGCAAGAAGCCCAACAGCTTCTACTGTCCCCAAACCATTTTATGATGATCACTGGGTATGGCGGTTCAAGTCACCCCAGATCTAGAGCGTCAGTTTGAGTCTTACCTATTCAAACTCCTAAATCGTTTAAATGGTAAGACTCACTTCCACACAAACTGCCAAATCATCTAGTGACCAATTCTTGATAAGATGGATTTTAATCATCAACCCAGGGAAACCTGACGTTATCATGTTATCCACTGGGCCGAAAATTTGGCTCTGCCAGGTGCTGAAGCAGAGATGGTAAGTATGAAGCCCAACAGTTTCTACTGCCGCCAAAGCACTTTATGATGATTACTGGGTATAGCGGTTTGAGTCACCACATATCTAGATCGTAAGTTTGTGTCTTACTTATTCAAACTCCTAAATCGTTTAATTGGTAAGACATATTCGCACAAACTGCCAAATCATCCAGTGACCAATTGTTGGCAAGTTGGATTTTTATCATCAACTCAGGGGAACGAAAAATTGGCTCTACCAGGTGCTGAAGCAGAGATGGTAAGTATGAAGCCCAACAGCTTCTACTGTCGCCAAATCATTTTATGATGATCACTGGGTATGGGCGGTTCGAGTCACCACAGATCTAGACCCTCAGTTTGAGTCTTATCTATTCAAACACCTAAATCGTTTAATTGGTAAGACTCACTCTCACACAAACTGCCAAATCATCCAGTGACCAACTGTTGACAAGATGGATTTTTATCATCAACTCAGGAAAACCTGACGTTATCATAGTATCCACTGGACCAAAAATTTGGTTCTGCCCGGTGCTGAAGCAGAGATGGTAAGTATGAAGCCCAACAGCTTCTACTGTGGCCAAACCACTTTATGATGAGCACTGGGTATAGCGGTTCGCGTCACCACAGATCTAGACCGGCAGTTTGAGTCTTACCTATACAAACACTTAAATCGTTTAATTGGTAAGACTCCCATTCTCACAAACTGCCAAATCATCCAGTGACCAACTGTTGGCAAGATGGACTTTTATCATCAACTGAGGGAAACCTGACGATATCATGGTATCCACTTGACTAAATATTTAGCTCTGCCATGTGATGAAGCAGAGATGGTAAGTTTGAAGCCCAACAGCTTCTACTATCGCCAAAACATTTTATGATGATCACTGGGTATGGCGATTCGAGTCACCACAGATCTAGACCGTCAGTTTGTGTCTTACCTATTCAAAGACCTAAATCGTTTAATTGGTAAGACTCACATTCACACAAACTGCCAAATCATCCAGTGACCAATTGTTGGTCACCCAGATTTTTATCATCAACTCAGGGAAACCTGACGTTATCATAGTATCCACTGGACCGAAAATTTCGTTCTGGCCGGTGCTGAAGCAGAGATGGTAAGTATGAAGCCCAACAGCTTCTACTGTCGCCAAACCATTTTATGATGATCCCTGGGTATAGCGATTCGGGTCACCACATATCTGGACAGTCAGTTTGTGTCTTACCTATTCAAACACCTAAATCGTTTAAATGGTAAGACTCACTCTCACACAAACTGCCAAATCATCCAGTGACCAACTGTTGGCAAGTTGGACCTTTATCATCAACTCAGGGAATCTGACTTTATCATGGTATCCACTGGACCGAAAATTTGGCTCTGCCAGGTGCTGAAGCAGAGATGGTAAGTATGAAGCCCAACAGCTTCTACTGTCGCCAAATCATTTTATGATGATCACTGGGTATGGGCGGTTTGAGTTACCACAGATCTAGACCCTCAGTTTTAGTCTTATCTATTCAAACACCTAAATCGTTTAATTGGTAAGACTCACTCTCACACAAACTGCCAAATCATCCAGTGACCAACTGTTGGCAAGATGGATTTTTATCATCAACTCAGGAAAACCTGACGTTATCATAGTATCCACTGGACCGAAAATTTGGTTCTGCCCGGTGCTGAAGCAGAGATGGTAAGTATGATGCCCAACAGCTTCTACTGTCGCCAAACCATTTTATGATGATCACTGGGTATGGCGATTCGAGTCACCACATATCTAGACCGTCAGTTTGTGTCTTACCTATTCAAACACCTAAATCGTTTAAATGGTAAGAATCACTTTTCCACAAACTGCCAAATCATCTAGTGATCAACTGTTGGCAAGTTGGATCTTTATCATCAACTCAGGGGAACCTGACGTTATCATGGTATCTCCACTGGAACGAAAATTTGGCTCTACCAGGTGCTGAAGCAGAGATGGTAAGTATGAAGCCCAACAGCTTCTAGTATCGCCAAACCACTTTATGATGAGCACTGGGTATGCCGGTTCGCGCCACCACAGATCTAGACCGGCAGTTTGAGTCCTACCTATACAAACACCTAAATCGTTTAATTGGTAAGACTCACATTCTCACAAACTGCCAAATCATCCAGTGACCAACTGTTGGCAAGATGGACTTTTATCATCAACTGAGGGAAACCTGACGTTATCATGGTATCCACTTGACTAAATATTTAGCTCTGCCATGTGATGAAGCAGAGATGGTAAGTTTGAAGCCCAACAGCTTCCACTATCGCCAAAACATTTTATGATGATCACTGGGTATGGCGATTCGAGTCACCACAGATCTAGACCGTCAGTTTGTGTCTTACCTATTCAAAGACCTAAATAGTTTAATTGGTAAGACTCACTCTCACACAAACTGCCAAATCATCCAGTGACCAACTGTTGGTCACTCAGATTTTTATCATCAACTCAGCGAAACCTGACGTTATCATCGTATCCACTGGACCGAAAATTTTGTTCTGCCCGGTGCTGAAGCAGGGATGGTAAGTATGAAGCCCAACAGCTTCTACTGTCGCCAAACCATTTTATGATGATCACTGGGTATGGGCGGTTTGAGTTACCACAGATCTAGACCCTCAGTTTGAGTCTTATCTATTCAAACACCTAAATCGTTTAATTGGTAAGACTCACTCTCACACAAACTGCCAAATCATCCAGTGACCAACTGTTGGCAAGATGGATTTTTATCATCAACTCAGGAAAACTAGACGTTCTCTTAGTATCCACTGGACCGAAAATTTGGTTCTGCCAGGTGCTTACTTAGAGTTAGTAAGTATGAAGCCCAACAGCTTCTACTGTCGCCAAAGTAATATTTTATGATGATCACTGGGTGTGGGGGTTCGAGTCACCACACATCTAGACCGTCAGTTTGTGTCTTACCTATTCAAAACCTAAATCGTTTAAATGGTAAGAATCACTTTTACACAAACTGCCAAATCATCTGGTGATCAACTGTTGGCAAGTTGGATCTTTATCATCAACTCAGGGGAATCTGACTTTATCATGGTATCCACTGGATCGAAAATTTGGTTCTGCCAGGTGCTGAAGGAGAGATAGTAAATATGAAGTCCAGCAGCTTCTACTGTCGCCAAACCATTTTATGATGATCACAGGGTATGGCGATTCGAGTCACCACAGATCTAGATCGTCAGTTTCAGTCTTACCTATTCAAACACCTAAATCGTTCAATTGGTAAGACTCACTTTCACCCAAACTGCCAAATCATCCAGCGACCAAGTGTTGGCAAGATGGATTTTTATCATCAACTCAGGGGAACCTGACGTTATCATGATATCCACTGGATCGAAAATTTAGCTCTGCCAGGTGCTGAAGGAGAGATAGTAAATATGAAGTCCAGCAGCTTCTACTGTCGCCAAACCATTTTATGATGATCACAGGGTATGGCGGTTCGAGGCACCACAGATCTAGATCGTCAGTCTGAGTCTTACCTATTCAAACACCTAAATCGTGTAATAGGTAAGACTCACATTCACACAAACTGCCAAATCACCCAGTGACAAATTGTTGGCAAGTTGGATTTTTATCATTAACTTAGGAGAACCTGACGTTATCATGGTATCCAGTGGACCGACACTGGATATGGCGGTTCGAGTCACCACAGATCTAGACCGTCAGTTTGAGTCTTAGCTATTCAAACACCTAAATCGTTTAATTAGTGTGACACACAAACTGCCAAATTATCCAGTGACCAACTGTTGGCAAGATGGAATTTTATCATCAACTCAGGGAAACCTGACGTTATCATGGTATCCACTGGACCGAAATGTTGGGTCTGCCAGGTGTTGTAGCAGAGATGGTAAGTATGAAGCCCAAAAGCTTCCACTGTGGCCAACCCATTTTATGATGATTACTGGGTATGGCGGTTCGAGTCACAGATCTTTTCGACTTATCCCCGTACGATAATCTAAGGATGAGCATTTTCAAATTAGTTTTACTTTTTCAAATTAGGTTTACTTTTAAAAATCCGTTGAGCCTTTTTAGAGAAATTCAACTTCGAAATGAACCAAAAAAATCGTTTGTTATGGTTCAATTGGACGTTAGTTTATAATACATTATATTGTGACTAGTTGGTTTGTTAATGCTCTACATTGTCTCCCCTGATTCTTGATTGGAGTTCATTTCGAAACTGAACAGTAATTGAACTTTAACCTTTCACCCCTAGATCAGAAAAACAGAGAGAGACAAAAAAGAGAGTTTGGTTTTCACAAACATAATTTACAAGACACTCTATGTTAACTAACTTAGGTTCGTTCAGAAATCAGAAAGCCCTAATTTGGTTATTAATAGATAATTGTATAGATTTGTTAATAATATATAAATAAAATTTTACCTTGAATATACCTTTATCTTTCCATTATGCTAAAAAATAATATGCACTTCTAGATATATCGATCATAATCAAACCGTCATGAAGTCCAATAAATCTGTTGACCCGATAGTGTTTTACTATTAAGAAAAATATTTTTTCCATTAATCAAAAACGAGTTTGCCTTTATGCTGACTGACGTATTACCACTTGGTAGGCCTTGTTATAGCCTGAAAACCTCTAACACACTTTCCTGCCCATTTTTTTCGATATATCAATCCCTAAAGCTTTATATATGTTTCAAAACAACAACCATCGATTGCCACATAATACTATTTCCAGCAAAGCATTTTCAAAAGTTTGTTTGTTGACTATCTGTTTAGCCTCTAATAAGATTAATCGAACTCGAATTTATCTCATGGGTGAAATTCAATTTTCCCCAACTTTGAAACAATAACCACGAAAGTTATCCTGAATAAGCTTTTCTATGCAGCGTACACAGCCCGCAGCGTTTTATAACCTGAAAATGCATTTTAACTTGTGACAAACTCTTCGATTCAAGTGACTCGAAGATGAATTCAAACAAGGGAATTGGGTCAAGCTAGATTTTGTGCCATTTACATTAAGCCGCATTTCATGTTGATAGATATTATGCCATTATTCCCTCAGAGGACAATATGCCTTTGTCGCGGAATAGATACCTTTCAACCGTTTTGCGAGAGACGGATTATTGTATATCAATACATGTGTATATCAAAAGGTTTTTAAGGATCAAAACGAATGGGATACTATAAAATTCTGGTTCAGAAGAGTGGTATATTATTGAGTAATAGCTGCAATTTTGATGGAAATATCGATCTCTGACTGGCATATATGCAAAGCATGTTCTGTAAGTTTTCAAATAAATGGCTCCGATTTTAGAGTGTAAGCTTTGTGAAATATGTAACCCAGCTCCTTTGAGTTCACATCAACACATTACAAATGGACTTTATTCGGAGTGTTAAGGTCAGCTTTATGAACACGAACAATATTTATTATAAACTGCACTACTTTAATAGGAAAGATGGCTCAGCTCAAATACGACAGGCCATCACTTGAAATAGGCAGCACTTTTGCAAATCAACTTTAGATGAGCATTTCGGGACTAGCCGAATATTGCTCTTAAGTTTTCCAAACGTTCGTCAAAATTTGTGAAAAAGATAAAAATAATTTCTATCAGTCGGAGAAGATTAGTGAACTGATCTTCTGTTCCCGAACACAAAGATGATAAGTTCACTGATGTCCGAGATCAGTGAACTGCTCATCTTTTTGCATTCGGGAGCAGAAGATCTCTCACATAAACCCAAAGACAAGAGAAGATTAGCAATCTTTATTTGCCAGTATCCATTGTTTCAATCTAAAGTCGAGAACTACTTTGATCTTGATGAAATCGTTAAAGTTTCATCTACACATGACAATGGGTAGCTGTTTCTTGGTCACATTATGAAATTTCCTGAAGTCGACGCAGAAAGCGACGACCATGGACAAGATGGTTCTTTTATGAGCCCCACCTTTAGCAATTCATTCGGCAACACCTTCTGGTTGCTTAGCTACAGAGATCCTTCGAGGGTTGACATATTGGCTGAGCTTCTCACATGTTGATTTTATAGACAAATAAATCAGTTTGAGTGTCGCTGCTCTTGACGTTGACGATCCTAAATTGAGCTGGCTGATTCAAGCTGTTCCTTCAACAGATGATTCCAATGCCGTTTGAAGACAACAACAACTTTTAAAGAAGCATGGCTAGAAGTTCTCATGTTGCATGTTTCTGCTTCCTACTTGAACAGGCATCGCCTTCCTCGTGTTGGGCAAAGTTCGCGCTACCATGATTTCAGTTGTCAAATACATTGTAGGTTCTACAAGTCTAATGAACCACCTAGGATCATTGTCAGGACTCACTGTAATAATCTGCTTTGAATTAGGAGACATTTTCAGACACCAGTAGCCGTATGCTCGTTCCCACGTTTCTATTGGTTAATGCAAATTCCTCAAATATCCTCATAGGAGAATCCATGTATCCTAATGAGATGATGATATCCACTCTTAAACTAAATTCGTCTTTGATCTTGGCAGCAAACACGTTCTGCTGAACCTCAAGTTTTTCTTCAATCACGATAGTGGTATCGGACTCTCCGCCTATAGGGCACGGCTCTGCAGTGCCATGTAGGTGGTATGGTATATCCGACAATCTGGTCTTACAGGCAATAGTCATGTCTACTACCGTATAGATGGTAACCTGCATCTTTTCTTTCATAATGCGTCTGGCTACTGTAAAATGTTTGCCTCCCTAATTATTGATTATAACGACCCTGGAAAAACATCAAGAAAAAAAAAGGTCGAAATGTGGAGTAAAAGAAAAGAATGTCGCGTAAAAGAAAAAAAAATAAACCAGGCGAAAATGTGAAAATGAAGAAAACTCCTTCACCATCCTATCAAGAAAATAAAACTTCTTGATGGGATGGCGAACTTCATCTTCATTTATAGCATGTTATTTATCACCACATTTTTCCCTTTTTTATTGCAATTAATAGCAATATTATACAACGAAATGTAATAAAAACAACTGAATATATTAAATTATTTGAAACTCTAGTTAAATTAATAATTTCGATAGTTGAAATATTTTGAAAATATGAAAACATATAAGTTTTCAATTTCCGAATTGTTAATATTGTAAATGATAAATCTATCAATTATTTTTTGCTTTCTATGAAGCCGAACCGTTGTTTTGTTTTTCAGTTGTTGTTTAATAAGAGGCCATATTATGTTTTTAATGTTACTTTTTCTTTCAGACAGCTTGATCTAACTAAAACACAAATTAACAGCCCGTTTAACATAAAACTATTAGAATTAACAAAATAAATTAACTAATGTAGATTTATATGTCATCATAATTAAGATTTGCGTGTTACAGTATCTTTTTTTTTGTGATACTCTATACTACTTAAAACAAATATTCAACATCTTGTAGGCCTTAATGGTGAATTGCTCCCTTACATTGATTGACTGGAAATAGCTTCTTCGAGACTGGTTTGGTTTTGGTAGCTTTCTAAACGACGGCAATGGATTCGGTGCCCTAATACTGCAGTTACCTTCCAGGAAATTAAAATCTTGAGGACGCTACACCTAAACCACACGCCAGTTATCCTTGGTATGTCTCAGTCTGCCGCAATTAAGAGTCTTTAGGCCTCGGTTATCGGTTGATCGAGGCTTTTTTTCAGCCAGGGTTTGTATATTGACTTGCAAGCTTGCTATATCCTTCCTGTCACGCAAGTTGCCCTTTTTACATGTGGAGAAGAACTAGATACCACTCCTGATGCTTTGAACTTTAGGCCCCAAATTAGCGCTGAAAGTGGTGTCTCATAATATACTCCAGTGTCAATATTGATATCGTTTGTTGGTTGTTTGTTCCTTCAAACAGATTATTCATATTCGTTTTTCCTTGTTTTCTCTTTTTTCCCATTCAGTCCTTCGGCAATTCCCCATTCTTTCTTAACACATCAGTGACTGGTATGGTAATCAATTGAAAGAGCAGACAGAGCTCCATCAAAGCTAAACTGTCCTCTCTGCAAAGACATATATGTCTCTGCATCACGGGGGCAATGAAAACGACACCCAAAGCAGCCATGAAGCGCATGCTTGACCTGATTGCACTTCAAATACTCCTGGAACGAGAGGCAATGAAGGCGACATACCAGTTGCAACAAGTGACCGCAGCCATTCGATGATGAGACCAATAATGCCCAGACATTCTTGGAAGGCTTTGCGGTATTGAACATGGTCTCCGACCTAATGTCATCATCACAATGTACATTAGACACTCGCTACGTCGCGTTGTCAGGATTTCTTCGCGTGCAGACTGGGACGAACGAGGCAAAGACTGGCAACTGGCAGGAAGTACCTGATACAGGAACGGATCCAAAACCGACGAAAAGCGGGCTCCGGAGTGTACGGGAGATCGGATGGCATCTGCATAGCAGAGAGCCTGGGCCGATTCACCACTGTGGTCGGTGAGAACCACAGTTCGATAAGAACTGTGGTGTATCTCTGCCTTCAGGCAGAATTACATGCCATTGATGATGTGTACCCGACACCTATTAGAGGAGGGCGAACACAATTGATCAATAAAGATCTGTTCGGACAGTTGGGCAACGCTTCTAGCGCTAATGTCTTTGCGCTGCAACTCCAAAATTGTTTGCAACGCCACAGGACTCTGAACACTGTATCGCAGGAGAGCAGCGTCACACTGGTATAGATCCCGAGTTATCGTCATCACGAAGGCAATGAGAGGGCGGACTCTCTAGCCAGGAGGGCGGCGGGCTCTGCATTCTTAGACCCGGAGCCGGCACTAGGAGCCCCATACTCTCTGGTCAAGGAACTCCAGAAATGGAGCAACACCAAGTCCCATGACTGGTGAGAGAACCTACCCGGACTATCACACTCTAAAAAATTTATCACGGGAATAGGAAGGGCAAAAGCCTAAACATTTCTCAGACTAAATAGGAGACAAATCAGAGTGGCCACTGCACTAGCCACCTAAGATTTAACATGGACAGACTCGGACTGTCCGAAGAGACGGAGTGTCGCCTGTGCTTGGAGGACGACGAGACAGTTGAGCACGTCCTAAGTGACTGCCGGGCCATTGTCAGATCGACATACTCACTGTTCGGAAACACAGAAGGGATCAACATTACTATGCCTTGAGTAATGGGAGTAAAAGTTATCCAGAGTACTATGGGAAGAGGTCGAGTGTCTTGTGAAATTGTGAAGAGAGTGATGGGTGATGTAAGGGCAGATGTAGCTTTGATACAGGAACCTTATTTGAAGTTGGAGGATCTTGACATGACAATTTTAGAAGACATCGGGTAGGGGAAAAGGCTAAAGCTGAAATATGGGTGAAAAATTGTCTAAAATCGGAAATGGTTAAAGAAGTGTCAACGGAGAATGTTGTAGCTGTGAATCTATTTGATGAAAAGGAAGGTGTGTTGATGGTAACTGCCTATGATGAACCAGGGGGAGTTAGCAGGAGGATTTGGGAGGCGGAACGAGTTTTGAATACTAAAAGGGTATGAATGTGGCAAATGATCAGACCTCTCTTGCTACTTTCAGTAGTGCGAATGTGGAAGAGTGGATTGATGTCACGGTGTATAAGGGAATTATGATTGAGGATTGGGAGGTATTGGTGAATGAGGAGAGTGGGAGCGACCATAGATTGATAGTTATGAACGTGGAAAACTTTGGAGGAAGGGATGAGTGGTCTGGAAAACGCATCCTAAAATATGACTTTAATACAGCTGATTGGCATAAGTTCAAGGATATAATAGTAAAATTTAAATTAAATACCATTCAAAATGAAGAGGATCTGGAACGAGAGGCTGTGCGACTTCAAGAAATTGTCAAACTGGCAGTTAGGAGATGTATACGGCGTAGATTCGTGTTGCCCTGGGAAAAAACGAACTGGTGGACTTTTAAGTAAGAAAAAAGAGGTCAGGAAGTTAAGGAGGCTTTTTCAGAATGAATGTGTGATAGGAGGTTAGAACGGAGGGAGGAATGGAAGAGAATTTCTAGGGAACATAAGGAAATGATCGTGTGTAAGAAAGATGAACAATGGACGAGAGATATTGAAGAATTATCGGAAGGGAATACGTGGGATAAAGTGTGGGATATGATTGGAAAAAGGCGTGTGCGTGAGGGAGAATTTGCGATTATGATGGATGGTAGGGTGTTAGAAGGGACTGAAAGAGACAAGTATTTGTTGGAAAAGTACCATCCATCCTTGAACGATGAGGAAATTGAGAGTGTTAGAGAATACTATAGAAATAGGGCTGTACCATTTGAGGGAAATGGGTACGATGTTGATTTGTGCAAGAGTGAAGTTACTAACGCAATTCATCAGTTTACGAAAGGAAAGGCCATAGCGGAGGACGGCATACCGAATGAGTGTCTGACACATGTATGGAATGCAAGAGAGATCTTGTCAACGTATAGCCACTGCTGGAGCCTTGGGTATTTTTCGAATATCTGGAAAATGACCATGGTGAGTTGGTTACCCAAACCGGGCGGGGGAGTGAGACCTATAAGTTTAACGCCTGCCCTGAGTAAAATACTGGACAAGATTATTAATGAAAAGGTTCGATCGTGGTATGAACGCCAGAATAAATGGAGTGAGGGTCAGTTTGGGTTTAGGGCGGGTAAAAGCACGGTGGAAGCCATCGACAGTGTGATCAATAAGTTAAAAAGAAATAAGGCTCAAGGTAGATATAGTTTAGTGGTCACGCTGGATTTGGCAAATGCCTTCAATTCTGCGTGGCCACTGGAGGTGGATAAACTGATGGAAATGCATGGTGTGCCTAGACGTTTGCGGAATATATGTTGGAGTTTTTTTGAGAGATAGGCAAGTTAAGAGTGGAAGAGTGGCGATAAGTATGGAAAGAGGATGTCCGCAAGGGTCAAGTCTTGGGCCATCTCTCTGGCTAATTTGCATGGAGAGATGGCCCAAGGCTATGGAAAGATTGAGAATGGATGAGGGAGTGATAGGATAAGCCTTTGCGGACGACCAGATTATTATAATACCTGCGGTGCAAGGGAAGTGGAGAGAAAATGGAATGTAGTCTGGAATGTATGTAAACAATGGATGAATATCAGTAGAATGAGTTACAACCTTAAAAAAACCAAGGCAATGTTTATAGAAAGGGCTGGAAAAATAAGACCACCTGTAATTAGGCAAGAAGGACTTATTGTGGGTTTGCAAGATAATCAAACATTTCTGGGGATTGTATTAGATAAAAAGCAAAATTTTATAAAACATGCCAAATATATAAGGGGAAAAGCAAACGAGCTCATCGGGAAAATTATTGGTTTTTGTAAGGAGTGGTAAATAAAGTGATTGCGAAAGAATTCTATGAAAGGGTGGTAACGCCGGCCTTGCTATATGACGCAGAAATTTGCGGAATTAGAGCTGAGGACTCAAGGGTGGTGAGGCAGCTGGAAGCTGCACAGCGGCCCTTTCTTTTATCGGACAGCGACGGAGGCCTTAAGGGTTCTCTGTGGGGTTCCGCCGCTTGTCATACAGGCAAAAGTTGCAGCTGATACGTATCAGATGAAGGTGATGGAGAAGCAAACCTGTAGGGTTAAGGAGGGTCAACGCGACTATCCGCCCTGCAGAATGTTAGGGGTTGATGGAGTGGAGGTGGATGAAGCGGAATTTAGGAATGTTGTGTATGTTGATGGAAATGACATAAATGGAATGGCTGCAATGGGATGGCTGGGAAGGGGTGCTGGGTTAAGTACGGATCTGAAGGAGGGAATGGCGAAGATCGAGGATACGGGTAGCACTACCGAGATAGAATTAGCCGGAGTTATAAATATTATTGGACTTATTACACGTCATGGAAATCTCTTAATTTACACCGATAATAAGGGGGTGGTTAATTTACTGAACAGCGGGCGTAATAATCATGTGGCGGTAGTGGAAGCTCAAAATAGTATCAGTAGGATAAGTATTGAGAAAGGAATAGAGGTTGGAATTAGATGGAAACAGAGAAATGATGAATACATGAAACAAGCCTATATGTTGGTAGAGGAGGCAAGAGGTATGGAAGGTATAGAAACCATTCCGTTGAAAAAATTATGGAATAGGGAAAAGCTTAAAAACAATAAGAGGGTAGTGATTTTACGAAAATGACAGGAACAATGGAATGATTCCACCAAGGGGAGAGAAACATTTGGTTATTGCAAAGAGGTTGGTCTAGAGAGAGTAAATTGGTCTTTTGCATCTTACCAATTAGTAACGGGGCATGGCAACTTTAAGAGCTATTTAGTAAAGTCCAAATTAATCAATGAAATTTTTGGTATGTGTGAGTGTGGTGGAGGGTTTGAGGACCTCAACCACATTAAATTTAATTGAGATAAAAGGGAAAGAGAAAGAGGGCGACAGTTGGTTTATGATAGGTTTGGAAATTGGAATTCGATAAATATTAAGGAGGGTGGAAAAATAAATGATAATGTGGTTGAGGTGCTCAACGAAATAGCGAATTGTATGGTAGAGGAATAAGGTATAAGTTTTGTGTAATAGTTTTAAGTTCTTAATGTTATATGGAAGTATTGGAGGACTAAAAAAGAAATCGCTTATGTTAGGTTTGGTATTTAGGAATAATTATTATTTTAGTGCTACTTTTTAAATTTGTAAACTTGCATGTTAGGTTAAGAAAAATGTTTGTATGTATTTTTTGTTAAATAAAGAGACTGTCTTCTTTCCCCGCTTCTTTTGGCCGGCCCGTGCCTCTCTGTGGTTTTTGCTGCAGGGATGTGCGGGAAGGTGGTGAAGCGGAAGCGATGGGGTTTCTTTGGGGTGGTCTTGCGTGATAGTGGGTGGAATAGGGCTTTAAACCTTCGGGTGGGGAACCGGCCTAATGCGACTATACGTTCTGTTCGGAAACACGATCATTGACCTTTAAGATGCAAACGCACTGTCGCCCCAGAGACTCGTCAGATTCGTTGAGGGTCTGAGCACAACGGGTTACATTTAGTGGAGCAAGCAAGGGCAAACCTTGCTGGCAATACTCTAGTGAGCCACAATACACCACAAGTCGCGGTGCAGGACTGCACAAGTCCACTCACATTGAATATAATACAATACAATAGTAATCAATAGTATGCATACGGAACAAGATTGGTTGATTCACAGTCGACAGGAGCAGGAATATACCAAGCAGGCCATGAAGAGGGCGAGAGCTTTCCCTTGGGAAGGCACACGACGTTTTCCAGGCGGAGGAGTTTGCAATACTCGAAGTGGCCATACGACTGCAATTCAAACAAGGAGCAGAACAAAACAACTTAATCTACTACGACAGTCAGTCGGCCCTGCGAGACATCTGCAGGAACAGCGCGAGGTCAAAGGTCGTTCAAGACTGCAGGGATGTTCTAGAGTCACTGGCAGAAACAAACAGGGTAACTCTGGGATGGATTCGTGGACATAGGGGCATTAAGGGAAACGAGCGCGCCGATGCGTGGTTCCAGACGTGCTTTACTGAACCGGAGCCATGTCTAGGAGTAAGCAATGCGTACGTCTCTCACTTTCTAAATGAGTGGGCATGGGAGAGTATTAGGACAAAAAGGCACAGTCAGGAATATGTTGGATAGACCACGAAAATGTACCCTCGAATGTAACCTGTACCTGTAACTCGAATAGATACAAGGCCTGGTGGCTACTTAGGAGAAGCCGGCAGAGCATGGGAAACTTAAAGGAATCCTCACTGGCCACTGTAGACTAAACAGACGCATGCACCTCCTAGGAATGGTAGACAGTCCGCTCTGCACCCAGTGTGGAGCAGGGAAAGAGTCGGGACCACCTTCCTCCATTGAGAGGAGCTTCTGACTCTGAGATGGGGCGGGATACTCTTCTTCATTAGAGGAACGAGTCAACTTCTGGGGGGGAATGAGGACTCATGCAGAGAAGGGATTAGGGGACTGTGAAAACGGTCCCCTAATCCCTTCGGCTAAACGGCCGAGGCCTATTAGCAAAGGCCTCGGTTCCCCCCTATTGTCTACTACTACTTCTAAGACATCAATTACTTCAACAGACTTTCGGATATTTTCGGTTTCAACTGGGGAGGCTCAGAACTTCACTTAGGTCCTTTGCAGTGTTTTTTTTCCCATTGTATCTTTACTTCTACTAGCTAAATGTTTAAAAATTAAGAATTTTTGTCGTTCATTTGTTTAGTTTATAACTGACGGAATAACTACAGCATCCAAAATATAGAATGACGGTAATATCTTAATGGACTAGTGCACGCACTAGAGCCCTACTATCTAGTCATATCAAAAGGTTTTGAAGTCGCGATCCCGAAATAGAATAGTAGTGATGGCTACTTCAAACAAGTTGAGTACTTGGGGTATACCATCTCAGAACAAGGTAACAATCCAGCCAGATTAAGATATTTTCATTTAAAGATTGGTTAGTTCCCATAGACAATTAACAAGTAAGTTTGTGGGAATAAGTTGTTGGGAATATGTAAATACTATAGATTTATTCGGCGACATTGCAAAACCCCTGCATAAACTAACGGAAAAGGAAACAACGCTTTTGTGGAGGCACGATTGCAGTTAGACGTTTGCGAGGCTCAAAACTGCCCTTTCTTGTAGTTGAATCTTGATTTAACCTATCTAAGCTTACCTCCTATAACGGAAGGACTTCTTATTTTGAATACGACTGCAAGCAACTCTGGTCTACCTGCAGTACTCTTTCAAAGGCAAAACGAGCAACGAAGGTTCAGCGAGTTTTTCACTAAGACATTGATTAAGCCATTCTGTATTACTAGAAAGGAACTACAGTAAAATTGGGAAACAAGGAAGACAGAAAACAAACAACTTTGTCGGACTTGCGGCGAAGAATATCTAAAAACCATTACTGAGACTCCTTTACATCCAGAAAAACTCTCTGTTTGGTGTGCTTGATGGGCTGGTGGAATCATTGGCCCATATTTTTTAACGATGAAGTCGTCCAGAACGTGACAGTTCTGACCAGAAACAGATTCATACCAGAAATTGGACATATTTCAACTTCTTATAATTTATTTCTTTTCCTTATGGTTTCAGCCAAAGCAAATGTTGCTTATCACCACATATTTCTTCATCACCTATTAATTCTATTCAAATCTAAATTTCAACCGGTAGTAACAATAAAAATGCGTCTAACAAAAGCGACAAGTGACCATCTATTTGAAAGCGTCAATGTTTTCAAGTCTTGGACTGTCGCAAAAAGCCTTTTGGTAGCAGTTTTGGTAATTTTCCGTGTGGAAATACTACCGAAAATCGTCAAGTACGGATCTTTAACCAAGTGAGTGTTTCTCTGAGAAGCAATATTAGGATTCATAAGAAGTCCACACGCCTTGAAATTTATAGAGGCATGAACTGCACACTTTAATGCCACTCACCAACTTTTTCTTCTTATTTTATCTTTTGATTTTCCCCATACCACCATTGGCCTTCTCCACTCAACTTGATGTCCAACCTGGCCTAGACTGAAACCTGGCCAGACTGTAATAACAGACTTCAACCCAGCTGCACCGAGAGTTTACCAAGTTGTCAAAAACACACAACTCTAAGGTGGGTCCGTTCTAACTATTTACTCACAGTAAACAAAGCGTCATAAAAGCGGCCCATTCAATTATTTATTATGGCAATTTATTTCTGAATTAGTGTGCTTAAATAACCTGCTTGTAAACTGAGAGTGTATATCTGTACCTCAGAGCCAAATTATGTTAAGTCACAAATTCAAGAAAATGTGATACAAATTTTAAGTCAATATGCCTAAAATGGTCTACATATCACTATTTTTCATTTATTTTAATCTTGTTCCGTTAAAAAGATAGTCGCTTTTGAATAAATATTTTGATATTGACATAACTATTAAACCAAAACTTTACAATGCCTCTCCTGTAAAATAACAATTTATGACTTAACATAGTTTGGCTCTGAGGTACAGAGCCCATTATGCCCTTGAGGCAATTCGAGTTCTTCTGAGCAAACCTTTCGTGCAATTGAGGTTGGAAGGACGTCTACTTCTGGCAGTGACACTATTTCTGTATGTAAATATCGCAATCTGTCATCTCGCATCACAAACACCACATCAACCCCTGTTAGAGGAAGGGAATAATATTTCAAACAGTAGAGATCCAAATGAATTATTTGTTTCTATGCAGACAAAAAGGCAATAAAAAGCGCTAAACATCTTCATATTCAAAGAAAAATCGTCATAATAAAATCTAAAAATAGCCCAAACCACAGTTGTATTCCCTAGATAACGAGGAAGTCGTTATGCGACTGCTGATTTCCCCATTGGCTGTGCAGCGTCGCGGCGGAATAATGGATCGCTCGATAGGATTAGCTGATGGTCCTCCCGCGAGTGAAAGAAAATGCGTAAATGCATTCGTTCTCCGGGACGAAAATTGAGATAATCAATTTATTGCAGAAAACATTCGATGACGGCATAATGGACCTGTGAATTGACCTCCACGGTCGTGTGATGTCACATGTATTGTTTACTTTTTGTGGGGAAATGTGAAGTCTCTAGTATGCGCCAATAAACCAACGACCTTAAATCAGCTGGAAGCCAACATTCAGCATGTTTTTGCGGATATACGGTCCCAGGTGCTCGAAAAAGTGGTCGAAAATTTGACTTCCAAGTTGCTTTCCATTCGAGCCAGCTGCAGTGCCCGTATGCCCCAAATCATATTTAAGCCCAAATGACATAATATTATCTTTTCGATACAACCAATATTGTGGCCGTTAACAAGATTTTTATTTCAGTTCAAAGTTCTATACCTCTAAAAAAATACACCCTCTACTTCATAAACAAGAATATTAATACCATTCTATTGCTCTATGGTAAAACCTGGATTGTCTACTTTGCATACTTAACCATGGAACTAACGCATATTTTGAATTCTCTTCAACTCGGGAACTAATTGAATCGTTACTTACCAAACCTACAGCTGCAGTAAATAATAATAATTACACGTTGTGCACATTGGCCTCAATCTAGTAATGATTCAATGTGTTAAATTGCATTCCGTTGTCCGGTAAACCGCAAACCCAGATACAAGGAACGAACTTGTTAACTATCCGCAATTATTTGTTGGAAAACTTTAGCTGCTATAGTTTCCTCCACATCCGTCATGGATATTAGTTGAGGCGCAATGGGAATGTTATTGTCATAACTCAGCAGTTTCCCAATTAATAAACTTATGCACTGATGACTTAAGTTTCGACCTAATAACTTCGTCAAAGTAAAGGAAAACAGTCTGTAGAGGAGCGTGGAGGACTATATAGAAACATAAATTATTAGCCATGAAAGGATTTTCTAGTAAAAGCTTTAAAAAAAAATGAATAACGCCTACGCCAAACAACCGGAAAAGAGTTTGCTTTTGCGGTTAAAATGAAGCTAAAATTAATGATTTTTTTCGGGCTTGCAAATTCCGTTGCCGTAATGGAGAGATTTTCGGAAATTAATGTACGAAATATTTTAGGACTTGCTGCTATATATATTTTTAGCTGCTTGTCCGCCATGCAACTTTCAATCTCGTAATTATTTTCTAGAGGCACAATACCAGATACGCCAACTAAATTACCGAGAAAAATCTAAAAAGAATTGCTAATAGTTCTTTTTTGATACCAAATATATAAACATGCACGAACACTCACCTTAGTTTCAGTTTCCTTAGTATAACACTGGAGGTTGGATCATCATTATCTGGAAAAAAATATATTAAATTATAGCTTCTAGCTGATAGTCTCATAAGAGTTGTAGCTACAGAACAATACTATAACATATGCACTTCATCATCATGTACGTGCACAATTTATATTTTCAATCCTTACCGGAGATGCATGTTTTATTGTTTTAGTTTCCAAATAGCAAACGGTACTCGTTGCAAGCCATGGAATTAAAACTCTTGTTTAAGATAAGTTCATAAAAACAAATGAAAATGTAGGGTTAAGTTACCTCTCAGCGAGGGAGTATTGTTTTGCTTTTTACTTTAATTTTCGTCTTTGTAATTAAAATAATCAGCACTTTTCAATTCTTACAAGTTCTGGTAGTTGTCCTTGAACCTGACAATGGTACACACTCAAGATGGTCTTTTTGGTGGTGAGTTATTTGTACTGGTAGCAAAGTGAATAGGATTTACACCATTCAGTAGCCCTGCCTGAAAGAGTTTCGTGCTGCTTTTTGTGGGTTCTAGTTGACTAGTCCTTCGACTATTCCGACTTTAAGAACATTCTATAGATGTGTGGATCTGTTTTGAGAGACTGGAAGCGTTTTACATAAACAGGTATGTGTGGGGGTCCTAGAAAAGGAGCCCCAAAAGTTCACCAAATAGCAGAACAAATAATCCGGGAGGATCCAAGAACATCTCTTCGCCATTTCTGTCAACAAAAGGATCGTTCCCTGGGCACATACCATAAACCAAATGAAAGACATTCTGAAAAAAATATTTTTTTACTGGTAAATGATGGGCCTTTGTCTGGATAATTTGTCGGGATATCTCAACTCACAGAATATGAAACTTTATCAGAAAATCTCCAGAGAATTATCGAGGAAGCCTTACATCCCAATAATGCGGGAGGTGAAAGAGAACATCAAGCAGGGGACAAAACAGTTCGACTCACTCCAATCGGTTCAGGCGTTCTCAAGTTACAGGCGGTCAAAGTTGAGAAATGTAAAAAAAGTCGTAATACTCCCCACTTTGGACATTTGCAAAAAAATGTCGGACATTTTTTTTGCAGTTTTTTATCGAAATGGCTCATTTGCAATGCACTAAGAACGTAACAAACTCAATTCGAATGAAATTACTATCTAAAGAGGTTTTTTTACAAATGGTACAAAAACGCAGTTCTAAAAGTGCCTAAAAATCGATCTCTGAAGGGGTCTATCTCCGAAAATATTGCATCTACGGAACTTCTGATGGTGGGAGGTGAAAGAGGACGTCAAGGAGAGGACAAAACAGTTCGACTCACTCCAATCGGTCCAGACGTTCTCAAGTTACAGACGGTCAAATTTGAGAAATGGAAAAAAAGTCGTATTACTCCCCCCTTTGGACATTTTCAAAAACATTTCGGAAATTTTTTTGCTGTTTTTGATCGGAATGGCTCGCTTGCAATGCCCTAAGCGCGTATCAGACTCAATTCGAATGGAATTACCCTCTAAAGAGGTTTTTTTACAAATGGTCCAAAAATGTTTTCTAAAAGTGCCTAAAAATCCATCTCCGAAGGGGTCTACCTCCGGAAATATTGCATCTACGGAACTTCTGATGGCGGGAGGTGAAAGAGGACGTCAAGGAGAGGACAAAGCAGTTGGACTCACTCCAATCGGTCCAGACGTTCTCAAGTTACAGGCGGTCAAAATTGCGAAATGTGAAAAAAGTCGTAATACTCCCCCCTTTGGACATTTTCAATAAAAATTCGGAAATTTTTTTTGCTGTTTTTGATCGGAATGGCTCCTTTGCAATCCCCTAAGAGCGTATCAAACTCAATTCGAATGGAATTACCCTCTAAAGAGGTTTTTTTTGCAAATGGTCCAAAAACGTAATTCTAAAAGTGCCTAAAAATCGATCTCCGAAGGGGTCTATCTCCGAAAATATTGCATCTACGGAACTTCTGATGGCGGGAGGTGAAAGAGGACGTCAAGGAGAGGACAAAGCAGTTGGACTCACTCCAATCGGTCTAGACGTTCTCAAGTTACAGGCGGTCAAAGTTGAGAAATGTGAAAAAAGTAATACTCCCCCCCTTTGGACATTTTCAAAAAAATTTCGGAATTTTTTTTTGCTGTTTTTGATCGGAATGGCTCGCTTGCAATCCCCTAAGAGCGTAGCAAATTCAATTCGAATGGAATTACCCTCTAAAGAGGTTTTTTTACAAATGGTCCAAAAACGCGATTCTAAAAGTGCCTAAAAATCGATCTCCGAAGGGGTCTATCTCCCAAAATATTGCATCTACGGAACTTCTGATGGTGGGAGGTGAAAGAGGACGTCAAGGAGAGGACAAAACAGTTGGACTCACTCCAATCGGTCCAGACGTTCTCAAGTTACAGGCGGTCAAAATTGCGAAATGTGATTAAAGTCGTAATACTCTCCCTTTTGGACATTTTCAAAAAAATGTTGGGAATTTTTTTGCTCTTTTTGATCGGAATGGCTCGTTTGCAATCCCCTAAGAGCGTATCAAACTCAATTCGAATGGAATTACCCTCTAAAGAGGTTTTTTTAGAAATGGTCCAAAAACGCGATTCTAAAAGTGCCTAAAAATCGATCTCCGAAGGGGTCTATCTCCGAAAATATTGCATCTACGGAACTTATGATGGTGGGAGGTGAAAGAGGACGTCAAGGAGAGGACAAAACAGTTGGACTCACTCCAATCGGTCTAGACGTTCTCAAGTTACAGGCGGTCAAAGTTGAGAAATGTGAAAAAAGTCGTAATACTCCCCCCTTTGGACATTTTCAAAAACATTTCGGAAATTTTTTTGCTGTTTTTGATCGGAATGGCTCGCTTGCAATGCCCTAAGAGCGTATCAGACTCAATTCGAATGAAATTACCCTCTAAAGAGGTTTTTTTACAAATGGTCCAAAAACGCGATTCTAAAAGTGCCTAAAAATCCATCTCCGAAGGGGTCTACCTCCGGAAATATTGCATCTACGTAACTTCTGATGGAGGGAGGTGAAAGAGGACGTTAAGGAGAGGACAAAACAGTTGGACTCACTCCAATCGGTCTAGACGTTCTCAAGTTACAGGCGGTCAAAGTTGAGAAATGTGAAAAAAGTCGTAATACTCTCCCTTTTGGACATTTTCAAAAAAATGTTGGGCATTTTTTTGCTCTTTTTGATCGGAATGGCTCGTTTGCAATCCCCTAAGAGCGTATCAAACTCAATTCGAATGGAATTACCCTCTAAAGAGGTTTTTTTAGAAATGGTCCAAAAACGCGATTCTAAAAGTGCCTAAAAATCGATCTCCGAAGGGGTCTATCTCCGAAAATATTGCATCTACGGAACTTCTGATGGTGGGAGGTGAAAGAGGACGTCAAGGAGAGGACAAAACAGTTAGACTCACTCCAATCGGTCCAGACGTTCTCAAGTTACAGACGGTCAAATTTGAGAAATGGAAAAAAAGTCGTAATACTCCCCCCTTTGGACATTTTTAAAAAAATTTCGGAATTTTTTTTTGCTGTTTTTGATCGGAATGGCTCATTTGCAATCCCCAAAGAGCGTATCAAACTCAATTCGAATGGAATTACCCTCTAAAGAGGTTTTTTTTACAAATGGTCCAAAAACGCGATTCTAAAAGTGCCTAAAAATCGATCTCCGAAGGGGTCTACCTCCGAAAATATTGCATCTACGGAACTTCTAATGGTGGGAGGTGAAAGAGGACGTCAAGAAGAGGACTAAGCAGTTGGACACACTCCAATCGGTCCAGACGTTTTCAAGTTACGGGCGGTCAAATTTGAGAAATGTGAAAGAAGTCGTAATAAATACAAAATAAAAAAATAGATTTTTTTTTTGCTGTTTTTGATCGGAATGGCTCGTTTGCAATTCCCTAAGAACGTATCAAACTTAATTCGATTGAAATTACCCTCCAAAGAGGTTTTTTACAAATGGTCCAAAAACGCATCAAACATTCAACAAAAGAAAACGATGATTTTCTTTTTTGTAGATATGGGTATTCACTCGCTAAGATACATTCATCGTGATAGTGGGACCAAAATTATATTACTTTAAATTGCTTACACACTTTACTCTTGAATTAAATATCCCACTCATCGCCTTAGTGATCCAGCGCTAGTGCTAGCCATATTAAAAATTAATCATACATAAAAATTAAATAATTAAAAATTAACTCTAACTATATTTTTTTTTATGAAGTCATCTCAGGCATACTGTTCTAATTCCATAGCATACTAGAGTTTTTTTTAAGAGTGTAGGAAGGCGAAAAGATAAACGCGCTTTATATAAAAGTTGCTTGTTTCCATTCTATATTAGAGTGTTTAAAGCTTTATAATATTTTATTAGTGCTCATAGCTCTAATATTTTTTCGAATTGTGATGCTCTGAACTCTCAAAAACTCAAAACCGCGCAAAAGAAATATTAAAATAAAATAAAAAATATTGTTTTTTAACTTTTTTCTAATCTTTTTAACTGTTTGTGTTTTCGTGGTTCCATTAAATAACCTTATCTCTAAAGTGAAAAATTGAGCGGCCTGGTAAGCGCTGGCTGGAACTACATGAATATGCGTTTTGCCCACGCTTTAGCAACGATGCGTTAGTCGGAAAATGTGTTTTACTGCAATCAAGCATAAAACACCATTTTGCGTATCCAATTGAAAGCACAAAAAGGCGCTTTTCGAGTAATGTATGAGGTGTTACTTTGCGCGGTGTTACAATCATGCGTGTCAACTACCGCTTGTAGACTAAACTAAATTGTCACCGGCCGACCATTTCTAAGAATGGTGCAATTTTGATGTTTTTTGTGCTCCTTTGTGACAATATATCTGTCATCAACATGCTATATATTTCAGGATTAGTATCCAATATTGCAGAGGTATTATAACTAATTCTATATTATAACCGTAACCAAAAACATCTAAACAGACTATTACAGTGGCTATAGCATGGCTTCCAGAATATATATCTCCTTTGATGTCAAATGTCAATAGTGCTCTCCAAAACGCACCTGGCTAATTTACTACGCTTATTACCTGCTGATTAGCTTTTGATGAAAATTAATCTACACCAGCCATGGCAGTGATTCGATTTTGATAATGAGTCTCAATTGCAAATTAATAATAATATCAAACTTCTTAGAGCTCTATAATTATTTATAACCGAACTAACCAGTTAATGTTTTATAATTGATTTAAGAACGTTTTTGCTGCATTTTTTTTATATAAATGGTCTAAACATTTTCAAAACGTTTATAAAGTGGATATAAATGCAAAATGGGCACACTTTATAAAACTTAATAGTACTCTAAATTGCTGCAGTAACACCTACAGAATAATTAAGTAGACGTTTAAAGAATATTAATAAAATTATAGTGTGTGTAAAAAAAAATAGTGTTTTATCAAACACACTTATAAAGCCAAACATCATAAAGCCTTATAGAATATTCGAACCACTAAGAAACATTTCTACATATGTTGTATAGTTGTAAGTAGGGATGTTCCGATACTCTTGATACCTTACCAGTATCGATACTCTTCCCCGATACTGTAAGGTATCGATACATTTCAGCCTGCATCGGTATCGAGTATCGGTATTGACAGCTTGCCATGTGTCTTGTGTCAATGTTCTGTTTTCAGAATAAGCATTTTCCGAAACGAACTTGAGTCGGTCGGGTGGGATTAACTTCAATTTACGCTGGTAAGGTACTTTCTATTTAATTACAGGTAATTGAGTTCATGCTGAGTTAATCTCATCCTAACTGGAGTAAGTTTCTGAGAATTCCTATTGGCTTCTACTCCTGACGAGGAATTTTGACTTTTTGTCGGTGCCGCCATCTATTAAATGGTAGAAACAGTGAGATCGTGTTAATACAGATAACTACCAATTTTCATTCTTTTAAGAAAGAAGAGTAATTATTGCTGATTGTTGGTAGGTGGCCAGACACATAAAAAAAGCTCCTGTAAAATACTAAAATACAATTTTAGTTCTCTTTTAGCTCCACCCAAGAATAAGAGTCAGGTTTGGAAGTTTTTTGCAAAAGTTAATATTAAGAAGTGTCGTTTAAACTATATTTAAAAAAAAAAACGCAAATTCCCGTATTACTTCAAATATGTTGAATCATTTGAAGAAACATCCTTCTTCCTTGAAAAGTATTTTAAAAGAAAAAAACTTTTTCGTTTGTTTGTAGACGTAGGAAAGTAAAGTATGATGACAAGTCTCTAAGTACATGACAAAATTTTCAGTGTTTCTTATTTATCACAATACAACACACAACATAATAGCAGAGATAAAACTAATATTTTTTTATTTTTAGCCTTGACTCTGGCCATGATAGCTCTAATTCTAATAGGCAAGCATGCAATTGCAAGCGATGGAAAGGCGGCACTGAGTGTTAAAGAAAGTGATGTTAATATCGAAGGAATAGGACAACCTGTTCAACAAACTATTATCAATCCAATTGAGAATTATGAATCTTTTAGTGTTATGTCTCCTTAAGAAAAAATAGGTGTTTAATTAAAAGTAGGTCGGGACATAAATATGCAGCTATAAATAATAGTATTCTCTATTTCAGTATTCTCTATTTCATTTGTAAAGAGAAACGGCCCTTTCATATAGAAAATGGGACAGCAGATATCAACTACCTGGTGTAAAAAAGTTTAAAACCATCTTAGATGATAAGTATGCAGCCTTACATCATACTTATAAGCAAAAATTCAAGACTGTTGTTACATGTGATGTTTGCAGCGAGACGATGTCAACCACTAGTTATCACGGAGTCACTGTTCATTATCTTCCTAATGCCTAATTTCATTTTAGTTTAATTCTAATGTTTTTTCTAGGTACCTCTATGGAGTCTGCGATGATAGGAGTAAGGGGGCTTATAAAACGACATACAGGAGCTTACCTAAGTGAAGTGCTAACAGAATTTCTTGGTGACTGGGATATTAAACTGGCCAAGGTATTGGCTGTGATCACTGATAATGGTGCAAACATTGTAAGTGCTACTTCGCAAACAGAAGGACTGGGAAACAATAAATATTTACCATGTTTTGCGCATACAATTAATTTGGTAGCTCAAGTAGTAACTGAAAATCACCATTGATCAGCAAAGTAAGAGATATCGTAAAATGGGTAAAACGGAGTGTTATAGTTAACGATGGAATTAGGAACATCCAAAGAAGAGCTGGCGTGATGGAGGGAAATATCAAGAAGTTTATTTTAGACGTTAAGACAAGATGGAACTCTGTATTCTACATGCTTAGTAGATTTTTGGAACTGGTCGATATTGTAAATTCAATGCTACTAAAAGATACAAAAGCAGCACCAGCCATTCCGGCACGTGAAATAGTGATAATTAAACAGATATGTGACATCCTCCACCCACTTGAATACGTAACGACTGAGGCTTCTGGGGAACAATACATCAGCGGTTCTACGATAATTCCCATAATTTACTGCTGCAGTAAACAAATAGACTTAATTCAGTCAACAAGTGAAATTTCACTTGTTGTGACAATTGTCAACACTTGTAAAAATTGCTTACTATTGGAATTAAAGAACATGTTTGGTCAGATGGAAATGAATTCAATAATTGCCAGTGCAACGCTGCTTTACCTCCGATTTAAAAACTTAAACTTTTAAGATGCAAATGACTGTGGAAAAGTCATTACAAACATTGAAAGTTTTGATTACAAAAATAGTCCGAGCATCTAATAGTGACAGTAGCACTTTTGGTATAAATAAAAAATTGTTTATGCTCTTCGGCAGGAGAATCTACTCCATAGTTTTGGAGTCTGCTATGCAGTAGACTCAACTTGCTGCTTCAAGTTATTTCAGTACCGATTTTCCCTCAGTAGAAGGTAGAGCTATGGCAGAGTTCATCAATTTCAACCAGCGTTCGAAAAAATTTTACAAAGCAAGAAAAAATACGTGTGATTGGGACTTTAAAACGTTATACAGATTTAGTAAAGATAATGTGCAGTGGTTATCAAATTAATTTTTGGGTGAAGAGTCTGGAAAAAGAAGAGGTGGTGCAACGAAGACAAATTAAAAGTATTTTTAAGATACGTGGGTGACCCGGGGTTTCAGGCAGGAGTAGGCGAAGATGTTCACCAAACTCCGGTGTCCAAAGTTTTATCGGAAGTAGCTGATAAGATAATTCAGCAAAGTGATCGGTGGATCAAATTTCCCCGCAGTCCTGCGGATGTAATGTAGGCGAAAGAGCGGTGGCAAGCAAAATATAATTTTCCATGTGCAGTAGGCGTAGTCGAATGCACACACATTAAAATAAAAACAAAAACCTATTCATGGTGATGAGTATGTAAATCGTAAGGGATATTCCAGCATTACTGTACAAGCCACGTGCAATGCAGATGAATGGTTTACAAGCGTGGACGCATCATGGCCAGGATCTATGCATGATTCCAGAATCTGGAACAATTTCGGAATATTTTCTATCGCAAGGGATGATTTCAAATATCGAACGCTGTACTTCTAGGAGATGAAGGATATGGAATAGCACCATGGCTAATGGTGCCTTTTAGAAATCCTAACACACGACAAGAGCATGCTTATAACAATTTACTTACGAAGGAGCGTGTAATAATTGAAAGGTGCTTTGGCCAACTAAAGCAACGATTTCGTATGCTTCAATATAAAGTACGAGTATCCTTGAGAAAAGTTCCTAAACTAATCATATGCTGTTTTATATTACACAACGTTGCAAAATATTTAAGGGATAAACTTCAGCCCCTAGAGGCCCCATTACAAGACAATCCAGTTCCAATTCCGGCACAAGAGGAAGTTGGTAATATTAGACAAAACGGACAACGGAAGCGATCTGCAATAACAGAAACCATTCTTGCTCTTCTTTAAGTTGGTCGAAATAAAAAAAAACTAATTAGGTAAATTTTATTAACAATTTATTTACAAATTCGAAGAACTGTGTTAAACTGTAACTGTATGTAACACTTCATACAGTATTGATATATTTCTTATAATTCGAAGAATGCTTTTCTGTCTTCAGCGTAAACGACATTACTATTAGTATTGTTTAAAGTTGATTCTTCATTACAATTTCGATTTAGCTGCCTTTTAAGTTTTTCCTCCTTCATATCCAAAACTTTCAGCTGTGTAAGCAAAACTAGCTTTTGTAATTCGTTATTAGAAAGTTGCATAGTGACGTCTGTTTCATATTTTTCAAGGGGACTAACTTTATTATGTTTCCTTTTTTAGGTTGCTACTACATTTTTGTGAAATATATTTGTGTTTAAGTACTTTACCTGGAACTTATGTAAGAACTGGATTTGTGTCCCCTTCCATTATGTCTACTAAGACCTTTTCCCAATCGTGCAGGATGATTTTCTTATTTCCGGTTCTATTAATATCAGTCTTTTCTTCAGTAGCGATGTCATATTGTTAATTTTCTTGTACAATTGATTTGTCGTTATTTGGAAACCATAATTTAACGCCCACTGGTTTTTAATCAGTTCGACTGCTTTTAATTTTGATAGCCGAACAGCTAGCTGGTGTTTGTGACTTAGATAAAAGAATGGGAAAGTCACGTAATATACTTACAAATCCCATTTGGGATTCACAGATTTTATTACTTTCTTCTTCACTACTTTCACTCCATTAAGAAATGCGCGCGTATTGATGTTGATGTGGAGTGTGCAGTGACTGAGCGGCAAATACGCGGAATTCGCGGAAAGCCATTCGTTGCTGGTGTAGATAAGTTTGAAAAATTAAATGTTGAGTATCTACTCTATGTACCTCCTGCTCTGTACAACATCTCACCGCTCTTCCGTAGATTTTTGGCTTTAAGCCGCGAACTGACGGTCTCCATTTTCCTCCAATTTGTCGACCAGCCAAAGCTGTACTGATGAGGGGTAGACTCCGAAACTAGTATGCAAATGGGTTGATCGACAAATTGGTGACCACCTAATCTTTACACTTCGTTCTTGTTTCGATAACCTGCGAGTTACAGAGCAGTACGGAATGCTTCTCGAACTGAGAGCCATCTGCCATGCAGTATTAGATCTAATACACTGGTGGATGTCGCCTTCTCCTCCTGCTCTGTACAACATCTCACCGCTCTATGTACTAGGAGTATGTACTTATCAAATTAAAATCTTTTTTATTCTTACAAAATGGAGTATAAGCTCAGACTTTATGCTCATGCTCACGAGTATATACTCAGTTTTTATTCAAACCACCCAGTGACTCGGAGGATGATAATAGTACTGGCCCCGAAGGCATTGAACAACAAACAACAACACTATGACATTCAACATATGATTTTTGGAATCATCACAAACGTATAGTCTTAGAAAAACAAAGAAAAGATGGTAACCAGATATTGGAGAGTGTCATGCCAATACCTGATGAAATTAGCCAGAGCTTATATTAAGTTAATAAGATTTTGATTCTGTTGCAACTTTGAAGAAATCTGTTTTGCAATTAAAATTTTTCTTAAAAGTCCTGTATTAGATTACAATATTTAAACAAGATAAGCTGGAAATCGAAAAACGGTGAAGTCACGAAACAGCATATATAACTTAAGTAAAATAGCTAACTAGTTATGAAATGCAGTGTTTAATTTATCATAAGAAAGTTTTTGACTGCGCAAGAAATTTTGCTGTAAATTATATGGTATTCAGATGAAAAGAGCTCTGCAGTATAAATTTGAATCTCTGAATGATATTTTCCAATATGTAATCAATATTTTATTACACTATTCAAAATGAATTCCATAATATTTATCCAAAGTTTTAAAAAAAAAATTACTTCCCCTACAGTTATAATAAAATTGCTAAACTATACCAAAACCCTTGTGTACACAGGGCCGTATTTAAAACATGTTACTTGACCAACAATTGGAACTGACAACACTATTTATTAAAATGTCAGTGTACACTGTCATCCAACGAAGACAGAACATAGCAGTTTTCTTTGCTAATGCTTGTAGCGTTTTCTTTTTACGAAAGAAAATCTACTGGCACTCATTTCATACTTATATACCACACCTCGTACAGTACCTTTTTACTTCCTAAGAAGCTATCAATCATGGTTGATGGAAATGGAGACTCAAACTTACCCTTATAACCTTTATACATAATTCATGCAAAGTGGTTTTGTTTTAAGGAACATCACTAGCGATCTCTATGGGGTGAGATTATATATATTTTTTTCAAATGAGCCTATCATAACGTAACAAGCATTAGTGGTGTTCTGTTTGGTAAATGATTGCTTAAGAAACAGAAAAAAAATCTATAAAACCGGAATTTTTTTTTTAAGTAGTTTTGAGTTTTCAAAAGTGTCTGTTATCTGCATCTCTACATGTAAGTTTACTCGAACTTTTCGGTTGGGTTCACCCATCCTTTTCAGCATAAAATACCTAATTTTGTATGTAACTTTTTATTGCTTTCCTCAGCTTTGTGATGCGTTCGAGTGGGGTTCGATTCTTGTCGGATGCAACCCTCTGGCTTCTTTTCATTCTGCTCTGGTGGCTCTCGTTGACACGGCTTTTCTTCTTAAAGATCTTAAGCCTAAGCATCATCTACAGCGTTTTCTTTTTAAGAAAGAAAACCTACTGGCACTCTTTTCATACTTTTATACCACACCTCGTACAGTACCTTGTTACTTCCTACGAAACTACGAATCCTTAAAGAGGAGCTCCCCGAACTGTCACACTTACGAAGTTGACATGTATTGGTTGATTATGCTGTCCTTACAGCATTGCCAAATTTCATCCTTAGATTCCCTTATTTTATTCATGTGCGCATCAGATTTGTTTCCTAAAATTGCGCTTGAAGAACGTCAAGGCGTTTTGTATGAATGTCTCACTGCCGGAACGCGTTATGGACGGGATTGGTTTTAGTAATTACAGTATGACCTCGTGGACCCGTCGTTGCGAGTCTCGAGGTCACCTCCAAGAGCTCGTCAAGGTGGAATAAAGTCCCAATGTTTTGAAATCCACACTTAAGATGGGGGATAGCTCTCAAGGTCAAGGCGCGCGCTCAAGGTTACAAAATGTCGCCGATGTTCAAGGTCAGTGACTAGCGTGGACCCGTCGTTGCGATTCTCGAGGTCACCCCCAAGTGCTCATCATGGCCCTTCAAGGTCAAGACGCACGCTCAAGGTTACGCATGTCGCTGGCGTTCAAGGTCAGTAACTAGCGTGGACTCGTCGTTGCGATTTTCGAGGTCACGAGAGGCGCTCGTCGGCTGGAATTCAAAAGAAAAGTGTACCATCTGTCGCTTTTCAAGGTCACTTAAAATGAGCTAGAATCCGCTTTGATTAAGTACTTTTTTTATCATTTATTTAACAACGGCTGAATTTTCATATTTGGCGGCTCTTTTACTCAATTTAATTCCTCCTTTTGATATGTTATTTTCCGTTTTGACCACTTTTAAGCCCGTGTGGAAAAGATTGTGGAAAAACCTTTGGTGTCCCCTTTTCCATCTTGATCAGTGTCCAGGGTACACCGACCGAAAATAAAATGTGGAAAACAACTTGCATTTCAATCTAATATGGTTTCGGGGCTTTGAAGTCGTGGCCCAATGGAATTTCCCCCTGACGTTTCGTCTACAGCTGCGAAACTTCTTCTTCTACTAAAAATTCAATTCACTATGGATATAGAAAAGGAAGGACGCCTACTGTTTTTGAATGTTTTAGTACCAAGGAGGCCGAATGGGAAGCTTGCGCACTGCATTGAAAAGCGAGGTGGTGAAAGGCGACGGTGCAGCGTTAAAACAAAAGCAATGTCAACAGGAAGGAGTTAATTACGTTTCTAAATGCAGACTGGAAGCGGGTTCTACGCCATACTTCAACTGCGCTGAAAGCCCGCACCACCACTACCCCAACCCCCAAGTCAACGTTTACCATCGGGAAACACGGGAAATCACTTCACCCATTGCCTCGTTGGCTTTGATAATATATGACGCAGCTGTAGACAAAACGTCAGGAAGAAATTCCATTGGACCACGGTTTCAAAGCCCGAAAAACACTTTAGATTGTATTTTAACCGGCCGTGCAAGTCTTCAGTCCTCATTTTAACATTTATTTTATTAGAAACCAAAAAAGTGTCGAAAAGACCGTCATTTCCATACGGTTTTGACGTCATAGCAGTGCGGAAAATCTGTCATTTTAAAACCAAAATAGAAAAATAACTATCAAGTGCGCTTTGCGCACGGTGTTTGCAATATGCGATTTTCAATGGTAACTTGTAGTGCGCATTTGTTCACTTTCAAGGCAGTCGTAGAACAAATACATTTGCGCTGGTATACTTATATCTCTCTGTTGAAAACGAGTGAAATTTCATGTAGATTTAGTAGCTTATTATGAAATCGTTCATTAAAGCAAAACAGTTCAAAAATTATGTATTACTGAGAGTCATTAATGAACAATTTGATATTCATTATCATGCATTAAAGAAACTTGTTAAAACATATTCAATTAAAATCAATCTTCACCAATCCCATTCACACATTACCTGATTTACTTTTATAGAATACCCGATTCTATGCTTTAAAATATCAATTCTGTTTTGAGGCTTAACATGTCTTATGAACTCTACAAACTGGGAACATTAACCTTCCAAATGAACTCTCGAAGTCTTATTCCAAGATAATATCCAGACGAAAACCATTTAAAAGTTTAAACTAGTTAGAGTGCCAGGATTTAGGTATTATTTATATGGAGAAAAGTTTAAGATGGCTGCAATTTGAGTAAAAGGAATTGTATGTATGCCTTAGGGGACGTTCTAAACACATCGGATACGAACGATACAATACGGGGTTTCGTTTATATTAAAGCAAACTGATACAGACTATATATACGGGGTGATTTATATAACTACAATCAAACTTTACGAGTTTGTTTCCCAAGATATAAAGATATGCATTATAAAAAAATATCTTTTCACATTCCACGAGAGCCAAGGCGTCAAGATATTCATTTATTACACTTTCTAGTCTTAGTTTGAGTTAAAATATCCCAATGACCAAACGATATAACTTTCCTTCTTGCTTCTAAAACACAGACTTGAAACTTCAATTTTCCAATTTTCCCAGATGTTCTCTTCCGAGTGAGCAAAATTGTTCACCCTTATTTCCCTAAAAAACACCGTAACTCTCTGCATTCCCATCTGATATATGAAAGTTTAAAATGGCCATAGCAAACGCAATAACGAACTCTTTTATAAGTTATATGAAACTTTTAAACGAGCCAGCGGAAAGCTTGTACGTTTGAAATGGAAATGGAATGATGTTAAACTTTAAATATAATATTAAAAGTTATCTGCTTTGAAATGATAATCTTTATTGCCAACGTACATTATATAGCTCACCGTCGTGCAACTGAGTTTGATGTTACCATTCTGCGTTATTGTTCAAGAATTCAATCAAGAGTGAGATGATAACTGAAAATATGTCTCGTAATATCGTAGAAAAAATCCCCCAACAGACCCAAGTTTATTATGTTGTACGGCTACATGTTTCGAGTAAAAAGGCATCATCAGGCCTAAAATATATTAAAATATATTTTTTTAGGAATATATTTTAGGCCTGGTATATATCTAATCCCCTCTAATCTAACATTTTTAACAAGAGTTTGGTATCTTGTATTGGACCTTTGACGCACCTAATAAACTTATCATAACCGGCATATTCCCTTCATGCCTTAAATTAAGCAAGATAATTCCCATCTATAAAAAAGGGAATCTTTTGTCGGCTCAGAACTATCGGCCGGTTGCGCTGACTTCCTGTTTATCAAAGATTTTTGAATATGCTATTCTGGACAGGCTATTGCTTTACTTGAATACTAATAACATATTGTCGTCTCAGCAGCATGGTTTTATTTCAGGAAGGTCTACCATGACTGCAGTAATGAGCTTCCTTATTGAAATTATAGAGAATTTGCGAGAGTCTGGCGAGCGTCCTGTGGGTATTTTCTTTGATCTGAGCAGGGCTTTCGATTGCGTCGACCATGATGCGCTTTTGTGCAGACTGGCGTATGAAATTAGAGGTGTTGTATTGGACTGGTTTTCCTCATTTCTTAGAGAGCGTAGGCAGTATGTGGAGGTGACGAATCGGTCAGTGAGGTAGGTGCGATTGGTTCGCTCAAGTGAACGTGAAGTTGGTTTGGGAGTGCCACAGGTTCTGTGCTCGGCCCATCACAATGTATGCTGACGACACGTTTGCCATTGTTAAAGATGGAACGGATAGGTCATTGGAGACAATGGGGCTGCCTACTAATCCGGCGTTGAATGAACTGAACAGATGGTTTACATCTAACACGTTGTTTTTGAACGACACTAAAACAAACTTTATGATATTCCATACAAACCGAGTTGGTTCTGATAAACATTTTGAATTGAGACCATCTAAAAGTAAAATACAGCGCGTGAATTCCTTGAGATTCCTTGGTTTGAACTTGGATGGTTCGCTTTCTTGGGAAGTGCATTATCGGGAATTATCCTTTACCTTTAAGTCCAATGGTATTTGCTACGCATTCCGTAACTTGAGGCTTGTTTTAGGGGTGCCTCAGCTTGTTTCAGTGTATTATGCCCTTGCTTACTCACGGATCCGGTTTTGGGGGACCTCATCACATTCTCAGAATGTATTCTTAAGTCAGAAACGTATTGTACGATGTATAGCTGGTATTTGTCCGATGATTTCCTGCAAGTCATATTTTAGTAAGTTGCAGATTTTGACAGTACCCTGCGCTGCCATTTTTTTAATATGTTTGTTTGTTTATGAAAATAGTCCTTTGTATCGTACAATTGGCAGCTATCATAACTATGGCAAGATTAGGACCAAAACTGTTTAATGGTCTACCGGCTTCTATCAAGAATACCAGGGGAAATATAACATTTAGGAATGCCCTTAAATTGTCTTTAATAGATAGGTGCTATTATACAATTGGCGAGTTTCTTAATGATAGATTTTATTTTTATTTTATTTGTATATGTAAGTGTGTAATGTGTATTTATATAGGTAAATGTTGAACTGTTTTTGTAAGATATCGACGAACTCCATACACTGTGTGTCATTTGGATAATAAGTAACTTGAATTTGAATTTGAGTAGTAGGCCCCACCATACACTTTCGGGATTATTAGGATATCTGAAACTGGTAATTTGGCCTTTTGCTAAGTAGGGCCCCATTTTGTACCGTAAATATCCAATCTCTCCTCCGATTTTCTTATCGTTACTCTTCTCACTGTTATTGTTCTGATAGATACTTCCTGTAGATTTAGCGTAGAGATTTCAGACTTTCTTATTTGCCCTGTAGAAGTACTTTGGTAATAAACTATCGATATTGATTGACTCCATTATTGACACGTATATATGTACGGTGTGTGACTTTTATCACTAATGATTAACAACTTGTCTGGCATTTAGTCTCCATTGTCTAAATTGTTACCTGATAGGCATTACTTCTATAGCCCCTCTTCAACATAAAACTCATAGGAAGACATCTTTACCATAATTAAATTAATACGAAGTCTTCATTAAACTTCCTGTATTGAAAAGATTGCTACACAATTTAGTCTCAGGTCTTTGCCATCCACTCAACAACGATCTTCTTAGTCTTTCATGTGTCCGGCATTTCTTGTCCGGTCTCCCTGACATTGTCGATCACCATGGCAAAAGCTGTCCGGTCTTCCGCCAAGCGAAAAAGTTCACCAGCCCTTCTTATGCTGGTCCAATCCCGAATATTTCTGAGCCACGAGTGTTGCTTTCTTCCAACTCCATGGGGCCCAGTATCTTGCCCTTTAGTATGAGCTGAAATATATGATATTTATCACCTCCCAAATATGCCCAAGATATGATGTCTTTCGGCATTTTACGGTCGTCAAAAGTTGCCTTTCGATGATTCCTCTTCGTAGTACATTCTCGTTTGTAACATGTTCTGTCCATGGAATACGAAGCATTCTTCTGTGTAGTCACATTTCGAATGCCTCCAGTTAGTTCATCGTATTGACCTTCAGAGTCCACGTCTCCAATCTGTACAGCAATACCGACCACAGATAGCATTCAAGTTTGCGCTGTCTTAACTTCAGACTCAGGTTGTCATTGCAAAGAAGGGATCTCATATTATAAAAAGTTGCTTGAGCAATCTCTATTCAGCGCTTTATCTCATAGTCCGGGTTCACCAAGGTATTTAAACTTAGAGACACGTTCAATTTGGCTTCCATTAAGTTCTAGAGTAGTACATTGTGGGGTTGCCTGCTGAATATCATAAATTTGGTCTTTCCTTGATTTTTAGACCTTGTGTCTCTCCCACGTCACCGATTTTGTTTATGAGCAACTGTAGCGCCTCGATTGTGTTTGCCAGAATCATTGTATCATCAGCATATCTGGTTGTTGTTATTGGCTCTCCATTTATTTTGATGCCGAGGTCTGATATTCCTTCCAATGCTTTCTTAAATATTCCATCAGAGTATAGGTTAAAAACTAAGAGCGACAATATGCAACCCTGTGTTACTCCACGTTGTATTAAAATATGGTCTGTTTTAATATTTGTACCTGTGTCTTTTGATTCCAGTATAGATTTTTAATTATGCGGATATCTCTATCATCTTTTCCAACCCCCTGTAGCATATCAAAACGTTTATCGTGCTGTATGTGGTCAACGGCCTTTTCGTAATCGATAAAGCATGCGAAAACATCGTTTCCCTGATCACGGCATTTTTGGAGGAGAAAAGTGCTTCACGCGTTCCGAAAGCGTTTCTGAAGCCGAATTGAGAAACATCAAGATCTTCCTCACATCTACGTCTGATGTGAGGGTGAATGATCCGTAGGAATGCTTTGAGTATGTAGGACATGAGGCTGATTAAGCGACAATCACCACATTTTTTGGCTGTTGTTGTTTAGGTAGAGCCTACTATCAAGCCTCTGTAATGAGCAAAAAAATGTTCCTCTGTAATGAGCTTTAGAGCCTTGATCGCAATCTCGTCAGGGCCCGATGCTTTCCTTGTTTTTTGCTGCAGAGAATGCACGTATCACCTCGGATTTAAGAATAGTTGGTCCCATGCCCTCATTCACGTATATCTCATCAGCTCTATGATATTTAAAGTTGGCCCTTACATAACTGCTCCATGTGTTTTTTAGTTATTGTTCCTCCAAAATTAGTTGGTTACGATCATTTGTAAGTGACAGTCGTTCTCTTCCTGTAGACTCCAGCTACTTCCTTCACTTTTCCGTGCATATTAAAAGAATCATGTTTGGAGCAGAGGTCTTCCATTTCTACACATTCCCTTTCCATTCATCCCTTCTTGGCTCCTTTGATCTCTCTTTTTATGACCTTTCGTATTTTCTTATATTTGTCAGGTTTGTTCTTCGTTACTCTTCGCTGCTCCATGAGGGTTAGAATGTAATATGTCATCCTTTTGGGGTTTAGAGGTCTCGCGGAGATGTAATTTACACGTGTCCACAATGATATTCTTGAACAATGGTCACCAAACATAATTTAACATTTCACGTACGTCACGCCTCAAAACGCTTAACTTCTCAAGGAATATCTCAAATGATTAGAGATCCGGTGTAGAAACAATAATAACCTCAGGTTTATTTGTTCACAAGTTAGCAACAGTGGTAGCTCTGTGGCTTTACTACTGGACTATTCAGACCCAAAGCGGCCAAAGAGTGATATAAGCACTCCACAGAGTCGTTCATTAATTTCCAGGAGTCCAACTTTTCCAGGAGAAAAAAGTACACAATATACTAATGTAAGGTTTTGCAGGTGTAGGACAAATAAAATTCCCTTGTCGTTGGAATAACGGCCAACGTTTCGACGTTTCATTCACGTCTTCTTCAGGGCTATATCCACGTCACCATTACACATGCCAGCACCATCACAGCAACAATATTTTCCGGCACAAGCTGTGGTCGGTGGCACCACCAAATTGCGGTGGTGGCACCACAAAAGCGATATAATCTTGTTTATTGCGGTCATCCTTTCTCGCCTTTGTCGCCATGGTTGGTCTCCTTTTTGCTTCTTAATCTTGCATTTCTTAATGAGAGTTTTCTTAGGTATTCCTTCTTCCATTGTAATGATTTCTTGTATTTCCACAGGAAGTTCTTCAACAGTACTTACTTTCTCTTCTGGCTTGGATTCCAAAGCTGTCACTTCTTCAGCTACAGTTACAGTAATCTCAGGTTGTTCTCCCTCTTTTTCTGTAGTTACAATTTTAATTGTTTCTTGCTTCTCGCCAGCTTTCTTGACTATCTTGCGAGTTTTGGTAACTTTCTTTTTTGGGAACACCCTTTTCGATTACCACAGTCTCTTGAATTTGCTCAGAAAGTTCTTCCATCTTGTAGAACAAGGACGCAGCACTATCTTTTTGTGGTGCTTCTATTTCTTCTATCGTTACCGTGGTCTCTGGTGCTTTTCCTTCTTCCTCGGTGGTAGTAATTTCTGTGCGTTCCTGAACGTCACCCTTTTTCCCCGCTTCTTGACTACCTTTTTCTTGGCTTCGCCTTTCTGGTCAATTACCGTAGTTTCACACAGGCATTTTTTCTACTCGGAACTCAGGTTCTTCTTCCTGAGCTTCACTGGGCCACAGTTCTTCTTCCACAGTAACTACAGTTACTGAGGAAGGAGTTGAATGAATTAACCGTCGAAACGTTGTTCGTTATTCAAACGACAAGGCAGTTTTATTTGTCCAATACCTGCAAAACCTTACATCTGTAAATTGAGACGCAATCCGTTATCAACATATAGAATATACTTCTATCCTTTTCTTATTGTCCTGGAGATAATACAGCGATTCTTGTGCGGAAGGATATCAATTTGGTAAATATGAACCAAATTAGTAAGAATAGTGACAAATCTATCGAATCTTGTTAAGTATTGTATAAGGTATAAGTATAAGTATTGTTAAGTATAAGTATTGTTAAGTTAAGGCCTTGTAATGTATACGTTTTATGTATTTATAGACCACCTGCGGGTGATTTAACGCTTTTCTGTCCGCACTGGGAACAGTGTTGGATGAAATTTGGAGGAATTCTCCTCTGATTGGCTGGTGACTTCAATGTGAACTTTCAGACCGATCAAGTTGAGGCCGCCTCTCTTTGCGACCTACTTGCGACATACACGTCAAAGCCTACTCGTGGCAACTCCTGTTGGGATAATATTTTTAGAAACTTTGGTATTGCGGATTTCACGTGGGCTCTTGTTGATCCCACTTGTCAGAGCATCTGGCTCAGACCGTGGGCGTTGATTGTTGCAAAGCCCATGAGGCAGTTAGTTCAGGTTAGCATGATTGGGTCCCAGACCTTTGATTTTGTTGCTGACGATAATCTACTTCCGGATACAAAATTTAGTCACTTCACAAGTATTCTCTCCACAGCTTGCAGGCAGTCTTTTCTTGAGAAAACATACCGAGTTCACCAAAAAACTTTGACTGGTTTGATGATCGGCTACGTGCTATTCATGATCAGCTTCGATTATTGGCCAAAACGCTTAACTTCGCAAGGAATTCTCCTGAAAATAAAAATATTGAGGACGCTACACCTAAACCATTACTTCTCAAGGAATATCTCAAATGATTAGAGATCCAGCGCAGAAATAATAATAACTTCAGGTTTATTTGTTCACAAAGCAACAGTGGTAGCCCTGTGCCTTTAGTACTGGATTATTCAGACCCAAAGGGGCCAGAGAGTGATTTTTAAACACTCCATAGAGTCGTTCATCAATTTCCAGGAGTCCAACTTTTCCAGGAGAAAACAGTATACAATATACTAATGTGAGGTCTTGCAGGCATAGGACAAATAAAACTCCCTCATCGTTTGAATAACGACCAACGTTTCGACCTTTAGTTTACGTCTTCCGCAGGGCTATATTCACGTCACCATTACAGACGCCAGCACCATCACAGCAACAATATTTTCCGGCACAAGCTGTGGTCGGTGGCACCACCAAATTGCGGTGGTGGCACCACAAAAGCGATATAATCTTGTTTATTGCGGTCATCCTTTCTCGCATTTGTCGCCATGGTTGGTCTCCTTTTTGCTTCTTAATCTTGCGTTTCTTAATGAGAGTTTTCTTAGGTATTCCTTCTTCCATTGTAATGATTTCTTGTATTTCCACAGGAAGTTCTTCAACAGTACTTACTTTCTCTTCTGGCTTGGATTCCAAAGCTGTCACTTCTTCAGCTACAGTTACAGTAATCTCAGGTTGTTCTCCCTCTTTTTCTGTAGTTACAATTTTAATTGTTTCTTGCTTCTCGCCATCTTTCTTGACTATCTTGCGAGTTTTGGTAACTTTCTTTTTGGGAACACCCTTTTCGATTACCACAGTCTCTTGAATTTGCTCAGAAAGTTCTTCCATCTTGTAGAACAAGGACACAGCACTATCTTTTTGTAGTGCTTCTATTTCTTCTATCGTCACCGTGGTCTCTGATGCTTTTCCTTCTTCCTCGGTGGTAGTAATTTCTGTGCGTTCCTGAACGTCACCCTTTTGTTTTTTAATAACCCGCATCTTGACTACCTTTTTCTTGGCTTCGCCCTTCTGATCATTTACCGTAGTTTCACACAGGCAATTTTTCTTCTCGGAACTCAGGTTCTTTTTCGTGAGCTTCAGTGGGCCACAGTTCTTCTTCCACAGTAACTACAGTTACTGAGGAAGAAGTTGAATGAATTAAACGTCGAAACGTTGGCCGTTATTCAAACGACAACAAACGACTGCAAGCGACTTGCAAAACCTCACATCTGTAAATTGAGCGGACGCAATACATTTCAATCAACAAATAGAATATACTTCTATCGTTTTCTTATTGTCCTTTAAATAATACAACGTTTCTTGTGCGGAAGGATGTCGATTTTGTAAATATGAACCAAATTAGTAAAAATAGTGACAAATCTGTCGAATCTTGTTAAGTATTAAGGCCTTATCGTAATGTATACGTTTTATGTATTTATGGACCACCTGCGGGTGATTTAACGCTTTTCTGTCTGCACTGGGAACAGTGTTCGATGAAATTTGGAGGAATTCGCCTCTGATTGGGTGGTGACTTCAATGTCAACTTTCAGACCGATCAAGTTGAGGCCGCCTCTCTTTGCGACATACACGTCAAAGCCTACTCGTGGCAACTCCTGTTGGGATAATATTTTTAGAAACTTTGGTATTGCGGATTTCATGTGGGCTCTTGTTGATCCCCACTTATCAGAGCATCTGGCTCAGACCGTGGGCGTTGAGAAGCCCATGAGGCAGTTAGAAAGCACTTTTAGGCCGGTCACTCGGGCTGGCTTGCCAAGTTTTATGGCATTATTGGGTCCCAGACCTTTGATTTTGTTGCTGACGATAATCTACTTCCGGATATAAAATTTAGTCATTTCACAAGTATTCTCTCCACAGCTTGCAGGCAGTCTTTTCTTGAGAAAACATACCGAGTTCACCAAAAAACTTTGACTGGTTTGATGATCGGCTACGTGCTATTCATGATCAGCTTCGATTATTGACCAAAACGCTTAACTTCGCAAGGAATTCTCCTGAAAATAAAAATCTTGAGGACGCTACACCTAAACCATTACTTCTCAAGGAATATCTCAAATGATTAGAGATCCAGCGCAGAAATAATAATAACTTCAGGTTTATTTGTTCACAAAGCAACAGTGGTTGCAACAGTTGATGATCGGCTACGTGCTATTCATGATCGGCTTCGATTATTGGCTGATATTGCTAAACAATACAAGACTGAGTACAACAGACAGATGTACAACAGGTTTAGACTGGACTACAGCTTTAAGATCAATAATTCAAAGATGATGCTGTGACGGGCTCATAAGTGCTTCCACAAATCCTATCGCAGCATGTGGGGGGGGGGGATAATAAATTCGCCAAGGAATATTTTTCTGCCATTGGTCAAACTATTTCTTCATCAGATATCGATTCTTTGGATAGTCTTCAGAGTGTTCAAATTTCCTTCCAGTTTACTGAGCTTACTTATATCGAATTAAGAAGCATTATAGATAATGTAAAAAACAAAAATATACCTTTGGATTGACTGTTTCAATCATTAAATTAATAAAAAAACCTGATCATATTTCCAGTTACCAAGGCCATAAGCAATGCATGAATCGAAACTGCTTTCCTGAGTGCTTAAAACAAACCATAGTTGCTCCTATCTTCAAAAAGGGCGACATGTCTGATGTTTCCAACTAAAGGCCTATCTCTCCGTTGCCCATACTATCCAAAATCTTTGAAAGAGCAATCATCACCTGTATGACTACTTTGATCGGAACACTCTTTGATGGCCAATTTCGTGAAGGGACAGATACTACTCAGGCAGGGTTGAGCCTGCTGAATTGAATATACAGCTCATTTGAAAACTTGGGTTACACCAATGCTGTGCGACTTGTCTAAGGCATTTGATTCCGCCTCACACAAAATACTTACAGGAAGGTTGGAGTGCTTTGGCTTCTGCCAAGAGGGGCCGTCTGGCTTATTCGAAGCTACTACTAAAGTCAATGGATTGTTGCCTGCTAAAAGAACAGTTAATGTGGGTGATCCACAGGCGCTAACTGGGGCCCTTACTATTTCTAATTTACATCAATGATCTTCCGAGAGCTGTACCAGATGCGAATTTTACTCTCTTTGCGGATGACACTACCTTATCATTTTCTGGCCCCTCGCTGTGTAAGGTTCTCTTTACTATGCAGGAGGCCAATTTTCTTGCAGGAGCTTGGTACTGTTGGAACCAGCTGCTTCTTAATATGGGAAAGAACCAGAAGATCGTGTTTGCAATGAAACATGTTGATCTTGGGGATCTTTCGGATGATGTTCTGTTTCTGCGGCCCTGAAGTATTGCGTTGGCCCTCAGACAGGGAGAGCTGCTAACTTTGTGATTACTCACTATGTGTTGTCCTATGGGATCCTGACATGGAAACGTTTGCCGTGTTCTGATAGAGTTTTCCAACTTCAGAGACGGGCAGTCCGGGTGATCGCGAGTCTGAGGTACCGAGACGAATGCAGACATGCTTTTAGGAATCTACAAATTCCCACTTTTCCATCTTTGTATAAATTAGGATGTTGTGTCATGTATGGCAAGAAAAATTTTGGATCCCAGCAAAGGAATCCATAATCATGCCATCAGAACTAAAAACCCTTTTGGGTGGTACCTTTTTGCAGGCAGAGAAAGCGTCACAGTAGAACAGAGAGAGAATCAAATAAGCTTCCAAAAGAAGTGAAATGTTTACCTCTTTTAAGTTTTAAAGAAAAGGTGAAGACCTTTCTCTGTTTTAATGGTTTCTATAGTGTGAATGAGTTCTTTAGCTTTAACATGACAGCTTTCAATGTGTAGTAGCACTTTTTCTATTTTAGTTTGCTTTAGTTTTATTCCATTTTCCACTTTTGACTTGTGTATATACTTTAAGTGTTTTGCATCAATAAATTATCTATTATAATACCACTGCTGGCCGAAAAATTATAATACCACTGCTGGCCGAAAATTTTTTGATAAAGAATTGAATATTCTAAATGGGAACATGGTAAGACATCAAAGAGCACATTTTTTCCAACTGTCTAAAAGTCAGCATTACAGGAAAAATATTACTCAGGTAGAGAAACGAACTTGTAAAGAAAGTGTACGACAACCCCTCAATCAATTTAAATATTTCAAGGAGTTGGCTCCCAAGAGTAGAAAATAAGGTCATGATCTGCTTCGACTAAAACTTATCGTTTGTCCCTTCTTAAAAAAGTTACCAAAATGTTATCCAAAGTGGACCCATTTTTCTCGGACCTCTTATAAAAAAAACTAGTATGTTATACTACTAACCCCCCCAAGTCAGATAAATTTTATGTAAATTCACATCCCCGCCAATAAATTCTATAACTCTAGTCCGAGCCGAGCGAAGCTCTTCGTACCAAGACAAAGTAGTCCAAATGATGATGAATAGTGCCCGTCTTAGTTTCCCCGAAGTCGTTTCGAAGTGATGGATTATACTAAACTCTGCGAGGAATATCATATAACCTGAAGACAAACCCCTATTTCCGCTGTTTTCCTGCATTAGGATATTTACCACGGGTTATTGCCTATGAGAAAAATCAGACCGAGATAATGCGAAAAATATGGAAATTTGGGCAAAGTTTTGTGAAAAATAGCACTGGAATATGAAAGCAATAAGCGCTAATTATAGGACCGTGATACTACTAACTCTTCAAATTAATTTAGGATGGTGTGGACCCATATTAGCCTAAATCTGTCATGAAGGCCGCAAATTTGTTTTAACTAATCTTCATGTGAGCAAGGAACATTGATTTCGAACTAAAAAAAAATCAGGGATTTAATATAAAAAAAAATATTTCGAATTTCTGTATAGTTGATATACACAGCAATAATATAAATTAATGATTATTTTGGGACGAAAGTGGTTTGTTGCCTTTTACGGAATACGCTGCTCGGCTAGTGACAGAAAAATTGATTGCCAACGCCAGACTACCGGGGGGCTCTTTCTCAGCAAAGGTCATAATAATTTAATTCCAGATTGTTTTTGTACTTATTTTTGTAGAGGCCTCGTAATGGAAACGGAATTATAATGCCATTAATAAAACATGACAGAAGGAGGTGAGAGACATTAATAAGTTGAAGGGCTCTCTGGATAACTGATGGAGATATAAACAGATACTTGGCGTAAGAAAGTGTGATGAGTACGGTAGCAAAATTAAGACGAAGCTTGTGTCTTAAATTAAAAATGTAGTATTAAATAAAATGTAGTAAGATTGGTTTTTACCACAGAGTAAGAATTAACTAGAGTTCTTTATTTACAAGATTCTGTCTGGCATCGACTAAAGGTTCGGTGCGATGTTACCATAGACAAACAAGTTAAATAGATGAAAACCTCAGTGTCATGAAAATGAAGTTTAGTCGCGCCCTCTTTGCAAGAACTTTTTTTGCCGAATATACAGGGGGCAGTTAAAAATCATTGTTACGCTTATTGCTAAAACCCCGTTTTCACCGAAGATACTGTGTGCAACTTTTTGTTTTTGTCCATTTCGCAAACCAATTCTGATAACAACAAGCAGGAATAAGTGACTTATTTTCTGAACCGAGCAGCAGAAACAAAAAGTTGTACTCTTAGTTTCGTTGGCAGAAACGGGGCTTAATTAAATAATTGATTTTTAATGTATTAAACATTGACTTTATTAGCAGAAAAAAATCATAGACGAATATGTGTGCTTTGTGTCCTTTTCAATACAATTGAACTGCAGATAGCGGGTGTAGGACAATTAAACAGCTACTTCACAGTTGCGAATGCGCCAACGTTTCGATCTTTATTTAGATCTTCTTCAGGGCTAAAAGATATGGTAAATGAACATTCTATAAAAACACTCAATGCATGAACAAAAATCGTTAAAAGACATCGATCAAAAATACACATAAGCACATCGATAAAAATGCATAAAAGTACATATTCACCAATTAAAAAATTAAAAAACAAATTTAACAGCTAACAAATACACTTAACTTTCTACAATAAAGACATAAACCGTGCATCTGTACGTGCCGATTTTCTCAAAGTGATAGACGGTATACTCTGATAAATAGTGGATTTGCTTACCTTAATTCGGTTTGAGAAGCATGTCACCTAAGCTACATGTATGTCTTTTACCGGACATAACATTAAAACAATGATTAATCCACAAACAAGCAACGACCACACGAGTTCAGGACAAAACGAAACATCAACCTTAATGACAGAACGGACATCCAAAACTTAAATGTAATTTATTGTAACTTGTTGCATCACATCAAGAAAAAATAAAGAAGTCTATCATTCCCAACATCAGTATAATTACAATAGATTTAATATAATATATTTATAAAAAAAAAAGGAGAAAGCAAATATTTAGTTTTATATAAAAAAAGACCATAATAGTATTCCGCCCACTGGTGATAGGAGAACTAATATCTTTCCATCGTTTATTCTGTCCCTGGCGGTTGATGTTTCGTTTTGTCCTGAACTCGTGTGGTCGTTGCCTGTTTGTGGATTAATCATTGTTTTAATGTTATGTCCGGTAAAAGACATACATGTAGCTTAGGTGACATGCTTCTCAAACCGAATTAAGGTAAGCAAATCCACTATTTATCAGAGTATACCGTCTATCACTTTGAGAAAATCGGCACGTACAGATGCACGGTTTATGTCTTTATTGTAGAAAGTTAAGTGTATTTGTTAGCTGTTAAATTTGTTTTTTAATTTTTTAATTGGTGAATATGTACTTTTATGCATTTTTATCGATGAGCTTATGTGTATTTTTAATCGATGTCTTTTAATGATTTTTGTTCATGCATTGAGTGTTTTTATAGAATGTTCATTTACCATATCTTTTAGCCCTGAAGAAGATCTAAATAAAGATCGAAATGTTGGCGCATTCGCAACTGTGAAGTAGCTGTTTAATTGTCCTACACCCGCTATCTGCAGTTCCATCATAGACGAACTTTAAAGATTTCTATGAAATCACCATTCAATCGTAATATGTAGGTACAATATTTTATGCAACTGAAACCGTACAATTTATGTACTTCTTACGATTCTGTTTAAGTATGTAGGTATTTTAACATTCAATCCACTTTCTTTCCTGGGGCTCAATAAAACAACTAAATTCATAAATTACTCGTTTATTCTTAGTATTTTTTGTGTCAATGTTAGGTTTTCTGGATTTAGCTCCAATAATTGGACAAAAACCTGTAAGAATATAACTACATTTTATTATTTTTTTATGTAACTAAAGAGTTTACCACTGACATTCTAAATTTGTATTTATAATCATTAATAGACATGAAAATCCTGTAATAATTAGTATTATCTAAATGAGATCATCTTCAATGACAATTTATTATTACTGCTTGTGAGAACAAAATTAAAGCTGTAGGAATAATAGACTAAAATATAGAGAACTTGCTTACAAGTTCGTGTCCCGCTGAATTAGATGGTAGTGGTGTTTATTGGGTGAAAAGACAACAAAAACAACCTCTAAGATTGCAAATTCGCCGACGTTTCGATCTCTATTTTTAAGTCTTTATCAAGGCTCTAATTGATGCCGGTTTGGTGAAATGTATTTCTCAAACCAAATGTTTGTGCCTTCATATTGTGTTTTGGATACGAATCTTGAGAAGTTGACTAAGCCTCTTATCAGTGAATAGCCTTGATAAAGACTCAAATAGAGAACGTCGGCGAATTTGCAATTTTAGAGGTTGTTTTTGTTATCATTTCACCGAATAAACACCACTACCATATACAAAACTGTTTGCCTGAATATCTTCAAGGCTTTATGGAAAAACTAAGAAGAGTTGAATACACCGTGAATCACTCTGTATGTACGATGTACGGGGTGTTCATAGGAAACTTCATCTAGCAGGCTATGAAATTTTGACAGAAAAGGATGACATAATTAAAGTAAATGGACTTTGGTTCTCCATCTTTTTCTTTTGACATTACACAGCCAACTAGATGAAGTTTTCTGATGAACAGCCCGTACATATTCATATACCTATCTCTAATAAAGTAAAAATAGCAATAAATATTTTAAAGAAATATAGCAAATAAACCAATGAAACCTAAATTGAGAAGTTTTTATCAAAACGACTCACTTTGCTTTTGACTTTTCTTCATTTTAGGATGCTTTCTCTTGCACATTCCTTCTGTAATCGTAACAAAAAATCTGTAATTTATATATTTTATAAATGTATGTACTCCACAAGAAGGCCTGCAGAGTTTTATTTTGCTTTAGTTTTAGTCCGTCTTGTATTTGCACGAATAGCTATTTTTAAGCCACGAAAATAATTGGCTAATATTACTGTTCTATTATTGTTGATGAGTCATAAAAAAATTGTTACAAATATTTTAGCGGCGTATTTTTGGAGTCAAAATAAGACTTTTTCTTCGTATGAACGTCTGTCCTAAAATGCATCCCCTCCGAACTATTATAGCCAGAAAGAAAAATCAATTATTACATTTTGTGACTAATTCTGGACCTTCTGAGAATTTGAAGGTATAGTCGACTTTACTCTAATAAAAATTGTCGTCTTATGAACTAATCAGCGAAAACAGTGATGTCCAAAATGTTTTAGGAAGTTCAATATGGCGGCCAACATACAGCTGATTCATAGATGTGTAGGTGCTAATTTCCGCTCCAAGGTTAGGTCATAATTGATTTGTGTTTCGAAATTAACAGTATCTTCCTCGGTTCCAAAAAAGAAGGGACCATTCAAGAATAGTTTTTTTTATGAAATGGATTTTCTTTTCCAAATCAAACCTCCTTTATGATAGGCGGATTAGGTAAAAGGCGGAAATTAAAAGGTAACAAATAATTATTTTCTTTTTGAATATGAAAATAATTTTAATGAAATTCACTGGAAGACAAACTGTTAACGTAGTTAATATGCAAACAATTTAAATAGGTCGCCCACTTGAATGTATATTAGAAATATTTTCCATAATAACTGAGATACCGCGGAATTGAAGACTCCCTTTACATATGGTGGCGATAACAGATACGCGTTGTAATCTGTAATATTTATAAGCCTACATCTGCAGTGAATGCAGCTCTGATGTGGTCAAAAAATCCTTTAATGAGCGATCACTTTTGACTCTGCCTAAATTATTCTTGATCATTTTCATCCTCATCAGATAAATCATCATCACTTTCATCTAGATTGATAACTAGGGGCTCGGCAATACCACTTTCCAATAAGTTCTTCTGTATGAGCCACCGACTGTTCTTGATTTATTAGGTAAAGCGCATGTTTCCACACCGTTTCTACTTCACCTCCTTTCAGCCCGATCTCCAACCCTTTTTTTCATATTCAGTTTTTACACATGTCCATATTAATTCAATTGCATTAAATTGACAGTAATAAGGCGGCAGGCGCGTGGCCACAATTCCTTAAGATCAGGTAAACCGCATATTCTTTTGGTTGCTGGTTTCTTTTTGCCATTGCGAGGAGCTCACGCTTCAACACATTCGTCGATGGATTTAAATGTTCTTTTTGAAGTCAATAAAAAATTTCGTTTTTCTTCGAGGTAGAAGTTGGTTGCTCATTCAGGAGACGGAAGTGGTATGAAGCATTATCCATAACTACAAAAAATCGTCATGTTAGTTTACACATCAGTTTTAAAAAATAACATACCTATTAAAGATGGTTGTTCTAAATTTGGTATTAGCTGCTATGTAATCCATTTTTTAAACAAATCACAGTTCATACTCTGATGATAGTCCAAGTTCTTGGAAGTTGATGGAAAAATTAAGCTCGCTCCTGGTACGAAGCTTTTAGTAGAGCCTGCATTATGTATCCTTTGCCAGACACGCTATGCTTTTTTCGTTTAACACTTTTTGGAGAATCATCCTGTCATGATTTTGTCCCACTTCCATTTGCACAAACCCATGTTTCGTCCAAAAAACAACATCTCTTAATTGTGAATGTTTGTTTCCAATATATTTTTTTAAAAATAGTATTCTATTACAATCTTTTCTGTATCGAAACCCCAAACTTTTCACAACCTTCGATAATGAATTTACCCCATTATCCAAAATACCCCGTTGTTTTAAAACAGCTTTCAACGTGTCCAAAGTTATATGAATTTTGTGGGTACCTATATAAGTCATATATTACCTCACGTATCTTTTGACTTTCGGGCAAATCTCTAGTTTTAGGTTTCTTTCTTTTGCGCTTTTCGACTTTCCATGCTTGCTTGTATATTCGAATTGTTTTTCTCTAATTACTTTCCGGACCGAACTCATACCGACTCCTAAAGCTTCTGACACTCTCTCGTCGATATTTGTTGTAAAGTTACCATTTTCTGGATGAATTTTGAAATAACTTACTAGATTCAATATAATTTTTTTGGCTTGGGGGTGTAAAAACCCGGAAAAACGCTTTTTTCTTTCCATGATTTTGAAAGAAGTAAAATAATTTTGACAGTGACGGATTGACAGAGATTTATTGATCAGTTTGAAAGACATTTGTAATTATTTCCAATGATGAATTCACCGGTAGCTGCAGAAACCTTCCTTTCTTTTTTATAAAGTTTGCATAAAAGAAGGATAGAATGCAATCTTCGTTCCAGCAATTGACACCTCAATTGCATTAATTTTTGAAATTGAACTTTTGATGGCCACTGGAAAGTAACGCGGTTTCTCTCTTCAAGTTGCATTAGAGTGATAAACCCATCTTCTTTTAACATACCCAAGCTAATGCTTGGATACATTCTATTCACAATGATGAGAGTAAGAACATTTTAAAAGTTTGTCGCATATTTAATCATAAATATTTTTATTACAGTAAAGTTGACTATATCTGTTTTTTTTTAGACCCTCAATTATTTTTTTTTTCAAGAATAACGTGGGGTGATGGATAACACTTTTCTTAACCCACAATTTATGTTTCCACTAAGACTCTTTGATTCAAACAATATAATCGTTAACATATTTAGGTTTATGAAAATGTATTAATTAGCTAGTCAGCATTTTCAATATACCTTTGAAAGCAAATTGAGATCCTTCACTTTTCTCTTCAGCTGGCCCTTCCGTTATAAATTGCTTTTTGCCGGAGTTTTATCCGCGTTGATTAGAGCGGTTCATTCTTCATTACAATTGTCTAAAATTGTAAATATTAAAACTTGATGTGTAAACAAATATTTATTCACATATGTAGATGTAGTATAGTATTATATCTACTTACTATATCTACATATTTTATTTATACATATTCACCTGCAACTTATCTTTTTCAGACAGACATTTTGTGGGCACAATTCCTTTTTTCAAAATTACCCGACGTTCAATCAGATAAAGCATATTACTTTCATTAAAATGTTTTTCACATAAATAATATCTAAAAGAAGGTAGAGGGTATATAGGGCCATTGTAGATTCTATGTAAATTATACAAAACATCGGCACTTAGCCAACCTCCGAACCTCTATCTAACATAATTATAATATAATGCAGACTATGCTACACATGTGATTGATACCTTGAGTATATTTCCTTATCATTGCAGAAGCGAATTAGTAAGAAGTTTGCAATTGCTGTCTTCCATAAAGCAAAGAGGTAAGAACTTGTGTCGGGATTTAGAAATCTGAACCTCCACGAACAACTTGGCGGTTTACAGCCGCGAACTGCACAGCCCGGCTTCCCCATTTAGGATTTAACTTATACGCTTTTGGCAGCTATAAATCCTACTAAAAGCTTAAAAACTATAAAATATTTATTACATCATTCAAATTTCGTTGGCTGTCGCCTTGACATATCATCAAGCATCGATAAGGAAACCACCAGCCACGCAATAGGTGTACCGACGGTCACGCCGCCCACAAGGACTGCGGCCAGATTTTCGTAAGCAAGAACTCGCAATTCTGGCCTCAATAGCTCCATTTAAAGGTGTTTCACCGTGGATGTTGCCCGTTCTCAGGGTCCGACTACACAATCCATATGTTTATATGTTGTGTTGCCAAATGAAGCCGTACAGCACGATCAAAAAACATGGGTAGAAAATCTTCTTACTTGAGGAATTGGCAACAGTGCTGTCAATTCAATGTGTGTGTCAACCTTATAGGCGATTCCAGAACAGCTGTTTTTGATTAGGTCCGCCATACTTTATTGTGGGTCAAACAAACCATGTAGCCAAACATACGACACTTTCCGTGTTTATACGGAAATGATCCACAAGGATCATGACAATTCACATGTAGTTGGTACTTTTGGGGTGAGAAATCTTTTATTAAAAGAATATTTTTCTGTTGTTATTTACATTTTTTCCCATTATTTTTCCTCTTACCGATTTTAAAACAACATAAATAAATTTAAGTATAAAAAAGTAGTAAGAATGGCAACCCCGCCGCCGGTTTATTAATTTGGATATGTAAACGTTTGAATAACATCGATTTTGTTGCTTTGAACATTGAAACTTATTGAAAAAGTCGTTTATTTCAAATTTTTGTGCCGAAAATGTTCTTCAAGCTTACTGGTGATGTCAAGTGTCCTTATGACCAGAAAGTGGAAATTATAAACACTTTCTCCAGAAGATTTGAGTTTCCCAATTTGTGATTTGCCAAATGTGACCTTACTGGATCTTGCAGACTATTTTATTTTAAAGCACAGTTATTATAGGTAGGTACTAAGCAGCATTTTAAAGCATATAAAAGTCTACAAGCTTTTAAACTGTATGAATCTGGTGCAGTTCTTTCGATCCATGCAAAACAAGTCACCAAGGACACTTATATAATTTTAAGTAAGGTAAGATCAATTTAAACAAGCTACTGCTTTAGCCAAAGTTATAGCTTATGCGGTTTGTTACAGTTTTTTCCTACAGTCCTAGCTTCGAGACTAGCATATTCATCAAATGGTGTGAATAGCTATATGTTTCTGAATTCTCATATATCAATTTAGGGCCTGCTGTTTTTTTGTCACAAAATGAACCAAATTTAGTTTAACCATACAGGCAGAAATTCAACCATTTGTCAGCTGTGTTTTCTCCTTATATTTTATACATACTTAGGGCAGGTCAACTTGACTTTATAAAACTGGGCATTAGCATAACCACATAACTTTTCAATTCCATCAGAAATCTCATTAAAGTAAAGTTCTTATTAAAGGTGCTTATCAAGACTATGTTAGGTTTAGAATCACTGGGTGTACACATTTTGCAGATTTAGTTGTAGATATTCAGAAGAATTTATGGTGACATAAATTAAATTTTTTAATAGATTTCCTCAGAATTCACCCCAGAGGGTCATTTACCCCAGAGGAGGTGAGTTTTATTGTGGGCACATAGAATATTTAGTGAAATTTAATTGAATTTAGTAATATTTAGTGAAATTCAAGGAAATTTTACTTGTCACTTAGTGGAATGAATTTGAACATAATTTATGAACTGATTTACCTCTCATTTTAGGTGCTGTGTGAACATGTGATAAGATAAGATATTATATTTCGGGGCCTCGTCCTCGAGATCACTAAGTAGTAGTGCCTTTGGTGCTACTCGATCACACAATTCAAAGAAAACTCACGTCATGTCATCCTTCACATGTCGGTTATGTCATTCTGTCTTTGTGTGTGTTCGAAATAACACGTTTTACATAAATTTTTTTATTAAATCTCTTAATTTTTAGGCTCAAATTATGCGAAAACGCAAAATATCTCCTTCGAGAGGTTCCCCTCCAAAAGAGAAATCTCGGAAAATATTACAGGAGGAAATAGAGATGCTTAGGAAAAGGTTGGATAAAGCAGAGAGAAGCTGGAAAGACATGAGGAAATCTCATGGAAAAGAAAGACACTCTCATCATAGCCGCAGCAGAAAAAGGCAACGCAGTGCTTCTCCAAACGCTCCTGGACACTTCACATCGAAAAGACACAGATCTTCTACCTCTAGAAGTACTACTCCCATGTCTCCTAAAAGCTTTAGGCCCTTGACCTCAAAAAGTGACAGGCCCTCGGCCTCAAAAAGTGACAGGCCCTCGGCCTCAAAAAGTAGCAAGCCCTCGGCCTTAAAAAGTTACAGGTCTTCGACCTCAAAAAGCGACAAGTCTCACTACAGGTCTCACCACAGTTCTTCACCTTCATTAAGCCACAAGATTGTAACGTCCAGTTGTGGTGGTAGTTCACAAAGAGATACAGAATCAGAACAACAGGTAGAAGTATCTCATAACCTTTTCTCAGAAGGGAGTGTCAGCGGAAGCGCTGTAGAAATAGATCTTGACTATTCAGACCCAGAGGGGCGTGAGGGTGTTCTAAATAATCCAGAGGATTCTTCCTCATCTTTCTCTCTCTAGACTCGCAGAAATCTAGCGAAGACATTTTACGTAGTTTAGGGGAGCCCACTTGCCCAAGTGTGGGTTTTCTACTACACAGTTTGTTAGCCAATCGATGGGCAAATATTTTGTCCAAAGGGCTTGAAGAGGCAGAAAAGACTGCACTTATTGAGGAAAGTCCATTCCCCGAAAATTTGCCTTTATTACAGGGCCCCCAACTGAATGTGGAGTTACTGGCAATGTCCCAGCCACTATTACTGAGAGACCGCATGTATTGCTCAAGACAAACCCAGTTGGGCCGAGGCATCTCCCAATTAGGCAAAGGGTTAAATATATTATTGCAGGAAAAAGTTTCTGAAAACTTACAGCCTGAATTGGTTAAATCACTTAGCAATGCAGCCAAATTATTATGTGATTTACATTATCGTCTATCTTTAACAAGAAGAAATACTTTTACTCCCAACCTACCCAAACCAATTACATCTATTATGCGCTCAATTCCTATTGCAGATAGCTTATTTGGTCCTTCCTTTGGTGAAAATCTAAAGTTGGCAAAGTCAATTGCTCACCAGGGAAAACAACCCATTGCTCCTCCATATAGGAAGTCTTTAAACTTCAGGGGCCGATCGAGACAGCAAATGAGGGAATCCCGGTCAGTAAGGCAACCCCCTCGGAAATATCAACAAACACAGCGCAACCGCAAGTAATGGTAAGTGGCAGTGTGGGCTTGCTTCCGTTTTATCTTGATAATTGGAAAAAGTATACTAAAAACCAAACTATCCTGAGCTGGGTGCGAGGGTATAAGATACCTTTCAGTCATAAACCAAGACAATCTTATTGTCCCAGAGAAAGACATACATCAGTTCAAGGGGCTGCTGAATTAGACTCAGCCATTCAAGACCTTTTCAATAGAGGGGTAATTGAACACTGTTCACCAAAATACCCTTTCTTATCTTCGTATTTCCTAGCGACTAAAAAGAATGACTCAGCTAAAAGGTTTATTCTAAATTTAAAAACCCTTAACTCTTTTTTAAGTCCTCCTCATTTTAAATTAGAAGATACCAGGACAGCCTTAAAACTGATAAATTCAGGTGTTTTGTTTGCTAAAATTGATTTGAAAGAGGCATATTATTCCATTATTATACATAAAAATTTTAGAAGATACCTCAGTTTTGCCTTTCAAGGCATCAGGTATCAGTTTACTTGCCTTCCCTTTGGGCTATCCGTAGCCCCATATGTTTTTACCAAACTTATGAAACCAGTAGTTTCTTACTTAAGAAACTTAGGTATTTTCTGTGTTTTTTACTTAGATGACTGGCTTCTCATTGCAAACACCAAAAAGGATTGTTTGAATTCTGCGTCAATAGCCGTGTCAGTTCTTACTTCACTAGGCTTCATAGTGAACTTCAAAAAAAGTGTGTTGACCCCTTCTACAAGCATTACTTTTTTGGCATTTTTACTGGACAGTGTGAACATGAATATTGAACTTCCTGACAAGCGTCAAAAAATAATATCTACTCTCAAAGTTTTTTGTTCACAGACAAAGGTTTCATTACAACGCCTAGCAGAGATTATTGGAATCCTTGTTGCGGCTTGTCCAGCAGTGAAATATGGCTGGCTCTATATAAAAAGTCTTGAGAGGGAAAAGTTTTTGGCCCTTGCTAAAAGTGGGGGTAACTACAAGACACTTATTCACCTTTCAGATACCTCACATAGGGATCTTTCTTGGTGGATGTCATCAGTTAAGAAGGCAGTCAATAACATTAGACAAGATCATTTTGATATTGTGCTTTACTCTGATGCTTCTCTTTCTGGGTGGGGAGGAGTCTTTGGCAAGAAAAAAATCCATGGTTCATGGAATAATGAAGAGAAATCTCTTCACATTAATATTTTAGAATTAAAGGCGGCTTCACAAGTGCTACGCCATTTTACGGCTAACTTATCAGGTGTATCTATTCTGTTTAGAATAGACAACACTACTGCCGTCTCTTATATAAACAAAATGGGGGGGGGGGGGGGTGAAGTTTCCAGCACTGACTGCAGAGAAGACCAGATCAACCAGTTTACCCTGGTTGCCGCTTTGTTGTCAGCCAGGCATTTCAAAACAAAGGAATGTCGGCGTCCAGCATTCAGACATTAATGATGTCATTAGCACCAGGAACATTGAAGCAATATGATACAAGCCTTCGGAAGTGGTGGAACTACTGCATGGACCGCAAATTATCCCCTTTTGAAGGAAATCCTCACAAGGTCATAGAATTTTTACAGATGCAATTAGATTCTGGGAACAATCTATCATATGGTTCTTTCAATTCATTAAGAAGTGCACTTTCTCTGATTCTTCCATGCAACTTAGGAAATGATTTTTTGGTTCGTAGATTTCTAAAAGGTATTTTCAGAATGCGACCGCCAAAGAGAAGATACAACTTTATCTGGGATCCTGCGATTGTTCTAGCCCATTTAGAGAAATTACCGATCAATGAAAAATTACCTCTAATTCAAGTTGGCAGGAAAGTAGCAACTCTACTAGCATTAATAGCCGCTCACAGACTCCAAACTCTAGCCAGAATAAAGGTGGAAAACATTGTTATGGATTGTGACGGGCTCCAAATAGCTATCGACGATCTTCTAAAAACTTCGTCCCCCAAGTCGAGCCAACCCGTTCTACAACTCCCTTTTTTTCGGGAGAAACCAAGTCTGTGTGCAGCTTCAGCATTAATTTGCTATATAGAGAGAACTGCCCCCCTGCGATCCAGCACGCAGAATTACTTATTCCTATCATCGAGAAAACCGTATTTTACAGCATCGACTCAGACTATTAGTAAGTGGATTCATAAAACTTTGCAGGAGGCCGGCATCAATAAGATGTTCACTGGATATTCGGTTCGACATGCTACCACTTCGGCCGCATATAGAAATGGACTATTACTTAACACCATAAGAAAGACAGCAGGGTGGAGTTCTAGATCCCAAGCTTTTGCAAAGTTCTACAACTGCCCTCTCCCTCCATCCAGCTTTGCCCAAGCGGTGGTTAAACCTCATATGGAATGAGGTTTATTTGGATTTCTTTTCTTAAGAAATATATTTTTTGTACTTGTATTAATAGTACTTAGTTTCTTTTTTATAATTTTTTTAAAATTTGCGTATTGCTTCGGTTTTTTTTTCGGACAAGGCGCCGATATGCTTTAAATATCTACTAAGTGATCTCGAGGACGAGGCCCCGAAATATAATTAAACGATCAAACGAACTTACCTGTTGTGAAGTTCGATCGTAATTATATGAGGGGCCTCGTCCGAAGAGATCACACCCACCCTGTTTCCTTTGTGAAACATAAAAAGTGTTAAGTCTTAGTGTAGAAATCTAATTTGAAACCCAAGCCCATTTATTACATCGGCGCCCACTCTTTAAACTAGAATGACATACCGACATGTGAAGGATGACATGACGTGAGTTTTCTTTGAATTGTGTGATCGAGTAGCACCAAAGGCACTACTACTTAGTGATCTCTTCGGACGAGGCCCCTCATATAATTACGATCGAACTTCACAACAGGTAAGTTTGTTTGATCGTTTAATTAATTTACTTACACAATAAGCCTCATTTGCAAGGTTTTGGTTTAACAGAGTCAAGTAGGCTGTGAATCAAGGAATCTCTCACCAAGTAAAAAAATGTACATAAGTTGGTCAAGTGCAGACATTTTGTTGCAAAGGAGGCAGAAAATGTCATAAAATTAACATGACTGTCATAAAAGTACATAGGTAACTCCAGATATAAGAAAGTGCATGAATGCAAAATGCAAATTATTTTCACTTGTATTTTAATGTGAGAGATCTCTTTCTTTGAGTTGTTGAAAGAAAATAGTGGGGTGACAACTCGAGTGAAATTTATTTTATCTAAATGCTTTTATTACTCCAACTTTTTGGGTTAAAAATTCATACCCAACTTGAGAACTTCTTCCTGAACTTTTCTGTTGAACTCCTACTGTTACATGTAAGTCATTCACTTGTTATTGACATCAAGTAAGCATTGGAAATTAGACTTTGACATTTTTATTGTATTTTCTCAACATGTGCTGAAAGGAGATATTTAGGTTTTTAAAAGAATGAGGATTTCAAAGATAATGAGATGACAAAAATAAGTGAATGACTTGTATTTACCTATTATAATCTACCTGTTGTATGGTATTTAATATTATTAGTGTAAATTTGCAGTATTGTTAGGGTTGTGTTAATTGTTACTTAATATCACTTTTATTGACATGCTCAGAACTGCATATAAAAACATGTTGTGTATCATATAATTTTACAGTGAAAATAATATACTTAATGTTAATATACCTACCTGCCTAATATCCAAAACAATTTGTGTACTTTTTACAACTTTGACACCCTGTCCTAACTTCAGAGAGAATCGGATCGGAAGCTCCAAAATGGCATTATAAAACCCCACTTAGTAGTGTTTATAATTTAACCAGCACCAAGCCACACTTAGCTAGCTACAACCTTTGACAACAACAATTGAAGCTCCTCATTGAAACATTATAAAATATTTTTGTAATGCTTTTATTCCAGCCAATGTACCAAATTCTTGATTGTAAGACACTTTTTGGGAATTAGCAGAGAAGCATTACCAATCATTATCAAAACTAGCCATAAAGTTGAATACCATTGCAGCTTCGTCTGCTCAACTTGAAAGCCTATTTTCAAATTTGTCCTACGTTCACTCTCCCATTAGAAAACGTCTTTCGCCCGATAATTCAAAGATGTTGACTATCATTTATCACCATCTTAAAATTAGAGATAAAAACAAGTCTGATGGATACTAATAGTTACTTAGCACTAATATGAATGGTTTTTAATTTTTGTAGAGTAGGTACTTGCTTTTATTTTTGATATGTATCGTTCTTAAATCTTTTAAAATTTACAGTAGAGAACGACATATCTTATATGTTTATGTTTTGTTTGTAATGTACTACCGTCACGAAGTACATTTTATATTTTGACATTGCCGAAATACTTTTAGCCAATGATTTTGATGTATATTGGATAAAAATAAAGTTGTTTGTTGATAATTAATTTTTTACATGACATCAGGTAGAAAATGTAGAAAATAAGCAGCGTAGAAAATTACATTTTGTACGGGTAGAATATACGGTAGAATATGTATAATTTTCTACGTACTCATCCCTGCTTACAAGTCCATACCCTTCATCTTGCACGTGTGTCGAAAATGGAGCTGTTAGTGACGGTGATGGCTCTTAGGTCTTAAATCGTCAGCACTACCACACATGATCCACTGATTCTCCAGCTCAACTAGCAAGAAAGCCCTACAAACTGGCCAAGTACTTCAACTGATAGGAGTAGATTTAATAACCATTTTTACCTGCACTATCCATAGGTAAGAACTAACACCATAATAAATAAATGGGCGTAATTTTAATAATTCCTGTTCCTTTGGTTTGATCACCTAAACAATATGAACATCAATAACTTTCTATGATAATTTTCTCAATTTTAGTATTATAGCTATATCTGTAACTTAAATTGAGTGACGCCCAATTACCAGGTCTAGCTTATCGAACTATACTAAGCTTCAACCCTTTTTATGTCATTTTAAACTATGACCTAGCTCTCCACCTACCCAAAGCTGCCGTTCGCATAGTATGTGGCTTTGCTAACTTTTATTCTTTTTAAAATACGTCACAAGCATATCAACAATCCATCCTATTACCATTTTGATTTCTAACGTAGAAACCAACTAAGTTCAATGGACACTACAGTACAGCCGTGATGTTGGACACCCACAAGACATCCAAAGAATCTCTCTAAAATGAATAGTAATATGCAAGGACTAACAACTTCCCTCCCAGACAGACGAAAAGCTTTGACAACAACATTTGCAAAAAATAACAACACTGGACTATTTCTGTTTAACAAGAACAAGAAACCCAAACAGTAGACCTGCTAGAAAGCACCCGACAACATCATTGCTAGAGGTGTTACAGAAGCTGAATTAACCTCTTTCTGGATGAATAACCAAACATGATTATTTATACAGTATATCAACTTAGAACCTAAATTGGTCAATAAAAGATTCAGAGATTTTCCTAGGCTCACATTACAAAATTGGAATCTCGAAACCACAAACACTGCGTCGAATTGACTCAGCCAAAGCAAATAAGTCAGCCTGGCACAAATAAGACCTATTTCATTTCGCCTAATGCTTAATGAGAGAATACCGGTGCGTTTGCTTGTGGCTTATAGACAAGCAACTTGTGACTGCAAACGTGCAAACACGAGTAGATTGGCAACGTACAGAGTACACAATTATTTAACATCAGAGCGGTGATATAGTTAGCCTCGCCTACTGCAATTAAGTGATATCGCTATCGACCCAATTCAGAATATTATAAAACTTTCTCTTCGGCATACAAAATAAGTGTTGTATGCAAAAATTGCCAAATTATGTAGTTTTTCGAATACCAATTTAACTGTTGTTATAGTAGGCACATGTATGTAATGTACAAGAAAACAATCTCATTTTTCTCAAAAAGTTTAAAATTCAGTCATTGGGCATTTTTATTGGAAAATAATCGGGAAGATTTGAAAAAAATCCATAAAATGCACAATTCGAGACTTGCAGCCGGCGTTACCATCTTGTCAAGATAACGGTCGAAATCGGTATTTTGCAGATATCTCAAAAACTAAGAGTTTTTCAAAACAATAAATTGAGAGCAAGATTAAAGAAACAGATTCGGATTCTGGCGATTTAAATTACAATTTGATAACTAACGCAATAGACCGTGGTGACATTATAGTTGTGGACCGGCACGACTATGACCCAGCTGAGTTGCAAGTAATTAGGTGGCTCGTATGTTCTGGTGTCAGGATCACTTCTCATGTAGGGGCATTTATGCCTCATGCAGCTTATATTATAACGATAACGATTCTGCACCACGAACCTATTTCACAACTTCCAGCAACTAATGTGCCTCCATCATCCAGTTTCCTGAATTTTAGACTGAAGTTGGCAAATGCCCTAAATGACTCTAGTGCTTATTTAGTTAGTCGTCCAATATAGCCCGTTATTGGACGACAAAAACCGCGCGGCGCGTCAATAAATGTGTCTTCCCCGATTTTAGAACAACCAGCCCGATCATACCCAAGCCAGTCGACTTCAACGTTATGCTCAGACTGCTGAGAATTTTACCAAATAGCGACCCAAATATGATGCCGGAGTTGAGAGTTGGATGGCTTCTGATTCTGGGGAACGAGTGCATCTCTCTACCATCTTTTCCTCAACATACTGTGTGTTCGTGACCACCTTTTGCCAGGCCATCTCTCTATCTTCAGCACAGATTGCTCAATGGTATACTGGTGAGCCACTGGAGCGTAGAACTGCTATAAGAAGGTCTGAATAAATAATTGTCGCGTTGAAGGTACGAGTTACCCTTCAAATGATGTGGCTAAGAGCATACCCTCATATTTCATTAAATGCACAGTTTGTGATACCGGGTGTCCAGCAGAACCCTGGACATAGGAGATTAACATGGGAAATCGGTTTTTATTTTTTTGCGCCTGTACGGTTGTTTTGAATGAAAAACTTTAAGAGCAAAGTTGTAGAGCTTATGGTCAGCTATCATCCTGTAATTTTTTTCAATACCACAGTTTTGGCTATTTTTTGGAAAAACGCCTCGAAAAGTGCAAACATTTGAATTTGGCGCGTCACCCCCACCATGCATGTGCAGTGTCGCCAACATAATAATTTCTTATGTCAGACTCGACTAATTAACGTGATTATGCAGAGAAAATTAACTGAAAACCTGACGATAATGTTCTTAAATTATAGGTAACAACCACGGTGACATGACAATTTGTCTTGTCACCAGTTAAGGGTGTTCGTTGTTGTTGTTGTTATTGAGGTGAATTCATCTATCTCCAAATGTTTTACTTCAAAAGTGTCTGTTTTGCAGTGCTGTGTGACGCTAGGCCCCATCCTGCATGTAAAAAACCCTTGCTAAGTGCTGGACTCTTCTATGACAGACAAAATCTCAATGGAAAACCAAATACAGTGCGCCCCAAAATGCCAATCCACACATTGACAACTTCTCTACGTTGGTCTCGGTTGTCCTGCACTGTATGTGGATTTTAGAGAGTCCAAACTCATTCATTTTGTTGATTTGAGGGACCCATTAATCCAAATTAACATTCATTGGTGGAACAAATATTTATAGCAAATAAGCAAGACCAGTAAGCAGATAGCGATGGATGTTTGATCTGCTAAGACCAGTTTCATTCATATTTTATCTATTTATCTGGAGACTATAGTGCCCGTGACAAAAACTCTTTTCAGTAACAACAAATCTTGCCAAACTGGCCACAAACAACTTGAAAAACTGGCCAAAAATTGGTTTCATTCCAATCGATTGCTGCTGAATATGGACAAGACACAGAGGATGGTGTTTGCATTGAGGGAGATTGGAACCGTAAATGACCACGTATCCCAGGTTAAATTTCTTGGGGTTCTTGTGGATGAGAGCGCCAAGTGGGATTTACACACTGATAACTTGGCTTCAAGACTCAAGACAAGTTTGTACCTGCTACGTCAGCTTTCAGATAGGATATCTCGTACTTAGATCGGCTTACCCTGCATCTTTTCATGCATGGCTCTCTTATGCTGTAGTTGTTTGGGGCCACGCCTCGGGGGCTAAGCGTTTGTTCGGGCTTCAGCGGTCAGATTGTTGGCTGGCCTGGGCTACAGGGATGACTGCAGAGCGCACTTCAGAGAGCTAGGCATACTAACCCTGCCCTCCATGTTTATATTGGAGAATTTGCTGTTTGTGAAAAATAACATGCTCAGGAGGACATGCATGCTTACCTTACTAGAGGCCGAAAAAATTTAATAACCTCATATTGTCGTTTGAGAAGGTGTCAGAATGGTCCTGGCTACTGGGCGGTAAAATATTTCAACTGCCCATAAAAATTAAAACGTTGACAGTGGATAGTTTCCGAAAGGAAATTAAGCAAATTTTAATGGTAAATGTTTTTTATTGTGATGAAGAGTATTTTAAGTATTTTAATCAAAATTATTAATTTTTAATTTTCTCTCTGTATAGTCTATTTTAGGATGTTGACTGTAAGCTTTTAGTATGAAGTAAATAATGGCATCTGGACTGAATTTATTTAAACTTAATTTGTAGACTATTCTATTTTTGACGTATGTACATTGCTGTTTTGGTGATTGTAAACATGAATAAATTTGAATTGAATTGAATTGAATGTTAATAAAGGTGATAGTGTTTTTATAGGAATAATTGTTGTTATCTGTGTTATTACCTAAATTTATGTTACATTTCTTTTTCATGTCCACTTGTTAATTTCTTCCGTTAAGAAATTTATGTATAGATTGATTATGGAAATATACTTATTTTGGTACTTGTTGCATCCACTTTTTCACACACAATTTCCCCGAAATAAAAATGTAATGTATACAGAAACCTTGTATTTATTGATATTAAAAGTAAGGAACCATTTTGTTGATACAGTGTAAAATTTTATTTTCATTATTTCTTATTTAAATGTTTCATTAGTTAAGAATTTTGAGGAGAGAGAACTTGTTTTAAAACAATACTGGGCTGGTAATTCCTTTGCTCAAATTCGAGACAACATTGCTGCATTGTTTCCTGAACAACCAATACCAGCATGCAGTTCACTTCAGGCGGTGGTTGCTCGTTTTGAGGAAACTGGGAGTATTAAGCCGATATGTTCCTGTGAGCGAAAGCGACGACTTCAAGCGGGTGCGGCTCCAGAAGATGAAAATGTGGCAAAACTTGTTGTTGGTGCTACAGTAAACGATGATCCTTCCAAGAGTATTCGACAGATTGGCCAAGAAACTGGACTTAGTAGATCGACCATCCATAATTATCTGCAAAAAGAAGGTTTTGAAAACTACAAATAAGAGAATCATCAACGACTCTTACCGACCCACCTTTTCCCCCCAATGGAGTTTTGTGAAAACCGAAAAAATTATTGCAGCCCCAAGATTTGTTAGAAACATTTGTTTCACGGATGAATGCTAATTTGGATTGACTGGACCAAGATGGGGCGTCGTGTCACACTGCACTGCAAAATAGACGTTTTTTTAAACGAAACATTTGGTGATAGGTGGATCGGAAAATTTAGAGCAATTAATTGGCCACCTCGCTCTCCGGATTTGAATCCCTGGGATTTTTTTGTTTGGGGATTCATTCAAGATCGTCTCTACCAGAGAAATAAACAATATGCAAATGTTCAAGAGTTGAAACTTGCCATTCAAGAAATTTTTAGTCAAGTCACGGTGGTGATGTTGGACAATACATGTCGCAATTTTGAACAGAGGCTTGCATATTGTACCTCTGCAGAAGATGATCATTTTGAACAATTTCTCTGATGTGCCACATCTAGTCCTGTATTTTATTTATTTGTTTATTGTTCTTGTTTACCTCTGTGTTTGATGTTAAGAACATGGGTGGTTATTCACTTTCTTTGTAGTATGTAATTAAATGGTTCTTTTAAGAGCTGCTAATCCGTATTTTCTTTTCGCCAATTCCACGATAACTCATTTGTAGAGTACAATCACATTTCAAGCTTGGTTCTTGGTTTGCCCAACAAATGTATCCACCCAACTCGCCGTCCTTAATAATTCTTAACATTAACCTAGCTTTTAGCTTTACCAATGACAAAGACAAGAGACATATCGTCGATCCGTTGTCTGTTGCTAATCTAAAATGAATTAGACAACCAACCATACACAAATTGGAATGATTTTCTTTTTACTACTTATGATAATAATAAACGTAACTTTTACTTACCGTATGATTTAAGAACATTATCGTCAGGTTTTCGGTTAATTTTCACTGCATAATCACGTTAATTACTACATGATAGCCCCTCAAAATAAATAAGAACGGAAAATCTGCTCTGATTCTGACATAAGAAATTATTATGTTGGCGACACTGCACATGCATGGCGGGGGTGACGCGCCAAATTCAAATTTTTGCACTTTTCGAGGCTTTTTTCCAAAAAACAGCCAAAACTGTGGTATTGAAAAAATTACAGGATGATAACTGACCATAAACTCTACAACTTTACTTTTAAAAGTTTTTCAATCAAATCAACCGTACAGGCGCAAAAAAATAAAAACCGATTTCCCATGTTAATCTCCTATGTCCAGGGTTCTGCTGGACACCCGGTATATCTAGGCATCTGGGGTTAAGAAGCGACTGGTTCGGTAATTTGGGATCAGATTTGCAGGCTCCTACGACTTTTACTGCTCCTGCCCTTGCTCAAAATATAACATATCGATTATTCAACCCTCTAGTAATAGATAATTTCGTCATGTTGAGGCCAATTGAATGGGGGTTGACCGCTCCCAATGCGGACGCGGCTTTCGATCTTGAGGTTAGCCCAGATAGAATAGCCCCCAGGAAGTGGGGTGGTGTGAGGCATATGTAGACAAGACCTATTACGAGCGTGCCAAGTCAGAAGGTCCATATGTTAACATACCGTATGGGGCACTCGCCATCAATGAGCTGTTGCAAATCTTTCGGCACAACCAGCCTTCCTTAAGTGTAGAAGTTATACAGTTAATCCTGTCTCAAAACCAGAAAGTGCGTTTGGCGACCCCACTGGCTGGACCCCACTATATAGTAGAGCTGGCTCTTATAATATACCCACCTCTTACCCGGAAAACACCAGCATATTGGAATTAGCGTGGACTGCTAAGCGACTAATCAAGCAGCGAATGGGGGGATTTGGCGCCTTAGCGGGAGCTGTAACCTCCACGATGAACATGGTGCAGTTTTCTGCAGCAAGCCTCGGCTCCTTCAGAAGCCACTGCGGGCGGTGCGGGAAGCATTCCCCTAGGCTAGTTAATTCAGATGGAGTCAAGACGTATAACAAGGTCTCGAAGCCAAGCTTCTCACACCAGTGAACAGCCAGATATGCCTCTAACATGTGATGTAGGAAATCCTACACTTAAGCAAGCCCCTAAAATGGCTCCAGAGGAGGAGGAGGGTGATGCTGCTTTGAATAAGCTGGCTGATGTAGAGCCAACTTTGCCTGTCAGACAGGAGGTGATGGACATCTCAAGTGAAAACAGTGATATGCCTGACATCAGTAGTCAGACAGAATCAATCGTACCTATCCCCCCACCCATGCCATCAGATATCACGACATGGGTAGCAAAAAATCCTCGTAAAAAAAACACAAAAGGCGCGCTCCCAACAGGGAAGAGGCTCAATGTCGTAGCCAATATGCGGGAGATCATAGGGTGGAGAAGTTGGAGTACACTGACAATGCTGTCGTTAACATAGCCTCTCTTGCTCCCACCACACCATCACTCAGAGTGATGTGGGCGCGACTACGTAGAGCGGATAGTCACAATTGAAGCTAATGGTGTATACGTACATTTGCAGATTATGAAACCTTTCACTCAAAGCGATGCCAAGAAAGAAAATATTGCGAAAACTGGGGGATCTATGCCAGTAACACGGGAAAAGTCTCCTGGTCACACAAAAAAATAATATAAGGTACCGCTCACTGCGCTGCCAACATTGCCGACCACGTGACCGCTTTCCCCAATCCGAGATTGGCCCGTGGAACTGAGCCATGCATTAGCTGGATTGAGACCGGCCAACATCATGAGACGGCAACGACGCCGTCTCATGGCTTCGGAAGGAAGAACCATTCTGGTCTATTTGCCGTAACGTGTATGAACCCTGATGTATTGATTTTTTCTTACTTTGTATTATTTCTCTTTGTTTTAATTTTGATAAAAGAATTGAAAAAATAAAGGGAAAGAAAGCAGGGCTTGAAGCAAGGAAGCTTTTTAAAAAAAAATTTTGGATCATTGGGGATTGGTTGCCTTTGCTGACCAAGAAGGCAATTTAAAAAAAAATATTTGTCAAATTAACGGTAAAAAAATAAAAAGTTTTCTTTTCTTTCGTTTTTTATATGTTCGTTTCAATATGTATTTTGTTTTAATTTAATTTGAGATTTTTATCAATATTTGTATCATTTCATAAATTACTTAAAGGACTTAAAACGGAAAATTTAATTTATATTTAACAATCGGGGGTGGCGTGGAAAAGGTTCAACGAGTCAACTACCTGTGCTACAGGTTTTTGTATAATATATTTTGAAAAAATTTTTGCTCTACTATCAATTGGATCATTCTACAACGAGAGTTGAAAGTAAGAGTTAGAGACATCAGAAAATTCTGACAATTTGTGAATTTTAAGAATTTTTTAAACGTATATAGAGTTAAGCAAAATTGATGTGGACTTTATTCTGGATTGCAAAAATGCAGGTTGGATGATCGAGAGTCAGGAGCTTGCAGCTGAGAATTCATGTCTTGACCAGACTACTAAAAGCTTTTTAACGGAAGCCTCGTATCTCCTCCGTTACCTGTTACTAGAAAAAAAAGAGCAGTAAAGTTTGCTTAATTGTTAAAGGGAGTTCACAAAACAGAAAAGAAAGGAGAAAAACGCCTCCTTCGACAAGAAAGATTGTGAAAAGAATTTTTTGACCGTCAAAGGAACCGGCATCCTAGTGCTTAAGCATCTAGTTTATGACAAGTTGGTGCTTTTCAGAAAGGTGTCGACATTGGTCGGCGTGAAAAATTGCTGGACGAGGAGGGGACTTTTTAGGATTATTTATGGATAAATGTTCAAATGTTTGATGTTTTAACGAATAAATGTTCTATTTGGAAATTGATAAAAAAATTATATTTACTTTCGGAAAAATTCTGGCATCTTACGATCATATTGATGAAGGCCTTGATGAATTAATAAACTCGGTATTGCATAATATAGAGTTAAGTCAAAAATTCGATATTGACGTGGATTTTATTCTGGATTGCAAAGATACAGAAGGTTTGATGATCGAGAGTCAAGAAATTTCAGCTAAGAATACATGCCTTGATCAGACTGCTCAAGGCTTTTTAACGGAAGCCCTCGTACTCCTCCGTTACCTGTTACTAGAAAAAAAAAGAGCGGTAAAGTTTGCTTAATTGTTAAAGGAGACGTAACAAAAGAGAAAAGAAAGGAAAAACGCCTCCTTCGAACAAGAAAGATTGAGAAAAGAATTCTTAATTAATTATAAGTACTTATTTTTTCAAGTTTTTATATAGTTTTGACACGAAATTCGAAAAGAATTCTTAATTAATTATAAGTACTTATTTTTTCAAGTTTTTATATAGTTTTGACACGAAATTCTCCAAGTAACTAATAATCGACTTTTATCTTGTACCTTCTTATTTTTTTTATTTTTCCCGGTTTCTTAACTCAATAGTATTGTGGTTTTTATTTTTTTTTATTGTTGTTTTATTCTTGTACTTTTTAAATTTTATCATTTGTCATAAATTAAGTTTCTTACTCATGTTTCACTGAATTTTTTTACCAACTAAATTAGACTAGTTATTGTGGTCATTCTTTCAAGGTTTTTTTACCTAAAATTTTAACTTTTTAACCTTAACAAGTGTAATGTAAACTGATTTCTACTTAGACCATTTTGCACATAATTGTGATTATAACGATAAATGATTCCTGATTCTTCAATTTTTTATTCAGAATTATAAGTTCTAAAACAAGGCCAAAATGGATGTTTGTTGAGGGAATTATACGTGAAAATAGACGTCTTTTTAGTACATTTTTTGGAAGCTTTTAAATGATTTTGACCCTCAATTAGAAATATTATAAATTTGTGATTTTTCTAACAATCGGGCTTGAACATATTTTTTTATATAATTTTCTGACTCCTTCAGATTTTTTACCTTTCGGTTATTTTGTCGTTTTTTATTTAACATTTTTGAAACTAGTAATGTTCTACTAGAATAATTTTTTTTATTAATAAGGTAAATTTGTATGTTCAGGAATGGTTGTAATTCTTTTGTTATAACGGGTTATCGAATTATATGAAAAAAAAAATAAATGAGCTTGCGACTTTTTGATAAATTTGGCAACTTTTGCGTCCAATTTCTGGTGGTTGCACTGATTCAATATTGATGTGGATTGCAACGATGCAGAAGATTTGATGATCGAGAATCAAGAACTTGCAACTAAGAATACATCCCTTGGCCAGACTGCTCAAGGCTTTTTAACGGAAGCCTCGTATCTCTTCAGTTACCTGTTACTAAAAGAAAAAAAGAGCGATAAAGTTTGCTTTATTGTTAAAGCGGAGATAGCAAAACAGAAAAAAACGGGTTATCGAATTATATGAAAAAAAAAATGAGCTTGTGACTTTTTGATAAATTTGGCAACTTTTGCGTCCAATTTCTGGTGGTTGCACTAATTCAATATTGATGTGGATTGCAACGATGCAGAAGATTTGATGATCGAGAATCAAGAACTTGCAACTAAGAATACATCCCTTGGCCAGACTGCTCAAGGCTTTTTAACGGAAGCCTCGTATCGCTTCAGTTACTTGTTACTAGAAGAAAAAAAGAGCGGTAAAGTTTGCTTTATTGTTAAAGCGGAGATAGCAAAACAGAAAAGAAAGGAAAAAAACGCCTCCTTCGAATAAGAAAGATTGCGAAAAGATTGTTTGATTGTAAAAAAAATCTGGAAGAATCTTACGATCATATTGATGAAGGCCTCGATGAATCGATAGACTCATCTTACGATCATATTGATGAAGGCCTTGATGAATTAATAGACTCGGTATTGCATAATATAGAGTTAAGCAAAAATTCAATATTGACGTGGACTTTATTCTGGATTGCAAAGATGCAGAAGGTTTGATGATCGCGAGTCAGGAGCTTGCAGCTGATAATTCTGGAACATGGTTTTCCCTTGCGGCCGAATCCGCTAGGTTAATAAAAAACCTAAACTTATCTGCCCAGCCAGACAGACCTGGCTCATTGATGTCAAAGTCGATTGTGTCTGCTGTGCTGGGCTTAAAATGGTGCCTCAATTCGTCTAACTCTTCATCTTCAGCCACCAGAGGGATATCCGCAAACAAATTTAACCTCTTCATCGGATTTGTCGAGTGAAACTTCAGTGACTTTCTCACAGGATTTTCCACTGCACTATTCACAAATTATTGAACATTTTAATCCTGCTTCTCTGCATCCGCAGGCTTGACCACAGTTGATTTCTTGCATTTATAGGATAAAAATGCCAATAGAGACTGGAGCTGAATCTTTCAATGTTGTTAGTGGAGTAATGCCTGTTCTTGTTTTCTTCCAACCCCATTCATCGGCAGCTTTGGTACCACGATACCATTGCTGAACCTGGTAGTAGGCTAGCAATGGAGGCTGTCGTGCTGCTGGTCTTGTCGGTTTAAAAACGCCAAATTTACTTTTTGTTACCGATTTCACAAAACACTGATATCGATATTTATCCGGATCTATGTTCTCTTTGTCTTTGCATCCAGAGCAAGAGAGAAAGAAAAAAATTCAATTCTCACCTGCTTGTTTTGAAATGCTTCTATAGAAGCTTGTAAGTCTACATTTTCCAAGAGTTGTTAAAGCTTTTAGCTTCCCTTGTTGAATAAGGCCGACGTCGTATGACACCCACTTATTGCGTGGAGGAACAAGATGTTGTCCTTTGTTACACTTTCTTTTTGTGTAATAATTTTAGCTTCACTTTTATATGTTATTGTTCAAATAAAATTCACATTTTGTTTGTTTGTTTATTCGTCATACTGAGGCATTTTTCTTTGAGCTTTTTGGCAATACTGCTGGGTTGAAAGAAATATCGTTTTATAACGGATTCAAATTAATTGCAAATTTCTACCTTCTCATTATATGTGGTTTGTGGGCCTCTTAGTCAGGAGACTGATTTTTCTGCGAGGAGGGATAAGCATCAATTAGCAATTACTTTCTGGATTCAAAATACCCTTGTGACAAAGCTGCACATGGTATTTCTCTTCAAGGACACCCACCCACCCTAGGTACGTAAAGGTTTATTATTGACTGTACTAACGTTGAAACTCATGTTATTAATAGTCTCACAACCAAATTAATGCCCGATCCTCATTTTCGAATTCTCTTGTAGACCTTCTTCTATTGTGCTTTTCAACTTCCTTTCACTTCACCTCACTTGCCATCTACTGGTATAACTAGCTGCCCTCTTGCGTTATACCACTGGGATCTACTAGTAGCTGCTAGCCACTGTCTGTTGATTGTGTGCATCTAGAATCTCCGTAGAACGTTTATAGAACCAAATTTTATAGAACTTTAACTAAAACCTTCATAGAATCTTTTTTGCAGAAAATTTGATCCTCTTTAATGTTGCTCTCCACGTGTTTTCAGCAAAACGAATAGTTTTCGAGATATTGGCAAATAAGAATTTTAGGGCGCCTGCTTGGCAAGGTGGCGGCGCCCGCGGCACATCTCGAATTGTGCATTTTGTGAACTTGACAACACCCAAATCTTCAATCCTACAGAGTTTCAGAACTTCTCGACTCTTTTTCCTTTTTTTGATCCGCAATGACTGAACTACTAATATACAGTGGTAGGAATATGAATAATTTTATTTCCATTTAGCTTCTAAGCGATGGCTATTGTCACTAAAAAGGTAAAAAATTCATTATGCCTATTTTTATTATTCATAATATTTTACCTCGTACCTCCCTTAAGAGTATCTAGAATTTCTAATTTCGAGACACAAAAAAACAATATAGTTAGTAGAATAATTAAGAAAAAATGCTGAACAAGTAAACAAGTACATTAATCATATTTTCAGAGTATCTGAGCTATTACTTTTTTCACATGAAAAATTTGCTTAGGAGAGATTCAGATAGATAACAAAAATTAATTTGAGGAAGAAAACATCTAATGAATCCTTCTACAACGAGAATTCAAACTAAATGATTACTGTGTGATGGGATTTTGAATTTACGTGTTTTTATTATATCATGGCGCATATCAATACATCTTACCAACATGCTGATAAGATCTTTAATGAATTGATAAACTAGGTGTTCTACAAAAAGCAATATTTTAGTGGAATAAGTAAGAAAAAATGCTGAATAAGTAAACAAGTACATTAATCATATTTTCAGAGTATCTGTGCTATAACTTTTTGTACATGAAAAATTGGCTTAGGAGAGATTCAGATAGGTAACTAAAATTAATTTGAGGAAGAAAACATCTAATGAATCCTTCTACAACGAGAATCCAAACTAAATGATTACTGTGTGATGGGATTTTGAATTTACGTGTTTTATTATATCTTGGCGCATATCAATACATCTTACCAACATGCTGATAAGATTTTTAATGAATTGATAGACTAGGTGTTTTAAGATGTAGAGTTGGGCAAAAATTTCGATATTGACGTAAACTTTCTTCTTGATTGCCAAGATGCAGAGGCCTCGTCATCTCGTCAGTTGCCTGTAACTTCTTGCTGAGGAGAAAAAAAAGAGCTCAGTGGTCAAATCCAAAGTAACAAAACAAAAAAAGAAAACGGGACATTAAAACAAAAAACCTTTAAAAAAAAAATGTCGACCATTGTGTATTGGTTGCTTTTGCTGACCAAGAAGGCCAATTTAAATAAAACATTTGGCAAACGAACGGTGAAGAAATAAAAAGTTTTCTTTACTTTCATTTTTTAAATGTTTATTTCGATGTACATTTTTTTAATTTAATTTGAGATTTTTATCAATATTTTTATTATACCATAAATTACCTAATAGACTTAAGAGGAAAAATTGAATTTATTACGATATTTAACGAAAGGAGGTGCCGTGGAACTGGGTTCAACGAGTCAACTACCTGTGCTACAGGTTTTTGTATAGTCGGTTTTGAGCAATTTTCCTCTGGCATCGTAAATACGTAAAATTACTTTAATGAAGAAACATCAATTGGATCATTCTACAACGAGAGTTGAAAGTAAGAGTTTAAGAATTTGATTCAGATCTCAAAAAAAAATCAGAAAACTCTGAAAATTTGTTGAATTTTAAGAATTTTTGAAAGTGTGTGCCTATCAATATCAATATATCTAACGATCATATTGATAAAGGCCTTGATGAATTAGTAGACTCGGTATTGCATGATATAAAGTTAAGCAAAAATTCGATATTGACGTGGAATTTATTCTGGATTGCCAAAATTAAGAAAGTTTAATGCTGGAGAGTCAGGAGCTGGCAGCTGAGGATCCGTGAAAACGGTCAAAGGAACCGGCATCCTGCTCAAAGAAACCGGCATCCTGGTATTTGAGCATCTAATTTATGACAAGTTGAGGCTTTTCAGAAAGGTGGGGACATTGGTTGGCGTGAAGAATTGCTGGATGAGGAGAGGACGAGTGTTCGTAGCGCTGGATGACGTTAAAAAGCCGGTAACCGATATTAGCGAGTTGGAGAACTAACCTGCTGTATGTACAACTTTGTGTAATAGTAGATTATGTCACTAGGAGTAAAAGTGGGTCTTTTTGTGCTGAGCCCAGAGATTGACGGCCGAAGCGAAGCTGAGGCCTGCAACTGGGCGAAGCACAAAAAGACCTTTTACTCCGCGTAACATATACTATTTTTTTTTCAAGCATGCAGGAAAGTCTCTTTCAGAGTGATTCAGTGTTGCAATTTTCTTCTATCCTCTTTAAGCAGGTCTAGGTACTTACCCAATTAGGGGTGTATATAAATAGAATGTGTTAGAACGGTGGTGTTCAATGTTCAATGGTTTTAATGGTATTAAATCATAACCAATGGTTTAGATGGTTGAGGTAAATTATGGTAAACTAAAAATGTATAGAATTATTATTAATACTAAATTAATAAAAATGACATTGACAGATAAATATGATGACAACTAACGACATTTAACAGAATTCGAGAACCTATGCGATTTCGACTAAAAACGGTTTCGGGTGGTGCTCTCGAGCGCTCTGAGAGTATTCCTATCCTTTGTTTTTTCAACAAGAATGTAAAGATGGCAATAAGATGGTTTATATATGCGCCACCATGACAATAGCGGTGACATTTGACTTTACTTTTACTGCCTACGACTTTTTTGCTACTTTTTTTGGTCTCAGGATTAGAAAGCCCACTTTAGGTGTGCGTATGGAGAGAACAAATGACGTACTTTTAATCCGTTTGATAAAAATAGTATATTGTTTAACGATTGACGAAAATAGCATTTTCTCTCGCAAAAGAACAGTTTACCAACCGAGTCGAAGCCGAGTTTGGTAATGTTCTCGAGCGATAGAAAATTCTTTTTTGACGAGTAAAATACTGTACTTTTTCTTCGACCATGCCAACATTAAGTCTTCATTAACTTTAAAAACAATCTTTATAGAGTATTTCCTTCAAAAATTAAGGCGCGTCATTATCAACATGACACCTCGACTGTCAATGAGTTCAGTTTGGTCAAATTTCAACACTTTGATTCACTTTTCTGAGGCCCGGGCAGGCAAAATATACATGTTTTTGTATGATATCACCATTTTCCATGGTGTTTTATAAGATTAGACCAGTTAAATCGCATTTAATTGGCAATATACAGGCGAAATTAGAACAACTTACTTTCGTCACTAGAGACTAAAGTTAACGTTAGGGGATTTTCTCTCACTACAGACGAAAGTTACGTTTTCGGCTAGGGCAAGGTATGACGAAAGCTGTTTATTTTTATATGGTCGTAGAAAAATATAGTTTTTAATTTAAGTTATAGTTTTTGTATATAAATTATTTTTTCACTAAATTAAATGTTTATAAGAAAAACAGTTTATGTTAGAGAGAGATTATAGAAGTATGTATTTATGGATAAATGTTCAAATGTTTGGTGTTCTAACCAATAAATGTTCTATTTTGAAATTGATCAAAAAATGATATTTACTTTTCGAAAAATTCTGGAATTTTACCATCATATTGATGGAGGCCTTGATGAGTTAATAGACTCGGTTATGCATGATGTAGAGTTAAGCAAAATTAAATATTAACGAGGACTTTTTTCTGGATTGCCAAGATGCAGAAGGTTTAATGATCGAGAGTCAAGAACTTGCAACTGAGAATACATCCCTTGGCCAGACTGCTCAAGGCTTTTTAGCGGAAACCTCGTATCTCTTCAGTTGCCTGTTACTAGAAAAAAAGGAGCGGTATTGAAGAAGAGCAAAGCCTCCGGAAGAAGAGACTGAAGAAGAGGTCACAAAGAAAGCTATGAATTGAAGCTTAAGCAGGGTAAAAAGATCTCAGGAGGAAGGAGATTTGGTTGAGGCAGACCATGAGGAAAAATTGCCAAAACTAAACGACCAAATAGATTTCGTTCCCTCTATTGATGACGTAGGATCGGAAGAAAAAAGACCAAACTTAAGAGGAAGCCCCAGAGGGAGCTGGTGGTTTTCAAATTTAAATCTAAGAAGAAACTTCCGAGACTGTAAAAGTTGTATTAAAGAAAGAAGAAGTAGCTGACTTCGAAGAATTAGAGATCGAAACAGTTCTAATAAAGAGGTCTAAAGGAGAAGGGGAGTTTTCAAATTTAACTCTAAGAAGAAACTTCCGAGACTGTAAAAGTTGTATTAAAGAAAGAGGAATTAGCTGACTTCGAAGAAATAGAGATCGAAACAGTTCTAATAAAGAGGTCTAAAGGAGAAGAGATTAAGGAGAAGGGAAAACAACTTCATTGTTAAAGGGGAGGTAACAAAACCGAAAAGAAAGGAAAAGACCCCTCGTTCGAACAATAAAGATTGAGAAAAGAATTTTTTAACTGTAAAAAAATTCTGGAATCTTACGATCATATCGATGAAGGCGTTGATAAGTTGATAGACTCGGTATTGCATGATATAGAGTTAAGCAAAATTCATTATTGACGTGGACTTTATTCTGGATTGTGAAGATGCAGAAGGTTTGAAGATCGAGAGTCAGGAGCGTGCAGCTGAGGATCCACGCCTTGGCCAGACTACTCAAGGCTTTTTAACGGAAACCTCGTATCTCCTCAGTTACCTATTACTAGAAAAAAAAGCGGCATACTTTGCTTGATTGTTAAAGGGGAGGTAACAAACCAGAAAAGAAAGAAAAAAACGACTTCTTCGAACAAGAAAGATTGTGAAAAGAGTTTTTTGACCGTAAAAACGGTAAAAAGACCCGGCATCCTGCTCAAAGGAACCGGCACCCTGGTGTTTGAGCATCTAATTTATGACAAGTTGGTGCTTTTCAGAAAGCTGAGGAAGTTGGTCGGCGTGAAGAAATGCTGGACGAGGAGGAGACGATTGTTCGTAGCGCTGGATGACGTTAAAAAGCAGGTAACCGATATTAGCCAGTTGGAGAATTAACCTGCTGTATGTACAACTTTGTGTAAATATATTTTTTAATATAAGTTATTTTTTGTATATAAATTATTTTTTCACTAAATCAAATGTTTATAGGAAAAACAGTTTATGTTAGAGAGAGATTATAGAAGTATGTATTTATGGATAAATGTTCAAATGTTTGGTGTTTTAACCAATAAATGTTCTATTTTGAAATTGATAAAAAAATTATATTTGCTTTCCGAAAAATTCTGGAATCGTACGATCATATTGATGAAGGCCTTGATGAATTAATAGACTCGGTATTGCATGATATAGAGTTAAGCAAAAATTGATATTGACTTGGATTTTATTCTGGTTTGCCAAAATGCAGAAACTTTGATGATCGAAAGTCAGAAGCTTGCAGCTGAGGATCCATGCCTTGACCAGACTACTCAAGACTTTTTAACGGAAGCCTCGTATCCCCTCCGTTACCTGTTACTAGAAAAAGAAAAGAGCGGTAAAGTTTGCTTAATTGTTAAAGTGGAGGTAACAAAACAGAAAAGAAAGGAAAAAAACGTCTCCGCCGAATAAGAGAGATTGTGAAAATAATTTTTTGACCGTAAAAAAATTCTGGAATCTTACGATCATATCTAGGAGAGCCTTAATGAGTTGATAGACTCGGTATTGCATGATATAGAGTTAAGCAAAATGCAATATTGACGTGGACTTTATTCTGGATTGCGAAGATGCAGAAGGTTTGATTATCGAGAGTCAGGAGCTTGCAGCTGAGGATCCCTGCCTTGGCCAGACTACTCAAGGCTTTTTGCTTTTTAACGAAAGCCTCGTAATCTCCTCAGTTACCTGTTACTAGGAGAAGAGAAGAGCGGTAAAGTTTGCTTAATTGTTAAAACAAGACAGAAAAGAAAGGAAAAAAACGCCTCCTTCGAACAAGAAAGATTGTGAAAAAAATTTCTACTTTATTATAAGTACTTAATTTTTCAAGTTTTTATATAGTTTTGACTCGAAATTCTTCAACTAACTAATAATCGACTTTTATCTTTTACCTTCTAATTTTTTTTATTTTTCCAAATTTCTTAACTCAATAGTATTGTAGTTTTTATTTTTTTTATTGTTGTTTTATTATTGTAATTTTTAAATCATATCCTTTGTCATAAACTAAGTTTTTTACTCCTGTTTCATTGACTTTTTTTACCAATCTAAATTAGACTAGTTATTGTGGTCGTTCTGTCAAGGTTTTTTTACCTAAAATTTTACCTTTTTCAACCTTAACAAGTGTAATGTAAACTGATTTCTACTTAGACCATTTTGCACATAATTGTGTTTCTAACGATAAATGATTCCTGATTCTTCAATTTTTTATTCAGAATTATAACTTCTAAAACAAGGCCAAAATGGATGTTTGTTGAGAGAATTATACGTGAAAATAGACGTCTTTTTAGTAAATTTTTTTGAAAGCTTTTAAATGATTTTGGCCCTCAATTAGAAATATTTTAAATTTGTGATTTTTCTATTAGCCGGGCTTGAACATATTTTTTTCTATAATTTTCTGACTCGTTCAGATTTTTTACCTTTCGGTTATTTTGTCGTTTTTTATTTAACAATTTTTGAAACTAGTAATGTTCTATTGGAATAATTTTTTTTTATTAATAAGGTAAATATATATGTTCAGGAATTGTTGTAATTCTTTGTTGAAACGGGTTATCGAATTATATGTAAAGAAAATAAATGAGCTTGTGATTTTTTAATAAATCTGGCAACTTTTGCGTCCAATTTCGGGTGGTTGCACTGATTCAATATTGATGTGGACTTTATTCAGGATTGCAACGATGCAGAATATTTGATGATTGAGAATCAAGAATTTGCAAATAAGAATACATCCCTTGGCCAGACTGCTCAAGGCTTTTTAACGGAAGCCTCTATGTCTTCAGTTACCTGTTACTAGAAAAAAAAACTAGAAAAAACAAGGGCGGTAAAGTTTGCTTAACTGTTAAAGCGGAGGTAACAAGACAGAAAAGAAAGGAACAAAACGCCTCCTCCGAACAAGAAAGATAGTGAAAAAATTTTCAAACCATAAAAAATTCTGGAATAATCTTAAGATCATATCGATGAAGACCTCGGTGAAATGCTAGACTCGATATTGCATGATATAGAGTTAAGCAAAAATTCGATATTGACGTGGATTTTATTCTGGGCTGCAAAGATGCAGAAAGTTTGATGATCGAGAGTCAGGAGCTTGCAGCTGAAGATTCATGCCTTGGCCAGACTACTCAAGGCTTTTTAACGGAAGCCTCGTATCTCCTCAGTTACCTGTTACTAGAAGAGAAAAAGAGCTGTAAAGTTTGCTTAGTTGTTAAAGGGGAGGTAATAAAATAGAAAAGAAAGGAAAAAAACGCCTCCTTCGAACAAGAAAGATAGTTACAAAATTTTTTGACCGTAAAAAAAATCTAGAAGAATCTTACGATCATATCTATGAAGACCTCGATGAATTGATAGACTCGGTATTGCATGATATAGAGTTAAACAAAAATTCAATATTGAAGTGGACTTTATTCTGGATTGCAACGATGCAGAAGGTTTGATGATCAAGAATCAAGAACTTGCAACTAAGAATACATCCCTTGGCCAGACTGCTCAAGGCTTTTTAACGGAAGCATCGTTTCTCCTCCGTTACCTGATACTAGAAAAAAAAAAGAGCGGTAAAGTTTGCTTAATTGTTGAGGGGGACGTAACAAAACAGTATAGAGAGAAAGAACGCTTCCTGCGAACAAAAAAGATGTTTTTGAGCATCTAATTTATGACAAGTTGGTGCTTTTCAGAAAGGTGAGAACATTGGTCGGCGTGAAGAATTACTGGACGAGGAGGGGACGAGTGTTCGTAGCGCTGGATGACGTTAAAATGCAGGTAATAGATATTAGCGAGGTGGAGATTTGACCTGCTGTATACCTGTTACTAGAAAAAAAAAAGCGGTAAAGTTTGCTTAATTGTTAAAGGGGAGGTAACACAACAGAAAAGAAAGGAAAAAAACGCCTCCTTCGAACAAGAAAGATTGAGAAAAGAACTTTTTGACCGTAGAAACGGACAAAGGAACCGGAATCCTGTTCAAGGGAACCGGTATCTTGGTGTTTGAGCATCTAATTTATGATAAGTTGGTGCTTTTCAGAAAGTTGCGGACATTGGTGGGCGTGAACAATTGTTGGACGAGGAGGGGACGAGTGTTCGTAGCGCTGCATGACGTTAAAAAGCAGGTAACCGATATTAGCGTGTTGGAGAATTAACCTGCTGTATGTACAACTTTGTGTAAATGTATTTTTCAATATAAGTTATAGTTTTTGTATATAAATTATTTTTTCACTAAATTAAATGTTTATAAGAAAATAGTAGATTATGTCACTAGGAGTAAAAGTGGGTCTTTTCGTGCTGAGCCCAGAGATTGACGGCCGAAGCGAAGCTGAGGCCTGCAACTGGGCGAAGCACAAAAAGACCTTTTACTCCGAGTAACATATACTATTTTTTTTTCAAGCATGCAATAAATAAGGAATCTATTTAAAAGTGGTTCAGTTTTGCAATTTTCTCTCATCCTCTTTAAGCGGGTCTAGGTACTTACCCAATTGTGTATATTATTTGTAAAATACATAGAATATGTTAGAATGCTGGTTTTCAATGTTCAATGGTTTTAATGTATTAAATAATAACCAATGATTATGGTAAACTAAGAATTTGTAGCAATATTTTCAATACTAAATTAATAAATGTCACATTGACAGATAAATATGATGACGCGCATGACATTTAACAGACGAATTCAGAATTCGAGAATCTATGTGATTTCGACTAACAACGGTTTCGGATGGTGCTCTTGAGTGCTCTGAGAGTATTTCTGTCCTTTGTTTTTTCAACAAGAATGTAAAGATGGCAATACACTCAGATCGGTTTATCTGGTGTCATCTATTATTAAAATAATTTTGGTGAATGAAAATCGTTTATATATGCGCCACCATGACACTAGCGGTGACTTTTGACTTTACTTTTACTGCCTAGGACTTCTTTGCTACTTTTTTGGTCCCAGGATTTGAAAGCCCACTTTAGGTGTGCGTATGGAGAAAACAAATGACGTACTTTTAGTCCGATTGAAAAAAAACAGTTTATGTTATAGAGAGATTATAGAAGTATGTATTTATGGATAAATGTTCAAATGTTTGGAGTTTTAACCAATAAATGTTCTATTTTGAAATTGATAAAAAAATGATATTTTCTTTCCGAAAAATTCTGGAAACTTAGGATCATATTGATGAAGGCCTTGATGAGTTAATAGACTCGGTATTGCATGATACAGAGTTAAGCAACTTTCAATGTTGATGTGGATTTTATTCTGGATTGCAAAAATGCAGAAAGTTTGATGATCGAGAGTCAGGAGCTTGCAGCTGAGAGTCCATGCCTTCACCAGACTGCTCAAGGCTTTTTAACTGAAGCCTCGTATCTCCTCAGTTACCTGTTACTAGAAAAAAATAGAACGGTAAAGTTTGGTTAATTGTTAAAGGGGAGGTAACAAAGCAGACAAGAAAGGAAAAAAACGCCTCCTTTCGAACAAGAAAGATTGTGAAAAGAGCTTTTCGACCGTAAAAACGGTCAAAGGAACCGGCATCCTGCTCAAAGAAACCGGCATCCTGGTGTTTGAGTATCTAATTTATGACAAGTTGGTGCTTTTCAGAAAGGTGAGCACATTGGTCGGCGTGAAGAATTGCTGGACGAGGAGGGGACGAGTGTTCGTAGCGCTGCATGACGTTAAAAAGCAGTTAACCGATATTAGCGAGTTGGAGAATTAACCTGCTGTATGTACAACTTTGTGTAAATATATTTTTTAATATAAGTTATAGTTTTTGTATATAAATTATTTTTTCCAAAGTTCTATTTTGAAATTGATAAAAAATTATATTTACTTTTCGAAAAGTTCTGGAATTTTACCATCATATTGATCAAGGCCTTGATGAATTAATAGACTCGGTTATGCATGATGTAGAGTTAAGCAAAATTCAATATTAACTAGTACTTTTTTCTGGATTGCCAAGATGCAGAAGGTTTGATGATCGAGAGTCAATAACTTGCAACTAAGAATACATCCCTTGGCCGGACTGCTCAAGGCTTTTTAACGGAAGCCTGGTATCTCCTCAGTTACCTGTTGCTAGAAGAAAAAAAAAGGGAGGTAAATGTTACTCAGCTGTTAAAGGGGAGGTAAGGTAACGAAACTTTAAAAAGAAAGGAATGAAAAACGGCTCCTTCAAACAAGAAAGATTTTAAAAAGAACTTTTTGACCTTAAAAATATTGTAGAATGGTCAGATTCTCTGACCAAGGAGGCAAATTTAAATAAAATATTTGGCAAACGCGAGATGAGGAAATAAAGTTTTATATACTTTCTATAATTTTGAGAATTGTTTGATTTTCATAATAATTTTTGTGATTTTGTTCATAAATCTATATTATCCAGGAGCTTGCAGCTCAGGATATTGCCACGCCTTGGATAGACTGATCAAGGCTTTTTAAATGAAGCCTTGAGCAGAGAAAACGGCTCCTTCAAACAAGAAAGATTTTGAAAAGAACTTTTTGACCCTAAAAATTCCCTTAAAAAGGCAGAGTTGTGGCTTGGGGTTGAAAAAAACGGCATTACAAAGGGCCAAAAGAACATTTTCCATCAGTTCAGGAATAACTTCCACAAGAATTTCTCGGTAACGATGCGCTGTGAGACCTCCTTCAACAATTCTGTAGACTATGCGTTTTCCAAAAATGAAACACGAGACGCCAACCCCAAAGCGTCCTTGTTGTGCCTCTCAAAAGTTAAATGGTGATTTTCTGTGGACCAATGTCTAGTATTATGGCGATTAAAAATTCCCGCACTTGAAAAATAACATTCATCGGACCAAATAACGAGTCTGCCAAAAGATTCATCAGTATGGATTTGTTGTAAATATCATTGGCAAAACAACATTCTGCGCTCGGCATCGCCAGGGTGTAACCGTTGAACTATGTGGAATTTATAGGGGTGATACTTATATCTTTTCAAAATTCTTTGAGCATCAGACTTGGATACACCAGTTGCTTCCTCTATATGCTTGCAAGAAGATGAAGGCGTTGCTTCTATATAACCCAATACATTGATTTCTTTTCTCTCTCTCTATCTTGTTTGGAGTATGCATTAGGCCTGGGCTAGATAAATGATCCGTACTCTACTAGATTTGATTTAATTCGGGCAAATACGTCTGTGAAAGGTTGCCTTCTCTCTTAATATCTAATAATAGCAAAAACGACCCCTAAGATATTATCCTAACCATAGCGCGCAAAATACTTTACTTTTGGAAATATACTTCCCAAGCTTCTTGGGGATTTTCATTAGATTTTATAAAACAAACCAACATATCATATTTCTCATAATTTTCGTAAACCGCCATTATTGTAACAATATTTATTTAATAAGCAGCTAAATAGTAAAATAGAAACACCAAAAGAACAAGCATATTACTGATAATCAAAAAGTAACAAAACCACAAAATTTTTGAAATATTGCCTTTTCTTCCAAATAAGCTAGCCATCTAGCCAAAGCCGAATTGGACAAAAATTAAAATTTAAGAAAATCTTAAATTCTGAGCCTCGTTTTGAAAATAATTGCATATAATTATATATTTTTGGAAAACCCACATTATGACTAATATACTAAAAAAATAATAGACAGGATGTTCCATTAAAAAGAAACATATATTTGCTTCGTAACTCAAAAATTGAAGTTGCTAGGAAAGAACTGACTACGCCACTGGATTCTACGGAAAAAATTGTTTAAGAATGCGTTTTAACTTCTTCGATAAGTTTAAAGATAACTGTGATACGGGGGGGGGGTGCCTAAAAAGCGATACTTTTCAATTCCACCCTGTATCTGAAAAACCAAAAAGGCTAAAAAAATTCTGCTAGTGTCATCTTTAGTTTCACAAAAAAGTAGCGCTCTCTCGAAAACCGCAACCCTCTATTTTTAAAAATAAGGGAGGTACTCCGCAAGAGTGCCGAAAATGGAATACCCTATACTTGTCTTGAGTTTGAATTGGGATTCTCACCTCATCGTTATTGACAAATGTTGAAGATGATTATGGAATATGGGTTTGTAACTGATGGCTGATAATGGTGTCGTCTTGTGTTACATGTTCATTAACTCTTAAAATGTTGAAGCTCATTATTGTCTATAATTACACTTGCACTTAAAAAATATGTGTAAATTCTGTCTTATACAAAGTCTCAGGCTGAGTTTGAAGTTATACCAGACTGTTGATAGATGTTTAGCAATTTTTCTTATTTTGCTGCTGCTGTTAGTTTAAAACCCAAAGATCTCAGGTAATTTTGGTTTTCAGTTGTTAACGGTTAAAAGTTTGATCTTCCACCAACTGAACTAAGAATTTTTAAAGATAACACTTACCTCCTTGGAAACCTTAATGCTTGCATAGATCGTGTAGAAATATTACAAGGTCAAAAGAATCACCTTGTAAAACTTTTAGCTTCTTGTGGGAAAAATAAAAAACCCAAAAATAACAGCACCGTTCTGTAAAACTTTTTTCCTAACTTAAAAAAAAAATCTTAAGCTATTTGGTTCATTTTTTACTGAGGGGCACTTGGAGTTACTCCATCTACACTGCCTGCCCTGTCTGCCCTGCCTTTCCAACCTGTCTAGCTTGTCTAGCCTCAACTAGTCACACCTCTCCTGTACTATATCACACAACCGTCATATGTCACACGCCATCTGTCAAGTCTATCTCATGTGACAGGAATGACAGCATTTGAAGTCCCCGGGCCCCCTTTTACATTAGGGCTCACGTAGACTTCAAGGTCAAAGTATCCCAGAACCCCGTCCTTATACCTACTTGGATTGACGCGTATTAGAAATTCCATGGACAGTGAATTTCTTTATATGCTAATTTCATTTAACATTAATTTCATATTCCACACATCGCTCCCTATTCAGAGTTACCATTTAGAAACCCCTAACTTTTCTTATTTGAAAACCCCCTCCCACAGGTTCGCCCTTCAATACTGATGTAGATTTAGCTTTCAAGCACTTTCCCTGAATTTGAATTATTTTATATCTAAACAGCAATGTGGCTTTTCTGATTTCCCTTCCCTTATGGGGAAGGAAGAACCTTTGGTTGCTAAAAAGGAACCATTTTTTAGGATTCTTTTTCCTTCTTTTGGACTTTTAGTCCAAGACATAGGCCGGTCTTGATAGACCTAAGGATTATTTAATTTTTATTAAATGTTTATTTAATTTTTATTAAATAATAATCGAGGAAGAGGAAATCTTCCTGAGACTTCACAATTCCTCAGAAACTATTTGCTATGGGTAAGTTTCTAGTTCTATATAGTACCACGTGGACCTAGTTCCCTGTTTTTCTCTAATTTTCACTAGAAAGTCTAATATGAAAGATTTTACCTTGCCTTCATAGGCTCCATAGCATCTTTTCACCATTCTGGGGTAAGTAGTAAGTTGTACCCCCTGGATATCTTGGTCATTTAGGTTTTCTCCTTTATTGGTCCGATTCCCATAGATAGTTGCAACAGCCACTAGCCACAGCATATACACTTTCACCACCTTTCCCGATCAATATCCATTAGTAAAGCAGCTATGCAGCCTTATGTTTAAAACACCAATATAAGATATCTGAAAATCTGCCCCTACATCTTTGTAAAGCCATCTAGAGGAGAGTAAAGCTCAACTACAAAAGACAATACAGAAGACATCGTCTGGGACAAGTGACCCAAGTTTATATATGGTAAGAAACAACCATTTATAAAGTATTGCCGATAAGGCAGTAGCGTGAACAAGAAAAGAAAGATAATTTGGCCTTAAGCCTTACAATTTTTTTAACAATTTACCAACCTTTTTCCTTTAACAAACCAAATCATACCATCTTTTTAATATAACATTTTTCTCATTTTTTAATGTTCTATCCAAACTAAAGTAAAATAAGATCTGTTTGCCTAAAACCCATACGGACCTTGACCCAGATTCCAATAACTACAGCGCTGTCGTTCGCATTATGTATGGTACTGATAGGTGAGTTACCGTCCTTTTGTTTTGTTTTTCCATCATCCAAGAAGTTAAAGAACCCCAGAGATTAACCAAAATACTGCAAGCCCGAATTCCCAGATACTTCGAACATATTATGAGAAGAGACGAGGAGAACCTGGACCGACTGATAGTCCAGGGTCGGGTAGAAGGTACTAGAGCCAGAGATAAATCTTCTACACGCTTGACTAATCAAATAAGGGCAACCACTGACAAGGCAATAAACCAAGCAGCACATAGCGCCTACAGTTGATGAAAATGGCGAGAAATTGTAAAACGATTAACCAAATAATCCGAAGCTTGATCACGATTCCTCTGCCAAGAGGAAAGCGACGAAGAAGATGAAAAAGAAGAAATTATTGGAATGTTGAATCAACCCATCACATGCCACGCGGAGTTGGACTCGTTAAACTAATTCCACGTCACTCCCGTTACAAAAAATATCGATAATCTACTGTGTAGGGGAAATAGGCGGAATTGGGAGAAGGCAACAAAATTAAAACTACCTCTTCGTCGACGTTTTGTTTAATTGTATTTAAACATCATCAGGACTGTGGGCAAACGATAAACACGAACAATGGAAAACACACCACGATGAAATACAA